>BSQW01000006.1:54881056-55289133 GCA_030161315.1 Eutrema japonicum
GACTGGGTTCGGCTTGATGATACGAACTGTTCAAGTTCGGCGAACTGCTTAAGTTCGGCTTGAAAGGACGGATCCTCTTTAGATTGGGGTTCTTACGGTTGAATCGATTTTACAAACTTTCGAATTCGGTGAGTTTTTGGTATCGAGCTCTGATATATTTGAAGTCGTACTTTATACGACTTCTCAAACTTGTCGTACACAGTGGTGCCGTAAATAGTACGGTCTTAGCCGGGTGAAGAGGACAAGTTCGACTGAACCTGCTCAAGGTCGGCAATCCATATTGTAGATCGGCTTATCGATTTTGCGGTTGTTGAGAAACCGGCTTACTGGTTTTTGCGACTGTTGAGAAATCGGCTTATTAGTTTTTGCGACTGTTGAGAAGTCGGCTTAGATTTGCGAGGAAGGACGTTCGGCTTGACCCTAGAGTTTAGTTTAAGAGTACGTGAACAGCTCATCTTAATATGCTCTAGGTTTTCTCACATTGAATCCGAGTGTGCAAGACGGGCTCGGCTTATTTGGCTCGGATAATCTGAGAAGTTGGTGCGAGACCGATCTCGGCTTTGAATGTGGAAAGTGTATTATCCATTGCACCATGAGGATGCGTGCGAGCTAAGCTCGGCTTTATCAGATCGCCTGGCCAGGACGTTGATATGGGAACCGTTGGTGGTCCAAAATGCGAACTGTTTGGAGTTCGGCAAACATAAAGTTTGGCTTAAAATACGAACTGTTGGAGTTCGGCAAACATAAAGTTTGGCTTTTAAAATACGAACTGTTGGAGTTCGGCAAACATAAAGTTTGGCTTTAGAAAATACGAACTGCTGGAGTTCGGCAAACATAAAATTTGGCTTTGAAAATACGAACTGTTGGAGTTCGGCAAACATAAAGTTTGGCTTTGAAGGTACGAACTGTACGAGTTCGGTAGAATGCCTTGGTAAAATTTTATTAATGTTATAGCTGCGCCTTGTGAGGGCTGCCTACGTACCTTCGAAAGAAGGATCAAGCCATTCGTAGTTCATATGGTATTAGAATCGAGCGTATGTGTAGTAGCTCGGTGATCTTTTTTTTGCGAGCGTTTGGAGCTCGGGAGCGTTTGGAGCTCGGTTCTTGTAGTGCGAGCGTTTGGAGCTCGGCTTTTTTTTTTTTTTTTTTTTTTTTTTTTTTTTTTTTTTTTTAATGGCGCGGTCTGTTCGAGGGTTGGAAGGCTCCTTCGACTGGAACTTCCCCCTTTTTGTACTTCATCATCAGGAACTCCTGTAGATGTCGGCACTCTTCGGTTGAATGATTTCCATACCGGTTATGGAAATTGCAGTACGGTGCGGATTCAGTGTTGTCGGGCTCTGTTGGCTCATCCGACCGAACCCAAGTGTTTGACCAGGATTGCTGGGTTTGGACCGCATTGACGGGTTGTTTCGGGGGAACGTATAGTTTGTCTTTCTCGGATCTTTCTTCCTCCTCCATGATGAAGATATGCGCCCTGTGCAGGATGTCCTCCAATGTCTTTGGATTATTGCGTTTGATCTCCCTGTGAAAGTCCGATTCGTACCAGGTGGCTTTGTAAAGAGCCTCGATTGCGGCTTCGTCGTCGATCGTGCAATGGGATACAACCGTTTTGAAACGTTCCATGAAGTTGCGTAGGGGCTCGTCCTGCTTCTGCTCGAGGGCCCAGAGTTCGGCGTTCTTTGTTTTCTGCTTGATAAACATGGTGAAGCGTTTGAGGAATTTGGTAGTGAGCTCGTTATAGCTGTTTACCGAACTTGGCTCGAGCGTTGAAAACCAATCGAGCGCGGTTCCGGATAAGTTCTCCACGAATAGTTGGCACATGGCCGCGTCCTTCTCGGTTTCCGAGCTGAAACGAAATCGGTTCATTGTGATGACAAACGAAGTCAAGAAGTTTTTAGGATCGGTAAACCCGTCGTATGGTGTGATCTTGACTCTTTCCAATCGTCGGACTGGAGTATTGACGACTTTGTCGGTAAACGGCGTCCTCTGTGACTCTTGAATTACCCGGTCGATCTCCGGCGCCGAACTCGTAGCTTGATGGACTGTGGTCCGCATATCTTGTAGTTGGGCCTGGACCTTGGCGAATTCCAAATTCAGGGCGGTTCGGTCCGTGATGTTGATTTCCGAACCGGTCGCGGAGGATCTTCGTGTCGGCGGGTCGATCGTGCCTGGGGGTCGAGCGTCGGTTAAGTCGGACAAGAGATTTCGGCGTAACGTGCTTTCGTTGGCGGGGGTGACCGGATTCGGATCGAGGATACCGATCTGATTTCGGTGCTCAAAATGGGATGCTATGAGGGACGCGATCCGCTCTTCGTTCCTTTTGTTAATTTCGGCGAACTGCGCCGCCATAGCTTCCATGAAGACGGTCGGATCCGTGAATATCGAAGCGGCCAGAGACTGAGGAAGAGTCCGAGATGGATTGACCTGATTGTTTTCTCCAACAGGCACGGTCGGAGGGGGTCTTCCTCCGGTTGTCTGTAGTTCGGTATCGATAGGATTGAGCTCGTCGATCCGTGGATTTTGATCGTCGGTTTCTGAGCCGTTGACGAGGGCTGCGGTGGTATCGACTGGAAGAACCATTGCCGAACTTCAATCAAACGATATCCGAAAGTACTGTTCTATAGTCCCCACAGTCGGCGCCAATTGTTGATCCGTAAATCACACAAAAAGGGTAAAACAGTACTTTTAATCGGAATCTCGTTTATTGATCTAAGTCGGCGGTTACAACAGAGTTTAAGTAAGAAGGCAAAGACAAAAGACTTGAGATCGGTAATGAGCTCTCTTGTATTCTCTGTCTCTGCAGAAGTTGTGGATCCTTGAATGAGGCGATGGCCTCCTTATTTATAGTGTCTTTGAGGCGGTTGAAAGGAAGATTTCTCCTTTTCCGAGTTCGATTAGGAAGAGGAAATCTTCCGGTTTTCTCGCCGAGATAAGGATAAATTCCTGATATCTCGACGAGTCGACCCA
Source organism: Eutrema japonicum (assembly GCA_030161315.1). Lineage (NCBI taxonomy): Eukaryota > Viridiplantae > Streptophyta > Magnoliopsida > Brassicales > Brassicaceae > Eutrema > Eutrema japonicum. Next base: position 54,884,024 of record BSQW01000006.1, read on the forward strand.
AGGGAATATTTCCTTTTCCGAGATCGGTGGGAAAAGGGAAATATTCCGGTTTCATCTGTTGTAACGGACCGGACTTGTGATGGGCCTAGATCGGTAGCCGAGGTGGGCTTTCAACGAGATTCCGAGCTCGGCCCAATGTTTTCGGGCCGACTTATCCTCGATCCGAACCATCGTAAACCGGTCTTGATTGAACCGATCTCGGTTCGAACCGAGTTAAACCAGGGGGTGCTAATCCCCCCTATAACAATCATTTAGTAAATGGCTAAGTTTTGGCTTTGAAAATCCTCGATATATTTATTTGTCCGAGAAACCCATTCGGATCCGAAAAAATGTATTGATTTGTCGAGATATTAATTAATCGAGTATCAATTTATAGATGTTATACTGTTAACTATGATAATAAACTTATTTTATATGTATTTTCCGTTGAATTGTAGTTGGTTATCTATAAATTAAGTAGTTTATCTTAATATTTTATTTTCAAATATGAACTTACTATATGGTCATTTTTCACTTATTTCATTTCATTATTTTTTCCAAACTTATGCATTCGCATATACTAATTTTGTTAATAGCCTGTTCAAATTTTAAATCATAATTAATATTATATATTTTTCTCGTTAGTTAGTGTAATTGTGTGTTTTGGAGTTGTATAGTAATAATTATACTTATGTTGAAGCTTTAATTAATACATATTAGAGTTTTACATAAGTGGTGTCCATTAATATAGGATTGTAGTGATGATGTGGATAGTTTATATTGAGAGAAAACTCTCCTATTATATAATATATTATACTTTATATAATAAAATGCTTATTTTCTCTACTATCATTTATCTATAATTTTATTTATTTGTTCTTATCTTTGTCCTATTTTATATATTCTCGACTTTGTTAAATTAATTGTAAAAACTTATATTTACCACAAATTTATAGTATTTTTGTGACTCTCAAATGATGTAAATTTTATTATAAAAAATTATATATTCTCGGAGCAAAATTGAATAAATTAGTTTTTTCATTATATGTAGTAAAATCTATTTTACATTCTTAATTTCATAATCACATTCTAACATTTTAAATAGGATAAATATTAAATTAAAGTTTTTGGTTGAAAATCTAACAATATATCATTTTCAAGAAAATATTTCATTATTTTTTTTTATCCAATTAGTATTAATTTTTTTGATTCTTAATGTCGAATTATCACTTTTCTATTTTGTTACACAAAGTTTTGTATTTTTGTAATTTATATTAAATAAAAATAATGATAAATATAGTAGACATGTATTAAATATATTTTAATGTTAATTTTTTTGTGTAAATGAGGTGATGAGGTGGACACCCTAGATTAAGAGAAAAATCTCCTACTATATAATAGATTCTTAATTTCATAATCACATTCTAACATTTTAAATAGGATAAATATTAAATTAAAGTTTTTAGTTGAAAATCTAACAATATATCATTTTCAAGAAAATATATCATTTTTTATCCAATTAGTATTAATTTTTTGATTCTTAATATCGAATTATCACTTTTTTATTTTGTTATACAAAGTTTTGTATTTTTGTAATTTGTATTAAATAAAAGTAATGATAAATGTAGTAAACATGTATTAAATGAATATTTTTAATATATTTTAATGTTAAAATTTTTTTGTGTAAATGAGATGATGAGGTAGACACCTTAGATTAAGAGAAAACTCTCCTATTATATAATAGATTGGAAACTTACTACTAATTATAAATAGAGAAATTGATCAAAATAGCACTTTTTGAAAACTTTCTGACCAAACTAGCACCTACATCAAAAAATCCTGTTTATAGCATTCATTAAAGACAAAAGACTATTTTATCCATAATATCATTCTCACACAATCTTAAGGAGAATTAATAAAAAAAACAATTACTTAGAAGATGACGGGACGACGATGAAGATAAACATGAACCTGTTTTACAAAAACGGGTGATTCAAAATCTGCAATGATCGGAAGGGATGATTCAGCATCGGAGGGTTTCGTGATTGAGACGATGAAGGAGGAAACGCTTGACGAGTGAGGTTTGGTTATTAGCGAAGGCGAGAGTGACGCTCAGTCCGATTACGTCGCTGGTTTAATCAGATCAGACAGATTTACAGAGGAGACATAGTGAATAACGAGTACCAGGCGGGAGCTGTAGGCGTCATGATCTACACAGACAAGAGAGATTACGGCGGAGACGACTGTTTTCCGGCGAGTAAATGGATGCCGCCGAGTGGGGTTCAGGTGGGTACCGTTTATAATGGGTTGGGAGATCCGACGACTCCTGGGTGGGCAAGCGTCGATGGGTGTGAGAGACTATCAGAGGAGGCCGTCGAATTGAGTGGCGATTCTCCGCTCATACCATCGTTGCCTGTTTCGTCGGCTGATGCGGAAGTGATTTTGAAGACGATCGTAGGAGATGTTGTTGATGGAGATGTTTATCCAGTGGGGCCTGGACCTGGGATCTTGAACCTGAGCTACATTGTGAGTTTGTTGTATGAAAGTGAAGAATCGTTTGTGTTTCTGTACTTGGAAATTTTTTTGAAATTTGTGGGGTCTGGTTTCAGGGGAAAACTGTTATAGCTCGCCTTGAGGTTGCTTCGTTTGTATGAAAGTGAAGAATCGTCGAATTGAGCGTGCTTCGTTTCTCCTGCAATTCGAGGTTGTTCGTTTAACCCTGGATCTCGCCTTGGATTATTCGTCTTGGGTAAAATAAAACAATAAAGAGGAGAAAGAAGCTCGATTTTCTGTGTGTAATTCCGAATTCTGTGTGTTGTGGAATATACATCCACTGGATTTTGATGCTTTTCTGTTGTTTTGGTTCTCATGGTTCTTTAATTGGGGAAAGAGCTCGATTTCCGGGTTGGTAGGAGATGGTGTTCAAATCTAGAATAAAATGGATTGCCTCCTTGTGATGATATTATCAGTGGGATCTCTGCTTGTTCATCTTTCCATGACAAAGTCTTCAGGTGTACAGTTTGCGTATTATGCAAGAGATACCCTTTGGCTAGATTTTGATTCTTTGTTAGGGGAACATGTGAAAAAAAAAACAAAATTGAATTTGGATTCTGAGTTTGAATTGGTGTTTGAAGAATGTTGTATGCCTTTGTGTTTACTGTTGCAGGATTTTAGAAATAAACCCTTCCGATGCATACCAATTTCTGATTAATAATATAAAATGGGATTTCATGATCTGATAATTCTTGGGACCAGACCACATTATAATGACATTATTCATGAGATTTTGCTGTTGAAACAGGGAAAGTGATTCTTGAATCAACGATTTTAACAACCGTAGTGGTGCTTTCCTGTTTTTTATAGTTTTCTGTTTCTTATGGTCAAGATGGGCTGAAAATCAACGGTTAATAGTCTTTTATAGTTTTCTGTTTCTTGTTCGTTTAGGAAAACTTTCTTAAATACGTTATATATGTTTCTAAATGGTTCCTAAATACGTTTCATTTCCATAAATGATCATTTTTCATCATTTATGAAAGCTTTCCTAAATACGTTATATATGTTCCAAAATACGTTTTATTTTCAGAAAGGAGCATTTTTCATCATTTAGGAAGACTTTCCTAAATATGTTATATATATTCCTAAATGGTTCTTAAATACGTTTCATTTCCAGAAATTATCATTTTTCATCATTTAGGAAAGCTTTCCTAAATACGTTATATATGTTCCTAAATACGTTTCATTTCCAGAAAGGAGCATTTTTCATCATTTAGGAAGACTTTCCTAAATACGTTATACATGTTCCTAAATAGTTCCTAGATATGTTTCATTTCCAGAAAGGATCATTTTCATCATTTAGGAAAGCTTTCCTAAATACGTTATATATGTTCCTAAATACGATTCATTTTCAAGAAAGGATCAGTTTTCATCATTTGTTCATTTAGGAAGTCTTTCCGAAATATGTTATATATGTTCCTAAATACGTTTCATTTTCAAGAAAAGATCAGTTTTCATCATTTTTCATCATTTAGGAAAGCTTTCCTAAATACGTTATATATGTTCCTAAATACGATTCATTTTCAAGAAAGGATCAGTTTTCATCATTTGTTTATTTAGGAAGTCTTTCCGAAATATGTTATATATGTTCCTAAATACGTTTCATTTTCAAGAAAGGATCAGTTTTCATCATTTTTCATCATTTAGGAAAGCTTTCCTAAATACGTTATATATGTTCCTAAATACGATTCATTTTCAAGAAATGATCAGTTTTCATCATTTGTTTATTTAGGAAGTCTTTCCGAAATATGTTATATATGTTCCTAAATACGTTTCATTTTCAAGAAAGGATCAGTTTTCATCATTTTTCATCATTTAGGAAAGCTTTCCTAAATACGTTATATATGTTCCTAAATACGATTCATTTTCAAGAAAGGATCAGTTTTCATCATTTGTTCATTTAGGAAGTCTTTTCAAAATATGTTATATATGTTCCTAAATACGTTTCATTTTCAAGAAAGGATCAGTTTTCATCATTTTTCATCATTTAGGAAAGCTTTCCTAAATACGTTATATATGTTCCTAAATACGATTCATTTTCAAGAAAGAGTCAGTTTTCATCATTTGTTCATTTAGGAAGTCTTTCCGAAATATGTTATATATGTTCGTAAATACGTTTCATTTTCAAGAAAGTATCAGTTTTCATCATTTTTCATCATTTAGGAAAGCTTTCCTAAATACGTTATATATGTTCCTAAATACGATTCATTTTCAAGAAAGGATCAGTTTTCATCATTTGTTCATTTAGGAAGTCTTTCCGAAATATGTTATATATGTTCCTAAATACGTTTCATTTTCAAGAAAGTATCAGTTTTCATCATTTTTCATCATTTAGGAAAGCTTTCCTAAATACGTTATATATGTTCCTAAATACGATTCATTTTCAAGAAATGATCAGTTTTCATCATTTGTTCATTTAGGAAGTCTTTCCGAAATATGTTATATATGTTCCTAAATACGTTTCATTTTCAAGAAAGTATCAGTTTTCATCATTTTTCATCATTTAGGAAAGCTTTCCTAAATACGTTATATATGTTCCTAAATACGATTCATTTTCAAGAAATGATCAGTTTTCATCATTTGTTCATTTAGGAAGTCTTTCCGAAATATGTTATATATGTTCCTAAATACGTTTCATTTTCAAGAAAGGATCAGTTTTCATCATTTTTCATCATTTAGGAAAGCTTTCCTAAATACGTTATATATGTTCCTAAATACGATTCATTTTCAAGAAAGGGTCAGTTTTCATCATTTGTTCATTTAGGAAGTCTTTCCGAAATATGTTATATATGTTCGTAAATACGTTTCATTTTCAAGAAAGTATCAGTTTTCATCATTTTTCATCATTTAGGAAAGCTTTCCTAAATACGTTATATATGTTCCTAAATACGATTCATTTTCAAGAAATGATCAGTTTTCATCATTTGTTTATTTAGGAAGTCTTTCCGAAATATGTTATATATGTTCCTAAATACGTTTCATTTTCAAGAAAGGATCAGTTTTCATCATTTTTCATCATTTAGGAAAGCTTTCCTAAATACGTTATATATGTTCCTAAATACGATTCATTTTCAAGAAAGGGTCAGTTTTCATCATTTGTTCATTTAGGAAGTCTTTCCGAAATATGTTATATATGTTCCTAAATACGTTTCATTTTCAAGAAAGGATCAGTTTTCATCATTTTTCATCATTTAGGAAAGCTTTCCTAAATACGTTATATATGTTCCTAAATACGATTCATTTTCAAGAAATGATCAGTTTTCATCATTTGTTCATTTAGGAAGTCTTTCCGAAATATGTTATATATGTTCCTAAATACGTTTCATTTTCAAGAAAGTATCATTTCCGAATTATTTATGTTCCAAAGGATCAGTTTTCATCATTTGTTCATTTAGGAAGTCTTTCCGAAATATGTTATATATGTTCATTTTTCATCATTTTCAAATCTAGAATAAAATGGATTGCCTCCTTGTGATGATATTATCAGTGGGATCTCTGCTTGTTCATCTTTCCATGACAAAGTCTTCAGGTGTACAGTTTGCGTATTATGCAAGAGATACCCTTTGGCAAGATTTTGATTCTTTGTTAGGGGAACATGTGAAAAAAAAAACAAAATTGAATTTGGATTCTGAGTTTGAATTGGTGTTTGAAGAATGTTGTATGCCTTTGTGTTTACTGTTGCAGGATTTTAGAAATAAACCCTTCCGATGCATACCAATTTCTGATTAATAATATAAAATGGGATTTCATGATCTGATAATTCTTGGGACCAGACCACATTATAATGACATTATTCATGAGATTTTGCTGTTGAAACAGGGAAAGTGATTCTTGAATCAACGATTTTAACAACCGTAGTGGTGCTTTCCTGTTTTTTATAGTTTTCTGTTTCTTATGGTCAAGATGGGCTGAAAATCAACGGTTAATAGTCTTTTATAGTTTTCTGTTTCTTGTTCGTTTAGGAAAACTTTCTTAAATACGTTATATATGTTTCTAAATGGTTCCTAAATACGTTTCATTTCCATAAATGATCATTTTTCATCATTTATGAAAGCTTTCCTAAATACGTTATATATGTTCCAAAATACGTTTTATTTTCAGAAAGGAGCATTTTTCATCATTTAGGAAGACTTTCCTAAATATGTTATATATATTCCTAAATGGTTCTTAAATACGTTTCATTTCCAGAAATTATCATTTTTCATCATTTAGGAAAGCTTTCCTAAATACGTTATATATGTTCCTAAATACGTTTCATTTCCAGAAAGGAGCATTTTTCATCATTTAGGAAGACTTTCCTAAATACGTTATACATGTTCCTAAATAGTTCCTAGATATGTTTCATTTCCAGAAAGGATCATTTTCATCATTTAGGAAAGCTTTCCTAAATACGTTATATATGTTCCTAAATACGATTCATTTTCAAGAAAGGATCAGTTTTCATCATTTGTTCATTTAGGAAGTCTTTCCGAAATATGTTATATATGTTCCTAAATACGTTTCATTTTCAAGAAAAGATCAGTTTTCATCATTTTTCATCATTTAGGAAAGCTTTCCTAAATACGTTATATATGTTCCTAAATACGATTCATTTTCAAGAAAGGATCAGTTTTCATCATTTGTTTATTTAGGAAGTCTTTCCGAAATATGTTATATATGTTCCTAAATACGTTTCATTTTCAAGAAAGGATCAGTTTTCATCATTTTTCATCATTTAGGAAAGCTTTCCTAAATACGTTATATATGTTCCTAAATACGATTCATTTTCAAGAAATGATCAGTTTTCATCATTTGTTTATTTAGGAAGTCTTTCCGAAATATGTTATATATGTTCCTAAATACGTTTCATTTTCAAGAAAGGATCAGTTTTCATCATTTTTCATCATTTAGGAAAGCTTTCCTAAATACGTTATATATGTTCCTAAATACGATTCATTTTCAAGAAAGGATCAGTTTTCATCATTTGTTCATTTAGGAAGTCTTTTCAAAATATGTTATATATGTTCCTAAATACGTTTCATTTTCAAGAAAGGATCAGTTTTCATCATTTTTCATCATTTAGGAAAGCTTTCCTAAATACGTTATATATGTTCCTAAATACGATTCATTTTCAAGAAAGAGTCAGTTTTCATCATTTGTTCATTTAGGAAGTCTTTCCGAAATATGTTATATATGTTCGTAAATACGTTTCATTTTCAAGAAAGTATCAGTTTTCATCATTTTTCATCATTTAGGAAAGCTTTCCTAAATACGTTATATATGTTCCTAAATACGATTCATTTTCAAGAAAGGATCAGTTTTCATCATTTGTTCATTTAGGAAGTCTTTCCGAAATATGTTATATATGTTCCTAAATACGTTTCATTTTCAAGAAAGTATCAGTTTTCATCATTTTTCATCATTTAGGAAAGCTTTCCTAAATACGTTATATATGTTCCTAAATACGATTCATTTTCAAGAAATGATCAGTTTTCATCATTTGTTCATTTAGGAAGTCTTTCCGAAATATGTTATATATGTTCCTAAATACGTTTCATTTTCAAGAAAGTATCAGTTTTCATCATTTTTCATCATTTAGGAAAGCTTTCCTAAATACGTTATATATGTTCCTAAATACGATTCATTTTCAAGAAATGATCAGTTTTCATCATTTGTTAATTTAGGAAGTCTTTCCGAAATATGTTATATATGTTCCTAAATACGTTTCATTTTCAAGAAAGGATCAGTTTTCATCATTTTTCATCATTTAGGAAAGCTTTCCTAAATACGTTATATATGTTCCTAAATACGATCCATTTTCAAGAAATGATCAGTTTTCATCATTTGTTCATTTAGGAAGTCTTTCCGAAATATGTTATATATGTTCCTAAATACGTTTCATTTTCAAGAAAGGATCAGTTTTCATCATTTTTCATCATTTAGGAAAGCTTTCCTAAATACGTTATATATGTTCCTAAATACGATTCATTTTCAAGAAAGGGTCAGTTTTCATCATTTGTTCATTTAGGAAGTCTTTCCGAAATATGTTATATATGTTCCTAAATACGTTTCATTTTCAAGAAAGGATCAGTTTTCATCATTTTTCATCATTTAGGAAAGCTTTCCTAAATACGTTATATATGTTCCTAAATACGATTCATTTTCAAGAAAGGGTCAGTTTTCATCATTTGTTCATTTAGGAAGTCTTTCCGAAATATGTTATATATGTTCGTAAATACGTTTCATTTTCAAGAAAGTATCAGTTTTCATCATTTTTCATCATTTAGGAAAGCTTTCCTAAATACGTTATATATGTTCCTAAATACGATTCATTTTCAAGAAATGATCAGTTTTCATCATTTGTTTATTTAGGAAGTCTTTCCGAAATATGTTATATATGTTCCTAAATACGTTTCATTTTCAAGAAAGGATCAGTTTTCATCATTTTTCATCATTTAGGAAAGCTTTCCTAAATACGTTATATATGTTCCTAAATACGATTCATTTTCAAGAAAGGGTCAGTTTTCATCATTTGTTCATTTAGGAAGTCTTTCCGAAATATGTTATATATGTTCCTAAATACGTTTCATTTTCAAGAAAGGATCAGTTTTCATCATTTTTCATCATTTAGGAAAGCTTTCCTAAATACGTTATATATGTTCCTAAATACGATTCATTTTCAAGAAAGGGTCAGTTTTCATCATTTGTTCATTTAGGAAGTATTTCCGAAATATGTTATATATGTTCCTAAATACGTTTCATTTTCAAGAAAGGATCAGTTTTCATCATTTTTCATCATTTAGGAAAGCTTTCCTAAATACGTTATATATGTTCCTAAATACGATCCATTTTCAAGAAAGGATCAGTTTTCATCATTTTTCATCATTTAGGAAAGCTTTCCTAAATACGTTATATATGTTCCTAAATACGATTCATTTTCAAGAAATGATCAGTTTTCATCATTTGTTCATTTAGGAAGTCTTTCCGAAATATGTTATATATGTTCCTAAATACGTTTCATTTTCAAGAAAGGATCAGTTTTCATCATTTTTCATCATTTAGGAAAGCTTTCCTAAATACGTTATATATGTTCCTAAATACGATTCATTTTCAAGAAATGATCAGTTTTCATCATTTGTTCATTTAGGAAGTCTTTCCGAAATATGTTATATATGTTCCTAAATACGTTTCATTTTCAAGAAAGTATCAGTTTTCATCATTTTTCATCATTTAGGAAGTCTTTTCGAAATACGTTATATATGTTCCTAATTACGATTCATTTTCAAGAAAGGATCAGTTTTCATCATTTGTTCATTTAGGAAGTCTTTCCGAAATATGTTATATATGTTCCTAAATACGTTTCATTTTCAAGAAAGTATCAGTTTTCATCATTTTTCATCATTTAGGAAAGCTTTCCTAAATACGTTATATATGTTCCTAAATACGATTCATTTTCAAGAAAGGATCAGTTTTCATCATTTAGGAAAGCTTTCCTAAATACGTTATATATGTTCCTAAATACGATTCATTTTCAAGAAATGATCAGTTTTCATCATTTGTTTATTTAGGAAGTCTTTCCGAAATATGTTATATATGTTCCTAAATACGTTTCATTTTCAAGAAAGGATTAGTTTTTATCATTTGAATCTTTCTTTATTTTTTTGTGTAGACAAAACAACAACACATCTGTTCTGATACTTCATTTACGCATAAAAATCTACAAGTAATATAGTCTTTTATAGTTTGTCTCTGCATGATTTAAGTGAAATCATACTTTTTCGGTTTCTTGTCGATTTAGGAAGACTTTCCTAAATACATTATATATGTTCCTAAATGGTTCATAAATGCGTTGCATTTCCAGAAAGGGCCATTTCAACATTTGTATCTTTCTTTCTTTGTGTAGGCAAACAACAACACATGTTCGGATTTACGCATGAAAATCAATATGTAATATAGCCTTTTGTAGTTTGTCTCTGCATGACTTATGTGAAATAATACTTTTTCTGTTTCTTGTTGATTTCGGAAGACTTTCCTAAATACGTTATATATGTTCCTAAATGCGTTGCATTTCCAGAAAGGATCAGTTTTCATCATTTTTCATCATTTAGGAAAGCTTTCCTAAATACGTTATATATGTTCCTAAATACGATTCATTTTCAAGAAAGGATCAGTTTTCATCATTTGTTCATTTAGGAAGTCTTTCCGAAATATGTTATATATGTTCGTAAATACGTTTCATTTTCAAGAAAGTATCAGTTTTCATCATTTTTCATCATTTAGGAAAGCTTTCCTAAATACGTTATATATGTTCCTAAATACGATTCATTTTCAAGAAAGGATCAGTTTTCATCATTTGTTCATTTAGGAAGTCTTTCCGAAATATGTTATATATGTTCGTAAATACGTTTCATTTTCAAGAAAGTATCAGTTTTCATCATTTTTCATCATTTAGGAAAGCTTTCCTAAATACGTTATATATGTTCCTAAATACGATTCATTTTCAAGAAATGATCAGTTTTCATCATTTGTTCATTTAGGAAGTCTTTCCGAAATATGTTATATATGTTCCTAAATACGTTTCATTTTCAAGAAAGTATCAGTTTTCATCATTTTTCATCATTTAGGAAATCTTTCCTAAATACGTTATATATGTTCCTAAATACGATTCATTTTCAAGAAAGGATCATTTTTCATCATTTGTTCATTTAGGAAGTCTTTCCGAAATATGTTATATATGTTCCTAAATACGTTTCATTTTCAAGAAAGTATCAGTTTTCATCATTTTTCATCATTTAGGAAAGCTTTCCTAAATACGTTATATATGTTCCTAAATACGATTCATTTTCAAGAAAGGATCAGTTTTCATCATTTGTTCATTTAGGAAGTCTTTCCGAAATATGTTATATATGTTCGTAAATACGTTTCATTTTCAATAAAGTATCAGTTTTCATCATTTTTCATCATTTAGGAAAGCTTTCCTAAATACGTTATATATGTTCCTAAATACGATTCATTTTCAAGAAAGGATCAGTTTTCATCATTTAGGAAAGCTTTCCTAAATACGTTATATATGTTCCTAAATACGATTCATTTTCAAGAAAGGATCAGTTTTCATCATTTGTTTATTTAGAAAGTAGAAGACTTTCCGAAATACGTTATATATGTTCCTAAATACGTTTCATTTTTAAGAGCAATGAATCAAAATGAAGCTTAGGCACAATAGTCTAACATTGAGTTAGGCACAATAACCACTTGTATGTGAGTCTCAGAATGTGTATCTAAAAAGGATCTGTTTATACCAATTAGGGTTCCTGAATTGGTGTTTGGGGTTTTGGGCCTCGTCGTCGCGGCGTTGGAACTTAGCAAGAACAATAATGATGATTGTGTCAATAAAACTTATATAAAATGCCTGTCTCGATCCGATGTGGTTGTTGGGAAGAGCTTAATTTACTTATTTACAGATCCGTTTGTTGTATATATCTCTTGTTTTCTTGCAAAATATTGTCTTCTAGAGAGAGTTCAACATCACATTGGAACTAAATTGGCTCTTAAGATTGACTAATAAATCCCAAGCTTCAACCTCGTCAATTAGCGGTTTGATTTCAGAACCGCCGTGCACGGTGGAAGACAAAACAGCTCAGAAAAGATTACGGCGTTCTTAGGTGCCAATACGACTTCCTCCGCCACAATTTTGATTCCCTCCGCCGCGATAACGATTCCCTTCTCCAAGAGGTGAATCTTCAATTTTAGAGACTGAAAATCATTAAAAATTGGAACTTTTGTTTTTTTACAATATTCGAAATTTGTTTTGCAGATTAGCAAAATCAAAGCTAAGATAAACGGTGAAGAAGATAAGAAAGCTACGACGGAGGGTGATATCTCCGCCGTGAACGAAGAGAAAGTTTCGTTGCCGGAGAAAATATTTCACAAAACGGATCCGACTCCTTCGTCTCCTCCTCAGTTTCTAGAACATTCCACGGGTTTTAACTACCGACGAAGCTTCACCGATCTCCGTGACCTTCTACCGAATTCCACCGCCGTCGACGCTGGATCTTCCGACAGCTGTGATTCTAGCACCGTACTGAACGAAGAAACCAGCTCCGATAACGGAAGATTGACGCCGCCGACGACGGTTACCGTCGGGAATTTCTTACAGTTCGTGAAAACAAAGCCGACGAAGGATCACGACGATTTTATGAGTGGTGAAGAAGCTTGTGATTTCTTCTCGGACGAACAACCGCCGTCTCTTCATTAGGAACTGACATATTTTATCACAGTATTTTAATCGTCTTTTTACTAAGGCTAAATGTGTCATTTCCCTTTTAATGAATGCTAGTTTTGTGATTTTCACCCTTGTGTGCTAAATTATTGAACTTTAAGTTTTTGGGTGCTATTTTGTAGAATTGCCCTTATAAATATTATGTTATGTTGATTGTAAATAATTTAAAGGAAAAAAGAAAAGAAAAAATGAACGTCGAAATGCTTATTTCATTGCTAAGTTAGGGTTTGGCATTGACTTTGTTTACGTGTGACATTAGCATACGTAACGAACCTATCCCATCATTAATAACAATTTGAGTTTTAGAAAGATCATAAACCAAATAATGGACCAAGTAACAATATTAATGTCCGATTTTGAAGGAAAGTCCATGAAAATAAATAAATTGCCATTCTAAGCGCTTAACTAATCGAAAGGGTATTGTGGTAATAAGAGTGAATACTTAGCCTTAAACTGTAACGCCTTGGCTACTTAAATACACAAAAACCCGATTCGCTTTTCACTCTCGTTCAAGGCCAACTCAGTTCCCGGCGAGTTCGACTCGGAGAATTTTTCTTAGAAAATAAAAACAATTGCTTATTGATTGATTTGTCTCCTCGATTCCAGATCTAGGAATCATCTGGCTGTTTAATTGAGGTAGGAGACAACGAGAAGGAAGCGAGATGGCGAGCGAGCTGATCAACCGGCGACACGAGGCGGACCAACCAGCCGCCGATGCTTACTACCCGAAACCTATCAAACCGTGGTTCTTGGTGACCCGTCCGATGCGTTACATGCTCCGGGAACAGAGGCTTCTCTTCGTTCTCGTCGGCATTGCAATCGCGACATTGGTTTTCACAATTTTCCCTCGCTCCACCCAATCCATCGCCTACTCGGATCCGTTTTCCGGTTACGGAATCAGGCCCGACGAGTCGTACCTTCCGGCGGTCCAGGCCCAGAGGAAACCCAGCCTGGAGTACCTGAACCGGATCGGAGCAACAGGCGGGAAAATCCCACTCGGGTTGAAACGCAAAGGGCTGCGAGTGGTGGTGACCGGTGGTGCCGGATTCGTGGGATCGCATCTGGTGGATCGTCTGATGGAAAGAGGAGACACCGTGATCGTTGTCGACAATTTCTTCACGGGTCGGAAAGAGAACGTGATGCATCATTTCGGTAACCCTAATTTCGAACTCATACGCCACGATGTCGTTGAGCCGATCCTCCTTGAGGTGGATCAGATCTATCATTTGGCATGCCCTGCCTCCCCTGTCCACTACAAATTCAATCCCGTCAAGACCATCAAGACGAATGTGGTTGGAACGTTGAACATGCTTGGTTTGGCGAAGCGAGTCGGTGCCAGATTCCTCTTGACGAGCACCAGTGAGGTTTACGGTGATCCTCTGCAGCATCCTCAAGTCGAGACTTACTGGGGCAACGTGAATCCCATCGGTAATCAATTTTTCTAGGGGAATTTTAGATTTTAGGCCTTCTGTGTTTTCTTCTTCATTACCTGTGTCCTCCACTCCTTCTCGGAAAATGCGCACGTTAGGAGAGAAAGAGTTGAAAAACAGGTGTTGTTTTATGATGCGCCTCATGTGCTTTCCTTTCAGATCTGGTCCCCATCCCTGTACGGTCAAACCAAAGAACCGTGAAAAACGGGTCTTTCTCATCGTGCGGCTCTGATACGTGTCTCTAACTTAGACGCAGCCTCCCTCATTATCTGCTAGCCTAACTTTCAAATTCCAGAGCTTTAAATGATTTGCTTTTACAGTCCTTTTTACTGACACAGTAATTTTCTGATGGGTCGTAGCTTTAATTTCTTTGAAATGTTCTTGACTTTTCTGAAACGTGCTGAGTCATGTTTCTATTGCTTTGATTGCTGACTGATTGTGGTTGTAATGGTCGGAACAGGTGTTCGTAGTTGCTACGACGAAGGGAAGCGTACGGCAGAGACTCTCACCATGGACTATCACCGTGGTGCCAATGTTGAGGTTGGTTCTTTTTTAATTCATTTTCCCTCCCTTACAAGCCAAGTAATTTATGAGAAAGAAGAGGTTGAGATCGTTTTTCAATGACTTGAGTTTGTGCCTGCCTTGTGGATTGGTTACAGGTCAGGATCGCTAGGATCTTCAACACCTACGGTCCAAGAATGTGTATAGATGATGGGCGTGTTGTCAGCAACTTCGTTGCGCAGGTTGGTTAATAATCTAGTGGCACAAATAATCAATGATTAAAGAAGCGTTTAGTTGGTAATTAGAGTCTATTTGTGTTTTGAATTGGTAATAATCGAACAGGCACTAAGGAAAGAACCATTGACTGTTTATGGTGATGGGAAGCAGACAAGGAGTTTCCAGTTTGTTTCTGATCTGGTAAGGCCTTTGCTTTTTCCACCTCAAATAACGATTCAATATAGTACTACAAATTGCTGGCACTATATCTTTTGTTCTGTTGTTTCCTTGATCCAACTCAAGATTTAGTCTTACTTTCGTGTGGGAAAAGGAAAAACAAAAAACAAATTTGGTAGGTAGCTTTATGTCAAATCACTTTTATATTCAAACCTTTGAAGTTTCAAGTTCTTTTTCTATTTAGTAGAAACTACTTTCTAGGTTGAGCAAAGAAAAAGGATTTTTACTTGTGTATTCCGTTCTTTAGAGAGAGAGAAA
Source organism: Eutrema japonicum (assembly GCA_030161315.1). NCBI lineage: Eukaryota > Viridiplantae > Streptophyta > Magnoliopsida > Brassicales > Brassicaceae > Eutrema > Eutrema japonicum. The sequence goes on from BSQW01000006.1 coordinate 54,899,456, forward strand.
AAAAAACAGGGGAAGTTATTTTGTGTCAAGTGAGCTCACATGTTATTGTGTCAGAGAGTAGTGAATGTGTTGTGGGATCTAACAACAAAGGCTTTAAAACATGAGCCCCAAATCTCTTAGAGACATCAGAAACGGTCCCCACTTTAGCAATCTTACGAAGTTGATGGGTATCAATAACATGTGACAAAGGACTAAATGGGGTCTGAACTTTATTACCCCTTTGTCTTGGTTATTTTTTCTAGCTGTTTTTATTTTGTAGTAATCAGTCTGATTATGTGTTTGTGTAATGCATAAAGGTCGAAGGTTTGATGAGATTGATGGAAGGAGAGCATGTCGGGCCATTTAACCTCGGTAACCCTGGTGAATTCACCATGCTTGAGCTCGCTAAGGTCTCTTTCTATATATAACCCTTTTTGATTTCTTACATCAAACACCGGATTCTGATGTCTTTGGTTTTGTTGCAGGTGGTTCAAGAGACGATTGATCCGAACGCAAACATAGAGTTCAGACCAAACACAGAAGATGACCCTCACAAGAGAAAGCCTGACATCACAAAGGCCAAGGAGCTTCTTGGTTGGGAACCAAAGGTCTCTCTTCGTCAGGGACTCCCTCTCATGGTCAAAGACTTCCGTCAACGTGTCTTTGGTGACCAGAAGGAAGGCTCCTCCATGGCTGCAACCACCACCAAAACAACCTCAGCTTGAGCAAACGCAGATGCAAGTAGCGGCCATTGCGGTTGGTTAGTAGTTTATCACAAAAACAAATACAAGGCATTGGTTGCAGCTACGATGTGGAGAGAAGAGATCCTCGTTTCTTAAAATTTAATTTTGTTTTTGATTTCTATTTTGATATTATATTCGTGTAAACGTAGAGTAAGAGTTTGGATCCTTTTACTACATTCATGGACCTCACTACAGTTAAAAAAAACTTGTCTTTTGCAATTGCAAAGTTTAGTGGCATTACTCAACACGCTGCATCTTAGTCGTAAGACAGAACCCAAGAAAAAAGGTAATGTTTTATGCTTTTGTTCCTACGCTGTTTTCATACCTTTGAGCATTTCCAATCACAAATGCCCACTCTGGATAACATAAGTGTTGAAATGACTGGAAGAAGATCGGAAAAGTTGTTCAATTTGGACTGGGCAGAGAGGATAATTCTTCTTCCAAGGGAACCAAAAATGAAAACTCACAATTTACGAGGCAAACCAAAACAAATATAGAACGGCTTGACAAATACTATTGAAACAGTCTATTGTATATTTGGCAAGGAAACAAGCAGAGAGCTACTCATCCCCGAAGCCCTTTCCCTTCAGTAATGCAACTTGTCTAGTTTTAACAAAAAAAACTTTTGTCTTTGGCAATTACAAAAGTTTAGATAGTGGCATTACTCAACGCTGCGTTTTAGTCATAAGAGAGAACACCAGTCAATACTAGATTTGACGAGAAGAAGCACGAATTATCATATGAAGAACAACTACGAGCAGACATCTCAACCTCTCTCACTTGGGATTCCTGAGGACGATAATGACAGAGTCTCCACGGAGAAACATCTTGCTGATGAACCGATCTCTGTTGACGGGAAGAGCTTTCTTCTTTCCTTTTCCAGTTTTAGGGATCTAAAAAAACCAGAGAACCCATGTTGTAAGAAATGGCAATTCTCTATACACCACAGACAGGAAACAGACACAAAAGTTTACCTCAGTCCACATTTCTCTGACATTTTCGAGAACCATGTTGCAGTGCCTGTCAAATGCCCTCACTCGCCCAAGGAGTTTCCTGTTGTTGCGGCAATTGATCAACACCTGAGTGTTATTCTTAACGCTCATCATCAGAACAGAGAGCGGTCCGGTGTTGAATTCCTCTTCTTCGGTCTTTCCCTGCTAATGAAGTATAAAGCATCCAAATTTGAGGAAAAAACTAAAAGAGTATCAATCAAGAACAAGATTGCCGACATTCTCAATAACATCAAGTAGAGATCAAAACCAACAACATCTGTGATAAACGACACCAAGCAGACAATTCTCAGAACAGTGTCCAGAGGATTCATCCCGAGTTGAGAATCCGTAAGATCCCAAGATGGATGTTCAGACTACAAAACAGTAATAGCTAGCTCAAACCCTAAAAAGCAAGCCTAGAGCTATGATGGGTGAGATATGACGCGAATTAGAGTTTCATGCTTATGCCAGAAAAAGAGATAGATCGAGAGATTTACTTACGTTGTTAGTATCCTCTTCCATTGGCCTACTGAAAGACGAAACAAAATCAAGTGTGAGAATCATGAAAATTCGAAATATAAATTAGCAGACGAAGCGAAGAACTCTAGAAGAATACCTCATGGTGACTTGAAGCTCGACGAAATTCTCCGAAGAACAAGGTGGAACCTGCAAAAGGATTTCAAGTGGGAAAACGAGTGAGGAATTAAGAAACCATTAACAGATCTTCCATAGAAACGCAGATCCAAGAAATTAGGGTTTTACCAGCTAAATCCCGCTTTCGGTTTTCCAAATATCTCACAGGAATCGTACCATGGCGGTTCAAAAGAGGGCTGAATTAAGAAGGGCCACCTAATTATTAGGCCTGAATAATATAATACTAATGGGTCTAAAGCCCATAATTTAGCTTTCTCATAATTTACTAAATAAACGTATTTATAGGCTAATGATTTCTTATTCAAATAATTATTTTTCCTAAGAACATAGAACAAGAGTAATCTCAAATATTATTTCGATCGAAAGAATTAGTAAATTGGGGTTCTTTTTCGACAAACATTTTTAAATCCTAATTGGGAATATATCAATGTATTACAATATGTGAAAACATGGATAATAGCCAAATATAAAAATCACATCAAATTGAATGCGAATTTGAAGAAAGAAAAGATGTACATTCTCTTTGCGAGTAAAATTATTAGGCTTGAATAGTATAATACTAATGGGTCTAAAGCCCATAATCTAGCTGTACCTATAATGTTTTGGACCGGATCTCATGCTGTTTTCATCTACTATGAGCAAATTACTAAATAAAAGTATTTATAAGCTAATGATTTCTTATCCAAATAATTATAAATTTTTTTTTTTTTATTACCAGAAGGTTCTGGGTCGAAAGCCCGTAATAACCTAAACCCGAAACCTGATTTTGGGTTTTGTTAAATTGCACCCCATGTGGTTGCAATTACTAATTACCCTTAGTTTAATAAAAAGCACTTGACGATACCAAAAAGAAAGAGAGAACAACGTTCAACAAATCTTACATTGATGCACGGTGATGGTTTTATTTAGCGAAACGAATATGAAATACAAAATAAACAGATTCTTCTCTGTTTAAATTTATTACATAGAAGATCGATGGACCAAACGGCGTCCACCACCGTTTAACCCACAAAGGAGACTAGCATGCTGCCGTTTAGGTTTCCATTGACCGTTACTAACGCCGTCAACGACCTCTTGAACATTGGCGGTGAAATTCCGTGCCGGAGTGACGGTGAGAGAAGCGGAGTCGGCGGTCCGGATGTCAAGCCAAGTGATGATGTCAGCAAAAACAAGGTCAACGTTTGCGTCAGGCTCACCAGAAGTCAGCCCATGCCACATGCCTGGGTAAAGTTTGATGGTTTTGTCTTGTGTGCTTGCTTTCTCGAAAAGAGCTTTGCTAATCTCTGGATCGGTCACAATGTCTGCTTCACCGTGGAGGACAAAGAAGGGCAAAGTAATCTCGTGGAGAGTTTCTTCGAGGTTCATGCTCGTTCTAAGCATTTCAAGTGCAGTTTTGAGTCTTGGCTTGTCTTGATATATCAGCTTGTTGTTCCTTATCTTCATTTTAGGAATCAAGTTTTTTTAGGATAACTTTTTTTTTTTTGTAAAGTGATTCGTTCTAGTTCGATTTTACCTCTTCGCGCTTGACCGGATCTTTGAAAGCTGCGTCGATAACATCTTTTGTGGGAACAATCTTCCATTTTGGTATAATCTCTTCCACTCTTGTTAGTAGGTTTATGACTACTGGATGTGGTTTAACTTTCTCTGATATCTGTTCTTACACAAACACACAACGAATAAGTGTTTATATTAGTAGTATATACATATAAGTGGTCAGATGAGATTGGTGTTGGATGAAATGTAAAGAAGAAACGTGACCTTACACATAGGAGCGACGAGAATGGCACCGTTCCAGAAAGAAGGATCTTTCTTGTGAAGCAACAAAGCAACTGCACCTCCCATTGATTCTCCATACAAGAATCTACCTTTCTCTCGGTATACTTCCTGCGCTGAAAAACCCAAAAATCAGATGCTAATGGCTATTTTCTTAAGGATGGAAAGAATAGTTTTTTTTTCAGGTAATGGTATGTACCAGAAATGGAAGTGTAGTAGTCGTAGCAGTCGTTGACTATGTTACTGAACTTCTTGATGTAGCAACGAGCTCCCTTGGACCGACCATGCCCTTCGTAGTCCATCCCAAACACTGCATATCCTGCTGATGCTAGCCGTATCCCGCATTCTAATTCAACCATAACAAAACTTTTATTCGACCAGCTTTTTATAGTTTTTTTAAATGGGGAATAGAGAATTGCATTCTTGTCTAAATACTACTCCTTCTGTTTCATAACGAGTGTCATTTTAACACTTTGTTTTTGTTTCACAAAGTGGATCACTTTGTATTTTCAATGCAAAACTTTTATTAAAAATCCAGTTTTAACCATAGTATTTTAATGTATTAATTAGAAAGAAAAATTTTGTTTAATGTATTAATAAATGCTAAAATAGAATTTTTATTAGTTTTCTTAATAGATGTGAAATGTGTCAAAATGACACTCTTTGTGAAACAGACGGAATATTGTTTTTGTGTTTCTTCGCGTATGATTACTGATTAATGTGTGTGTCTCTATCTCAAACAGTACAATTATAGTATATTTTAAAAACCATAATGAATTTTTGGCAGATTAGTTTAACAGAAAAAAAAAAAATCAAAAAGCATAATTAGTTGTCAAAGATCACAAGCAAGTAAAGCCGATCACGAGTTTGTCGTTGTGCAAAAGGAAGAGAGAGAGTATTTATATCCGTGGGGACTCTTATGTTATTCTCTCGAGATTTATTGTCAACAACTTATTTACTTAAAAAAAAAAAAAAAAAAAACTTAGTACTTTTATATGTAGACGATCACGTTGATAATCATTGGAGATAATTAGAGACACCTCCATAACGAGTAAGTAGTAGTATGATTTAATCAACATTTAGAGCGAAGCAAGAGAAAAACGAATATTTCGAAGATAAGGATAGTGTTAACGATTCCCTAGAATTCAGATGGTCAAGGAAACACGTGGATCAGACGACAAAAACTAATAGTAAATCAAAAGCTATATATATGAAGCAGACAAAAGTGCAATATTCATATATATATATATATATATTTCTGATTAACAAAAAAGAAGCAATAGTATTTTTTGTTATCTTTATCATGATTCTAATTTCAATAATAAATTGTGTATCGAGAAAATAGGATAATAAAATACCTCTCATGAAGCAACTGCACTCCATTCCATATCCTGCGAATTGAAAAATTCTTTGACGATCTACTTAAATAATAAAAACCCTATAAATTAGGGAAATTTAACAAAACTAAATATTCGATTAACCATGGCAGAGGAAGATCAGAGCTTTGGGAGAAGAAGACGGAACCCATCTGCAAGCAAACAACTCAACGCCTCTCGAGTTTCTTATGTATTCCTGTTAAGTAAAATCACGAATCCATCAATCAAAAAAGTAATTATGTGGAGAGAGAGAGAGAGAGAGAGAGACCTCCTCGTATTCGAACTTTAACTTCATCATGATCTGGAGAGAGAGAACGAGTTTTCTGCGTTTCAGATAAGAGAGAAGAGATTGAAGTCGGTTTTCTAACTTGTAAAGTGGGCACTATTTTACTTTTCCTTCTTATTTTGTAATCATAAAAAAAGGAGCATTTAAATTTTAGTGGATATTAAATTTTAAAAACACTTTCTGAACATGACGTCATGATGGGCGTGTGAATCAGAAAAGCCCATCCATTGGTACCAAATCAACTTACAAAAAGCCTTTCATCCTCAAAGATCCATTATCAATTTACTATATCACTCTCAAATATAGTTAAATGGATTTTTCAAACTCGACGTAGATTCAACAAGTTTTGTCTTTCCAAGACACATGACATCTCTCTTTGTTCCATGTGATCCAAAATTTCCAAACTTACTTTGCTTGCGTTACTTTTGATCAAAACAAGCATCTAACGATACATTATATTCAAACCCAGATAATATATAGCTTAAACTTAAAACCACCCCACCAAAGAAAACTTGGTTTTGATTTGCAAATGAGGATCAATAAATAAAGCTCCAAGGCAAATTGGGGATAACAAAAATAAAATAAACTGCATAAAATTCTCAAGTGTGCAACATCCCATAAGAGCATAAAATCAAGAAATCGCTAAACAAAACCAGGATCGTTATGTTTCTTAAACGAGAAACAAAAAGAGACGCTTAGGTCATTCTCTGGGCAGCCTCCTTAGCAAGAACCCTCTCCTTAGCTTTGGTCTTGGCTTGAGACTTAGATCCCATTATGCCTCCTCCCCACTTCTTCCTGTACTCGTCATACTTATCGTTGAAGTTCGCCTAAAAAAATAAATAGAGAAACACGTTACAGATCTAGTCATTTGTAGCATATGTTTTTGTAGCATTTCACTACTACAACTCTACTTCGGTCAGATTTGTTTACCTTGATGGCTTCAAGGATTTTGCTGAACTCGAGCTTGTCCTCATTCTTGACAGTGGTCAAGCACAAGCAAGCAGCAGTCTTCTGGTGAACGACCTGGAAGTAGATGCGAGAAATGAACAAAAATCAGGGTTAAGAGTGGATAATAGGGATACACACTAGTGAAGTTTAAATCCATGGAGCGGAGAATGAATTTTATTACCGTTCCAAGACGAGATTTTCCCTTTACAATGCAGTAAGGGACTTCCATTTTCCTACAGAGTGCAGGTAACCAGACCACCAACTCGATGGGGTCAACATCGTGTGCAATGACCACAAGTTGTGCCTTGTTCTGCTCAATGAGGTAAGTGACGTGGTTGAGTCCATACTTCACAACAATGGGCTTCTTGGATTCAGAAGGCTTTCCCTCAGACTCGGCTTGGGCCTTCTTCAAAAGGCGATCTTTCTTTGCGGCTTTGTCCTCTGGCCTATACTTCAAAAGAATCTTGAAGAGGCTGGTTGCTGCAGTTACGAATACAGCATAGAGTTATGCAACTACAAAAGAGAGGCATAACAAAAGAGAATCATGAAGAAACTTACCAAGATTCTTGTCAAGAGTCTTGGTGAACTGGTTAAGAGCTGGTGGGACCTTCAACCTCTGCTTAAGGATACGCTTCTGTCTCTGAAGACGGATTGCTTTGGGCCATTTAATATACCGAGTCAAATCCTTCTTAGGAGGCAAAGCTCCACCGATACCGAATTGCTTTGGCCTTCTCTCAAACAATGGATTCGTAACTTTCTCCTAAAACACACCACAAATCTAATAAGAATCCAAGGAAGGGATTGCACAATGATAGTTGCTTAAGGAAGATAAAAAAGTAGAGCATTACCGGCTTCTTCTTGGTAGCCACTTTCACTCCCTTTTTGGGTGCCTACGAATCAAAATGTGACACAAACAGATCAAACAAACGGTGATAAGACAAGACACTCAACACGAGCAGTACGACATAGCTAGACAAATCGATGGATTAACTAGACAAATCAGTACGAAATCAAACAAAGCCAGAATCACCATGTGCTAGTTTCGAGAAGCGGCTCATTCCGGTTTCAGAGAGTAAGAATCAAAGACGATTGTAGATTCGTTAAGAACAGTAACAACAAATAGATCCAAAACAAACGAAAATGAATTAGAAATCCAAGGAAAAGTGGGGATGAGAGCTGCAAAAGGCGTAAATCGACATACCATCGTCGTCTGTCGATTTCTGGGGGCAGACGGCGGAGAGAGGTAAAGACTGGAATTAGGGTTTTATGTTATCACTATATATAAAGACACAGCGAATGATATTACATTTTTGGACACGTATCTTCTCTTTTTTTTCTTTTTTTTTTTTTGTATCTCAACCTTAAATGTAAATTATTTTTTGGACCAAGCATATGTATATTCTATTTTGTGCATTGTTTTTTTCCTTCTCTTTTAGTTTTAAACAAATTCAACATTTTTTTCATTATTGTTTACAACGAAAATTCAAGTTTTAAAATTCTAGATTATTGCAAAAACACCCACATCAAAATTGTAAATTGTAAATTAAATTTTTCAATGAAGCATCCCATTGTGGATGCTCTAAACAAAAAAAAAAATTGAGACACCAAAACTGATATATCACATTGCCATTGGTCTAATTTTTTTTTTAATTTAATTATTTAATTTAAAAATAAAAAATTAATATTTTTTGGGTGAAGATACCTCACCAATGTGGACGCTTGAGTGATAAAACACTTATATATATTCTAATTTAAAGAGGTTGGAAATGTAAACAACATAGCTATTAAAATTTGATTTAGCAGTATCAGTTATGATGTTTGATTACAAAGCAAAAACATTATACATTTTCCCACTACTAATGGCCTATCAATCACCACTGATGCAAATGACGTTTTGGGTTGGACGGACTTTTTGTGTTTCATTTTCGTTTTAGTAAATATCATCAATACAAAGATAAGACCAAAATTGTGGTGTATATAAAACCGACCATCCACTGGTTCAGCCAACTAAATTTATGTGTGAACCAGAGAGTCCGGTATGATCTCCCACGTTCCAATTCCAAGACACAGTGTCTTGATGAATGGTCTTGTCTGAGACCTGCAAGCAACAGCTGTGAACAGACATATAAGATTGTTGTCCGGCGAATGTGGATGCATCACAAGGAATCCGAGGAGCAAACACTCGAGTTAAACTGGTGGTAGAAACAGTGTTCTAAATTCACCTTAGGGTTGTTTGAGATCAGTCCTGGTGCAATTAGCTAAAACACTAAAAGCAGACACGAGCCCAGCCGTGCCAACAACGTGAGTCCAGTTTCTTGTCCCAATAGCAACAGCTGCTCCTGCCACAGCTCCTCCGACCAAAGCATTCAACTGAAAGGTCCATCCAAGATTTACTAGTGAATCAGATGATAAGAGTGTCAAGTCTCTGTTCAAAGCATATACAAAAAGATATCTTTGGACCTAACCCAATCATTCTTGCCTCGATATCGTTGAAGCCCACAGTGGGTCATAGTGAAAACACCACTTACAATACCTGACAAGGAAACAAAAACAATCATTGATGATGCCTATACCAAATCTATATATGAGAAGCAATCACTAATCCAAAAATTTAGGAGTAAGTTATATCTCCACCACCAAGTATGCGAACTAAAAACTTAGAACCAAAGTATCTGCATTATTTCACTTGGCAACCAACAATCTAGACATCTTCAAAAACAAGAAGCATATACAGCATTCTAGCGACAAGAAGAGTATCTCTAACCCCATAATTCATAACGAAAATTCCATAGTCGCTGACGATTAATGTGCTATGGGAGAGAGAGAGAGAGAGAGAGAGAGAGAGGCAGATTACCGCATTGAAAGCCGATTCTGCCAATGGATTTTGCCTACAAAGTATTCAATTGATATGAGAGAATCGCTGAAAAAGAGAGCGAGAGAGATTCGCTTACCACATAGGAAGCCTGAGATACGCCCCTTAAACCTGGCGAAGCAAATCAGCAAACTTAACTCACAAAGCACAGATCAAAAATTCAAATCTTAAATAGAGAGCTATTATCATCAATACCCATTCTACGAGCGTCACGAGGTCCGGCGCAAAACCCATATAATCCACCGGCCTGAGCATGAACAAAACCTGAATATCTCAGACATGTATGTAGCTATATACGGAAACGTGATAGCAAATTCTCGAAATTGGATACCGTGGAAACGCGGAGAACTGACTCGACGGCGAGGGAAGAGCAAGGCACGGCGGAGAGCAACTCTTCCTCCATAGTAACCTATGCTCGGAATCTTTGTTAACCTAAATTCACTCGAGGAAGATGATGACTCGTTCATTGAGCTTGATGGGCTTCTAGATTGGCCCAGTAAACTTTAACTTATCAACTTGAAGAATCTAAATTCTAAATGTTGTGAGATGGAGAAAATGGGAATAAGGAGGAGTTATACAAATCCGATATTTCATATTCGTCTTTTAAAGGTTGAGTCTTTCGTATGGAACATCATCATTCGTGCCAATGTTCAGAATTCTCCCATCTCAGTCTACCTCCGTATGCGCCGCCATTGCGTCATCCCCGACTTTCATACTTTTCCGTTTCTTCTCCCTTCTTTCGACCATCCCGCTCATCTTCCTCTTGGTCAACGAACCCATGCTCAGATTCTTCTTTTTGGGCTTCACACTGACCCCTTTGTCCGCACTTCTCTCCTCAATATGTATTCTTCTTGTGCCGACTTGGCCTCTGCTCACCGCGTCTTCCATCACTCTCTCTCTAAGGATTTGCCGGCCTGGAACTCGCTCGTTAACGCCTACGCTAAAGCCGGGTTGGTCGATGTTGCCCGGAGACTGTTCGACGAAATGCCTCAAAGAAACGTTATTTCCTGGAGCTGCTTGATAAGCGGGTACGTTTTGTGCGGGAGAAACAGAGAAGCGCTTCATTTGTTCCGACAGATGCAATCACCTAAACCAAACCATGTTTTCGTCAGACCCAACGAGTTTACAATGTCCACTCTGGTCTCTGCCTGTGGACGACTGGGCACGCTCGAGCAAGGGAAATGGGTTCATGCTTACATCCACAAATACAAAGTGGAGATTGATATTGTCTTAGCCACAGCTCTCATTGATATGTACGCCAAATGTGGAAGTCTCCAGAGAGCAAAATGGGTTTTCAATGCCTTGGGATCCAAGAAAGACGTTAAAGCCTACAGTGCTATGATATGCTGCTTAGCAATGTACGGCCTCGCAGAAGAGTGCTTCCAGCTCTTCTCTGAGATGACGACTAGTAACAGCATAAACCCAAACGCAGTGACATTCGTGGGCGTTCTCGGTGCTTGTGTACATCGATGTCTAATAGACCAAGGAAAGTCATACTTTGCAATGATGATTGAGAAATTCGGTATCACGCCATCAATCCAGCATTATGGATGTATGATTGATCTCTACGGAAGAGCTGGTTTAATCGAAGAAGCGGAGAGCTTTATAGCGTCTATGCCTATGGAGCCTGATGTACTCATCTGGGGGTCTCTTTTAAGCGGATCGAGAATGCTTGGGGATATCAAGACTTGTGAAGCTTCTCTCGAGCGACTCATCGAGCTAGATCCCATGAACAGCGGAGCCTATGTGCTTCTGTCAAACGTCTATGCCAAAACAGGGAGGTGGATGGAGGTTAAGCGTATCAGGCACGAAATGGAGGCAATACAAAACGAATCCCTCTATTAAACTCTTTGCCAAAACTGTTGAATAGTTTCTGAACTAACTACAGATTCTTTCTACAGGTAAAAGGTATTAAGAAAGTTCCGGGATGCAGCTCTGTTGAAGTAGATGGCGTGATTCACGAGTTTGTTGCAGGAGACGAGTCTCAAGACGAGAGCGAAAGGATTTATGCTATGCTCAATGAGATATTGCAGAGGCTGAGAGAAGCTGGATATGTTTCGGATACTAAGGAGGTTTTACTTGATCTTGACGAGGAAGGTAGAATGATGGCTTTGTCTTACCACAGTGAGAAACTGGCGATTGCCTTTTGTTTGATGAAGACGAGACCTGGAACTCCGGTGAGGATCATCAAGAACCTAAGAATCTGTGGAGATTGTCATCTTGTGATGAAGATGATCTCGAAGCTATATGGAAGAGAGATTGTTGTAAGAGATTGTAAGAGATTTCACCATTTCAGAGACGGATCTTGCTCTTGCAGAGATTATTGGTGATATAGTTTTTTTTTCTGTCTTATTCTCTTTTCTTAGACTATTAAGCCCTGGATTTTAGAGGTTTCGAAACCAAGGAAGAGAAAGAAAACAAAAGATGCTAAATCATCTTGCAAGGCTTGTTAGTAACTAAAGCATCTTGCAAGGCTTGTTAGTAACAAGTAAGATAGTGTACAATCAGAGGACAGTAAAATTCTCACTTTTATGGTATGTTTGTATTAACTATTAAGATTTTCATCATCTTTGATGAACAATGTACAGTTTATACATTAAGACCATTCAAACCAGAGAAGGCAATACATACACTCATGAGTTGTTGAGGATTTTCAGTCAAAAACAAACATATTGGTTAAGCTACAAGAGAGGAGGAACCAAAGCCTGTTTCAAAACTTTGCTGGAAAACTGCACCTGAAACTCAGATCGTGAAGTCGTCGGCAACCCTCAGAAAGCTCCTCCGGCAGAGAAAGATGGCAAAACTCTATTTGTAACTTTTACTTTCTTATCTACAAAGACAACACTGCCAAGAGAAAGAGCAACAACGACACATCAGATTTGTGTTTTTGAGTCAATATAATATAGCTAAAAAAATATGTAAATGAATAGATGTTAACTCTTACCTTCTAAAACTGAAAACCTATCACCACTACAGGAAAAGCTACTATTACTCCAAACTCTTTGTAATTTTATTATTTTCTTTCTTTGCAATACCCTAAATGGCTTATTTAGAATGAGAACAGTTTACAATCTGCAGAAAAAACATTCTAATTAGGTTTAGCCCAGCGCTTGTATAACCAAATATAATAATTGACATATCAATTGCAAAGGATATACTGACCTTATACTGGGAGAAGGACTTTCCCTGTCTTGAGATGGAGAAATAGAAAATCCAGTACCAGAAGTTACACCTTGGTTGCTCTGTATAATCCATACATGGTTCTTGGATAATTAGTTGGGGAAAGAAGCTTGTTATTATGTTGCCTGGTAGAATAAGAGAAGCATCTGAAGAAGTCAAATGTCAAGTTCCTTCCTTGGTTTACCAGAAACCTCTTCATAGCAGACTCTGTTGTCAGCGAAACTCTTCTTGGATTTGTACAAATGATTATGGGATCCAAAACAAATGCTCAAAATGCCGTTTTGTTAATGGAATGGACGCAGAGCCGCAAGGCAACAGAGGATTCTTTTCACCATCAGAATTTGGCCTATTCTTCTCAGTTTCCACAAATAAGTTGCTTCATTTTAGCCGACTTTCACCGGTTATTGGCCTTCATCGCAAGCTTCACTAAACGTAGCAACCCCTCCAAGTCTTGGAAGTTATAATCAAGGGTGCTTTTAATGGATAGAATACCCTCTCCTTGTTGTTGAGCCTCCCCCAAGTTTTCAATAGAAGCCGCCAATGCCAAACGTGATTTCCTGGAGGCATCCATAGCCAGATTTACGTCCTGAGCCTACAAACAGTAGAGAGTAGCTGAGATTAAGCACACTTTGGCCAAAGTCTAAAGAGTATCCACGTTGCAAAGCTAACAAAGCATATCACTTTCCATTAAATTAACAAACTCGAATAGCTGGTGGCAAAGTGAACTTGCCAGAGGCATTAATACACTTACAAATTGAAGTAGACGTAAAATATTATAGCGGTTTTGCGCAGAAATGACGTGGTTCCCAACAACTAAAGGGGAACTGATGCCCCTTGAGATGCCAACTTTGTCTGCTGCTGCTGGATGGTTCACGTTATCAACATCCGAGGCAGAAGAGGAAGGAGACTCACCTACAAGGAAGTGACAAGAAGATTACAACGTGAAAGAATTTCAAAACATTGCCAGGAATATGGCTATCTCTGACTAGCTTACCTGGAGGAACCATTTGCAAAGAATTTTGCAATTCATTTCGATATCTATTGGCACTGGTGTAAGAGGAATTAACCACTCTCATATACGCGGTCTCCATGCATTTGTAAGCCAGAGCAGCAGCTCCCATATCTTTAGACTTCTCATACTCATGGGCACAAAATCTATCATGAAAAAAGAGGTTTTACATGCTTACAAATGGGAAAGAAGGAATGAACGACGTTTTTCCTTTTTCCTCACAATTCTAAATTACCCGCAAAGATTCGCTGTGCTACTATAAATCTTCATAGATTGGACCATTGTCTCTCCTTGTCTAGTACTCTCGTTGCTGCTCATTTCCAAGAGAAAAGCACCATGAAGAAACTTGAGGCAAGCCTGGAAGTAAAGCTCAATGTGCTCAAGGTTTGATACAGAATTCTGCAGCAACAAAAAAAAAGCAAGACCATGAGAAGAGAATACATAATGGAAAGAGAGAATTACACTACAACTGAATTATGAGAAAAACCTTGAGACGGTCAGCTGTATGTTTTAAGTCTTTAGCTTCTTTTAAAATATTATGGGCGGCTTGCGCAGATGTTACTTCCTTTCGCAAGTGACTTGGAGAAGGCTCGTTTTTCCTTCTTATTTGGTCTGTTGCCTTTGCCACATCAACAGCTTGAATACTATTACTCCCAGCTGCTGTGCCGCATTTATCGACTTTCTTCCGGGCAGAAAGTATAGAGGAATCCCCTTGGACACTTCTAGATGGGGGCCGTGATGGAGAAGCTAAATCTGCTTTATTACTCCTTTCTGATATTCTTTCGACGTCATAAGGCTTTGGAATGTTTGGTCGCACGACCATATCTACTCTACTATCAGGACTACCATCGTACATCTTCTTTTCAATATGTCTCGGACCATCCCGTGAATCAGACCTAATGCTTTGGCTCTTGTCTTTGGACCGAGAAGATGAGCCTTTTCCTGACTTCTTCGCCAAAGTATCATTGCTACGTCGATGATGATCGGTAGAATGTTTTCCTTCACCATGAATATGATCCAGTTTTCGCGGTAAATCCTTGTGGCCACCATTCTCAAAGTTCGCATCCAGAGAAGGTTCAGCGCGCTCTTTGGCTTTATTATCCCAAACATCAAGCACGGAAGACTCATGGGATCCATGTTTGTCCTTTGTCCGCGTTTGCGATCTATCACTCCCACCATCATCTTCACCCTCACCATCTGAGAATCTTCTCGAAGTACCTGCTGCAAAGACGTTAGCATCATAAGACTCTTCTTTATTCTTTCTCGCAGATGCACTTTTCTCGGGGTTGGAAATCCTCATAGGTGAGGACGACACCGACTCAACAGGCGAACATTTAGCTTCGTGTGAGCTGTTTCTGGGTTTATGAGAATCTGAAATCTTAGAAGATCTTGAGGTGGGCGCAATTAAGTTCCGAACATGTCCATACTCTCTTTTCGAATGACTTCTGTTTTTCTTTTCCGACTTCCCATTGCCATGAGAAAAACTAGGCTCCTTTTCTTCTTTAAAAACTTGAGGTTTCTTTCGTTCATGGTTTCCGTTCTCACTGCGAGAACCATGGCTTTCTTTCAGTTTCCTCTTTTTACTGTCCCCTGTGCTATTGCTATTTCCCGTGTCTGAAGCTCCTCCTTCCTCTTTTGGCATTTTAGAGGAGACTCGAGGCTTGGGCTTTTTCTCTGCTGACGCGGCAGGGACACCACTACTTGAGGTAGGACGTCCATTTCCGTACTCAGATTCATCAGGAAACAGAAAACTTTCAATCTTCATTTTCTTGGCCAGCATAGAACTCTCTAGATCTGCATTCCTTTTGTTATTCACCTTTAAGCTCCTCGACTCATCAGAGTGGTGATCCAGTGCTTTTCCTTTCTCTTTCTGTTTATGTTTTTGCCTCTCATTGTCGGCCAAATCACTAAGTCCATGCGAGTTGTGAATGATTCCATTTCTTGTTGATGTTAGGATGGTCTTCTTGTTAGTTTCTCCAGTTCGAGAAACTTCTTTCTCCAATCCATTGTCTATCTTTTTTAAACCCTTTTTCTTCTTTTTTGTGTTACCATCTCCCTGATTAAACAGAGGCTTAGTGCCACTGAGATTACTCTGCATTGGAGCTTGGCTGTCAGGTGCAGGGATCTGATACATCGCATACAGAGCTTTCGTTGTTTCGTCTTCAGGAACATTGCAATAGTTCACTCCAGGCCTAAAACACACACATTATCACAAATAGAATCAAGGTCTCCTAAGTCAACATGCCGGAAAAAATAGGACCAAAAATAGAGAGAATCAAACACACATTATGCCAACTACCCAATATATCACGCCGACAAAATAATATGACCAATAAAAGAGAATTAAGATAAAACTTACAGCCAATTAAGCATTGTGCACATCCATTTCTCAGGAAGGTCTTCTGGGTAGACGCCAAAAGGTAGAAGCCGCCATTTTCCACACTTGTCACAAGCAACCCAATGTTCTTGTATGATCACAGGATTCGCTTTCGGAAGAGAAGTATCGGAACCGAGTTTACTCAATATGGGTCCAGGACCAACATTTGGGGATTCTGCCAGTGGGACACTCGACTTTTCAGGCATATCTTCTAAGGCCGGAAGTCCCTTTTCTGACCTCGGAAAATCTTTTACTTCCACCGAACAATTCTGTTCCTCTTCTTCTTCAGAGTCCTCTATGTCTCCAAAAAAATCTTTGTAAGTTTCCTCAGCTTTTTTGGCATCATTTTGTGGTTTCAAGGCTACCACTTCCTTCTTCTCAGCTTGACCATTCATCTTTGTCTCATAAACAACAGAGCTTTTCTGCTCCTTAAACTTTAATGAAGACTGTGGCTCCTGTTCTATCTGATCCGACTTCTGCTTTCTCGAAGAATGTTCTGGCTCCGCCTTGTGACCACTTTTTACCTTTGACGCACTCGATTCCTTTTTGACTGAATCAGAAGCTTTGCTTCCGTTGTATTTGCCAACTTTCCTTGAGCATCCTGAAGCATCATCATCACCAAATCTAGTCTTTTTATCTTCCCGAACACTTCCAGCTGAACTAGTCTTTGGATTCTCATGATGCGGCCCAAGATCTTTATGACGAGTTAGACCCCACAATCTTCTCTCGACATCACCCACCATTTCCCCCCTAACAGGGGCATTGTAGTTTTCCTTGGATGCATCAAATAATTTACTACTGGCTGTTTCTTTCTCCGCAGCAGTAGGATATGATGTGTTTGTTTCTGTTGGCTCCTTGACGGTGTCATCAATTCCATCTGGGAGGCCCTTATTGCTGCGGACATTTGTCTCCGCAGAAAAGTTATTCCTCTCCAACATATTTCTTTTCTTCTCAATGGATGGTTTCTCTCCAGCCTTCTGAGGTTCCAAACCGTTTGCCATAGCAGAAGAACTCTCAATGAAAAGCCTAGACGGAGATGTATACTTATATCCCTTTTCGGGTTTTTCCCTTTCGATGAATCGAATCAGATCATCAGAGAGAGGAGATAGCAACTGACAAGGATCCACAGGAAGGGAAGTCATAACCTGCATAAAAGAATGTATTAACACGATAAGCATCTTAAAACAAAGGAGACTGTTTCATTATATCGAAACAAAACAAAGGAAAGTCTCACATTAAGAATACTGGTGGGAGACTCCAACGGAGAATAACCATGAGGTTCCCCATTCATCCCTTCACTACCTGAGAGACTATTATTATCTAATGACAAAGAAGGTGACACATCAAGTCCGAGGCCACTGTATATCGCAGCAGCATTCTTTTCTGTAGACAAACTATCTGATCCCATCTTTATTCGAAGCTTCAGAGAGTTCTGTTTACTGAAGACACCAGGTTTCTTGGTTGCAGATTCCTGTCTGGAACTGGAATTGGGTTTCTTGGATTTCATTGATTTTTTCGGAATTCTAGAGGAAGCAGGCCCAGATTTTGCCTTTTTAGGAAGGCTAGACGAAGCTGCATTACCACTCTGGGACTGAGAGAAAAAAAAAGGGTAAGAGATTAAGCATAATAGCATTTACAAAGAGCAAACCGCAGAAGAAAAGATATACCTCCCCTAGTAAGATGTTGGGAGATCTAGTCCCTGCAGAACTCTGAGGTTTTGCTGGTGTCTTTGGATAAGACCAAACAGGGGAACGTTGATAAGTTGGTAAGAAAGAGCCATAGCCACCAAATTTCGCCCCTGTAATCAAATTCAAAGGACTAGTTTCACACTTTGTGGACCAACGAAGAAGAACAGTTGCTGCCACACATCAACATACCAAGATTCTCAGCTGAAAAATCGCCCTCGAAGTCTTTCTGGAAGTGTCCAAGGATGTTTTGAAGCTTGTCGTCCTTGAAAATAAACAAGAGAAAATAAAAGTCAAGAGCCAAAACATTGATTAGTTCCCAAAATAACGAATTCTAGACTCTGAGAAGTGGATGCTTATACAAGTGAAGCGAATCAGATTAGCATATTAAAACCTCAAAGGAAAGTTATAAAGTAAAACTGTAACCGATGGTTGAAACCTGTCCATAGATAACCTGTAAGAATTCCAACGAATAAGAACTAAACACGCGGCAATCGCAAACTAAAGAGTTCCAAATGGAAGGTAGATAAGCCTTGAATAGTTTAACCAATCTACGAAACTGCTCTACGTGCAATCAACGCGTTGCAGTTGAATGGTAAAGAAATTACCAAACAAAAGATGCATAACAATTAAAACACATACCAAATAAACACATCCTTTTAAAAGCTATACAAGTAAATACCACAAGCAAAGTGATGAAATCTAAAGAGACTAGGCACTGCAACATTAGCACTTAAACACAAATCATTAAGCCAGTAAAAATACAAGAGAAAAAAGATTAGTCCTTGGATAAGGTGAGAAGGTGGTCTTACAATGTAAGAGAGATCGTTATCGGGGTCTATGCTACCAACATAATCGTTAGTAATATTGTAAGAGCAAGCCTCTCCTTCTTCAAGTTCAGACTCCTCCATTACAATGATCCTCAACAACAAAACCTAGCCTTAACCCTAGCCCCTTTCTAACATTGCATCGAGAGGTGGAATCAGCCCCAAATCCTCCGTCGCACCCGTAACACAAAACTCTTGGCTACCGATCCACGAAGCAGTAAAAGATTTGCCCTAGCTTTGATGGAATTAGAAATCCGATCAGGACCCAAAGCTAACAACAACAACAGACAAAGTAGAGAACAAACCCAGAAACTGGAATTTTTGTTCAATTCCACAGAATCAACAAATCCAATCGAAGATCGAACAAGAGCAGAATTGGGATTTCGGATCAAATGTGTTTCGATCTCTTTCGCTCGACAAATCGATTCAGCAGAAACCAAAAAAAACGTAGAATCTCCCGGGTTTTGGTATAGGGCAGCCGCGGTTTTTTCCTTTTTTTTATTTAATTTATTTCCATCTTTTCTTCCCTACGGTGTAAGAAACAAAAAGTAAAATTATACTATATGTAAGAAGATCCGGTTTAGTCTAGCAGTTGATCAATATTTCATTAATGTTTCTATATCAGGAGATCCGGGTTTCAATTCTCAGATGACGCAATTTCTGTAGATTAATAGATGCAAGTTTATAAGGAAATCTTTAGCGGAATAACTTTGCCTATTGTAGAATTGTCTCTTAATTTATTCAGTGTTAAAAAAATAATATATATATATATGTAAGAAGATACCAAAAAGAAAAGAAAAAATATTGATCTCAGTTTTATTTTTATTTTTATGACACAAAACAGGTATTTTGATATCTCCATTGACGCGTAAGAAAGTGGTCGCACGACTCTGCGGCAGAGCTTGGGTCGATTTGGAAATGTCACGTGCTAGGAATACGACAATGATTTTACATATTTGAAGTAAAAAAAAAAAACTGTTTGTATTTGTTGAATTAAGATATAAAATGTATAAAAACAATAATTTGTTTTTCGTATTTACAAGCTTTCTCATCTTCCCAACGCTAAAGAAGTGAAAAAAGGGGATGGCTTGAGAACATTAGCTGACGAAATTACCCCGCTATAATGACCAACCAAATATATAAGTAAATGGGTAGTTTCGTCCTCACAGCGACCAAATCTCTCCTACTATCAAAGTCAAAGAACCTACCTTCAGAATCAAACACGTTAAATGCGTGCTCTCACGCTCTCCAACACGTACACATTGTTCACCAACATATTTTATATAAAATTACAAGCAACATTAGGTAGAATATTTTCTTAACATTTTATCCTAATTTTTTCTGTTTAATATTTTTTATATATGTAAAATCTTAGAAACTTTGTTGGAATTTGAGAAAAGCTCTCTTTTAAACAATATAGATATGATCTTTAAGTTAATACTATAATATATATGTTTTAGTAAAAAATTAAGCTTTTTAGAATTTTTTCAAAATTGGGCCCTAGGCTAATGTTTTCAAATTAATAACATGGCCCTTATGAACAGAGTCATGCTTAGTTCTAGTCATGCTATTGGCTCAAATTATATATGCCTGAGTATACTTTATTTGTTTTCACTAGACTAAACCGTTTAAGATTTAAAGCCTTTAAGGTTTATAATTTATCCAAATCGGGGATATTATAAGATTTTTCACGTGAATTTTGAGGACTTGCTATTAGTAAGTAACTTTTTTTGTTCTTTTTACGGATTCTCGTCACGTGAATTTTGAGAACTTGCTATTAGTAAGTAACTTTTTTGTTCTTTTTACGGATTCTCGGACGTTTCGTAGGTTATTTGTTCTAACGTGCAAGAGTAACATACTGATTTTAGCTTTTGTTTCGTTTCTTTTACATTGACAACCACACTATCTTCTCTTCCAAATTTTGGATGTGTTTTATGCTTCTCAAGCTACCCATTTTAAACTCTTGAAATTCCTTCATTCACTCTAAATTTTGATTTTAATATGTGAATATAAATATCATGTTACAGTACTTGCTACAACGTATAATCCGGTCATTTTGGTGAACGACTTCATCACCTAAAAAAACCTACCGGGAAATTGTCAAAAGCAATTACACCAAAATTAATCGAAAGAGAGAATGTTCCCTTTTGTAACCGAAATAGGAGCAGCAACAATTGTATATCCGGTTTAATTAATTGTGAATTAGATTTCGGTTTACTTGATTAGAATAATTGTATATAAGCAGTCATTTTGACTTGGACGAAATGATAATTTTGTTCACAAATACTCTTTGTTCATAAACTCTCTTATGGTATCAGAGCATTTATTATGCGAAATCTGGTTAAGTCAGTTTCTCAAGGATCTTCATATACATTTTTCACTTTCAGCTTATATCTATTGTGATAATACTGCAGCAATTCTGTTTTTCATGAGAGAACAAAACATATAGAATTTGATTATCATAAGGTGAGAGAAGCGATAGATCATGGTATCATCAAAACCATGTATATACGGACATATAATCAGCTTGCGGATGTGTTGACAAAGGCCCTCTATCCAATTCTATCTCAAGAAAATATAAGCAAGATGGGTATTCATAATCTTTATGCACCTTCATCTTGAGGAAGATATCAATTGTATATCTGGTTTAATTAATTGTGAATTGGATTTCGGTTTACTTGGTTAGAGTAATTGTATATAAGCTTGGTTAGAGTAATTGTATTTTTGATTTGGACGAAATGATAATTCTGTTCACAAATACTCTTTGTTCATAAACTCTCTTAGCAGCAGAGAGGCAAGACATATATACTCATCATCAATTCACCGAAGAACGGCTGTTTGTCTGTCTTCAGACACGACCTGTGCTTGCGAACGCCAGCGAGAAGAACCCTTGAGTCTCATTTTTTTCCTTTTCTTTGTTTCGAGAACGTATGCATTAGGGCAACAAAGGGGGTCGAATTTCTAAGGAAATCTCGAGGATTTATCATCGATTTTGGCCGTGGCTTGGCGAATTTATAGAGATTCGGGAGAGAGGCTTAGGTTTATGTACCATGTCAAGGTTGTTATACTGCCGCCGGTTTTTCTTCAGATCTTCGGGTTCGATTGATTTCGGAGAATCTGCTTCCACTCGTAAGCTAGGGTTTCTGCTGAGTTGAAGAAGACTGTGTTCAGTATCAGATAGCAAAACAGAGGATGCCAAGAAGAAGAGACCATCTTTGGAATCGTGTACTGTATCATATCTCGTGAATTCATGTGGGTTGTCCTTGGAATCTGCTAAATCAAAGTCCAGATTCGTAAAGTTGCCGTCTTCCCAGAGACCAGACTCTGTGCTCACGCTGCTCAAGAACAATGGCTTCACCAATGAACAAATCACCAGGGTCGTCAAATCGTTCCCTAGTATTCTGATTGTGAACCCAGAGGCAGTACTCTTACCAAAGCTCATGTTTTTCCGTTCGATCGGCTTATCGAGCTCTGATACCGCGAAACTTATCTCAAATTGTCCCACAACGCTGTCCCTTAGCTTGAACAACAGGCTGATCCCTTGCTATGATTCCCTCAAGAGCATACTCGTCGACCAAGACAATATCCTCAAATGTTTGAGACGCGGATATTGGATTTTCACATTGGACACTGCAAAGTATTTGGCTACACGGCTTTCACTTTGTAGAGATCTTGGAGTCCGGGACCAAAGCATCAAAACACTGGTCCAAAATGGTCCGCTCGTGTTCTTCTGCTCCGAGAGAAAGTTCAACGAGGTCCTAACCAGAGTTTGCAGCTTCGGTTTTGATCCGAAAAAGATGTATTTCATTCATGCTATGCTAGTTTTATTTCATGCCAGTGAATCCGCTGTGGAACACAAGTTTGAGCTATACCAACAATTTGGCTGGTCCAGAGGGGATTTCGTGGCAGCGTTCATGAGATTCCCAAACTGTGTGAAAATATCGGATGAGAAGATAAAAGGAACCATGGATTATCTCGTAAACAATGCCGGTCTTCAGCCCCGTGCCATTGCTATGCAACCTTTTGTCTTGGGTCTGAGTTTGGAGAAGAGAATCAAACCACGGAACATGGTGATCTCTGAGCTTCTGTCTAAAGATTTTGTGAAGAAAGAAGATTTGAACTATTTCCAGATCCTTAAGATTAAAGAATGTGTGTTCGAGGATAAGTTTGTCGTGAAATTTCAGCAGGTTTCTTCTCTCCAGCCATCCCATTGACAGAAAAGATATCTATATTGATTGATGTAATGTACTACATTGTTGATCTGTTATTGATTGATGTAATGCGTCTCATGTCAAGTTGTCAACATATTAGTTTCAAATGACCTCAAAATTTGGTTTTTCAGTTTGGTAAGCTCGGTTTGGGCTTGGTCCAATTAGAAATGCTCACCCATATTGTTCATAGAATCATTCATACATATGCTTAGATATGTATATAAGTAGAGATTTTGTAATTATGATGTCAGTTCAAAGATTTTCATTTTAGTATGGTTTTGAGGATTTTATCCAGAAGCAGCTACAGACTCGGACAGTTCTTCCATGAGTTCCTTTTGCTCCAAAGCAGCACAAGCCTGCAATTAGAATGGAACATTATTCTTTAAGATTCACATATGAAAACGCAATTAAAAAAAGGGTTCAGGTTTTAAGGTTTCAAAGTCGGGATTTTACCTGCACTGCATCCTCTAAGCCACCTTCAAGAAATGATGTTAGCGGAAAGTTCATCTTGAGCCTATGATCAGTCACTCTACTATCCTGTAATTTTCAGACATCATAAGCATTACACAAATCATCCTGTTTTCAAAGCAAGGCTCTGAATAATCCGTGTATTACCTTATAATTGTATGTTCTTATCTTTTCTGAACGAGCTCCAGTCCCAACCTGTTTCCGCAAGAATCAACATAGAGCATATGTAAGATGAATATTTATTTATTTTATGATGAATTTGAATCAACAAGGTTATCGGAATAGTAATATAAAGTGGACCTGAGATTTTCTTTGATTCCTTATTTTCTCTTGTTGTTCCCTTACTTTAATTTCATACCTATGTATAGAAATACCTCAGCGTGTCAATAAGAAAGACTGAAGAGGAAGAAGAGCAGAGAGTTAGTTCCTTGAATGTTGCTTACAGTTTTGCTCGCAGAAGCTGGAAAGCACGAGCCTTGTTTCGTAGCTGAGTCCTTTCTTCTGTACAGAAAATGCGTATACCTGATGGCTTGTGGAATAGATCTATAGCCGTCTCCACCTTGTTCACATTTTGCCCTGCACCAAGACCTCTTTTCAGTATATTAGCAAGTGAAATGCGAGAGAAACATAGAGTCAATTTTATATTATCCCGGTTTCTAGCCTGACCTCCAGCGCCACCAGATCTTGCAGTTGTAAGTTCAATGTCTTTCGGGTCAATCACAACTTCAACTTCATCAGCCTATAATAACAACAGGGAGAAAGTAAAGATGACAGTTTCGACTGGTTACTAAGTTTTTAGAATATCTAAAAAAAATGCAATATGTGAAATCTAGTTTACCTCTGGCATGATGGCTACAGTTGCTGTAGAAGTGTGTACACGGCCCTGTGTTTCTGTTTGAGGAACACGCTGGACTCTATGAACACCAGATTCGTATTTTAGCTTACTATAGACACGATTTCCTTTTATCTCCATCACACACGTCTTGTAACCTCCATGTTCAGCCTTATAAAGTAGGAAGATTAGAAGCTATATAAGTGACCACATGTCTCGAAGTTGCTATACTCTACTGCAATATTCTATACACATGCCAGAAAACAGAGCGTTTTACCTCAGAGCATGAAACCAGAGAAAACTTCCAAGAGCTGCGCTCACTGTACCTCTGATACATGCGCACCTGCAAGTAAAAGAATAATGCACAGCAGATTGATTCAATGTAAGATATGAAGCTTTCAGTAACTGAAGTTGCTTAGCCATGGAATATAGGATCAATCACACTTTACGGTTTTTTTATTTTATGAATAGGATTGAAACAAAATGGTGAATAACCATCAAATTGCGTTGATTAATAGGAAATTCCAACCAGAAAAAGCAGACGAAATAAAGGAAAGCATGTACCTACAAGGTCACCAGTCCAAATTGCAGCTTCATCTCCACCAGTTCCTGCTCTAACTGTAGAAAGAACGAAAACTTTACAGTCGTCCAGAAGTAGGAATATTTGTCAAATGTTACTACTTGTCAACACTACAGTTAGTCAGTTACCTTCGAGCAATATGTTTCTGGCATCAAGAGGATCGGTAGGAAGAAGTAACATCTGACACAAGCAAACACAATGTTACAACTTGAGGATCCGAATCAAGAGGGACAAGGGGCATCTTCAAATATGTAAACTCAGCAACATTCGACTAAACTATGGAACCAAGCCCAAGGGGATTGCCTATTTAGATGATGAAATAAAAGAGTCTAAACCTTAAGTTGTTTTTCAAGCTCCTCAATTTCTTTAGAAAGCGAGTTGATTTCACTTCCTATCATTTCAGCCATATCTTCATCGTCTCCAGCCTCTTTGGCCAAAACTGAAGCAATAAACCAATCAAAACACACTCCAAGGAACAGAATTGAAGAAAAAGAAAAGAAAGGAGGAGACTTGAGAAGGGACCTTTGGATTCTAGTAACTGCTTCTCACAGTCCTTGAATCTCCTGAAGACGGATACAACCTAGGATAATCCAAACTGAAGTCAATTCTAAGAAACCCAATAAAAAGTTTCAAACTTTGCACCCGCTAAGAAATTGCTTTACCTCGTCAAGCTCCGACATGGACTGTGCCAGTTTTTGGTATTCAGAAGGATTTGAAACAACATCTGGGTCAGCTAGTTTTACCTATAAATAATTCCAAACTCGTAAAGAAGATGTTTCCACTGAATAAGAAGAAGAAAAAAGCCATTAATGCAAGAACAAGAACTGCAAGCACATACCGATAACTCTTTCCATGTCTTCTCAACAGACTCCATTTTCGTAACGAGGTAAGGTTCCTGAAATTTCCAACAGATAAATCATCAGCCATTAACATAAATATGAATATTTTATTGCAAATTCGAACCCAAAATCTACAATTTTCGAAATTTTGAAATAATCGAACAGTGGGGTTACAATCACTTACAGCCATACAGACGAGTCGTCGAGTCCTCCGAGACGGCGAAGGCGGCCACAAGACTAGACATACCCCTGACGGTGGCTGCCTCGAACGTAAAGTTAACGGTACAGAAGACAGAAGATGCACCAAGCCTCGAGGCATTGGACTCGTCGTCATCGAGCTGTTCATTGTTTAGAGTTAGAGAGGTGGAACAACAAGAGTGGCGCCTGTTTTTGTCGGATAAGGAAGCCTTCAGCGTTTAGAAGCTGAGACGTGTTTGGCTGTGAGGACAATGGTGTGCCTTACTTCGTAGTTTTAGAGTCAATAAAATATAGTGATTACAAGGTCATCAATGACTCCATGGCCCAATGGATAAGGCGCTGGTCTACGAAACCAGAGACTCTAGGTTCGATCCCCAGTGGAGTCGTTTTTTTATGTTTTAGTTTTCAAATCTGGTCAAAGGTCAACAACACCTTCTGAGGTGCCCGGAAGCTTTTCCCTTTTGTTGTTTAAAGGATTAAAAATCTGTTTGCAGCTTCTCAATTTCATCTCCTTCCGACGACGATGTCTATTTACAGGATCGCTAGAGCCTTACCCTTCTCGGGGATCTTCAGGTTCCGTCCATCGTCTTCTTTTCTCGTTCTGAATTGCGATACTTTATTCAATTTCTATAAAATCTAGGGTTTTTACGCTTCGATTAGTACTGTAGGCCTGATTAATGCTTGCATCTCGTCGGAAAGATCTCCCTTTGATGCTTGATTGAAACGGGTCGAGCATAAAAAATAATTCTCCCTTGAACATGAGATTTTTGTACAATAGCACATCGTCGTATTGTGTGGGAATACTAAGATTATCATTACAGGCAGCTTGAGCAAGAAGCCGAAACTGTGATCAATGTTCTGCAACCTGGCCCATTGGGAATCATAGAACACAAGTTCACGGCTCAAGAGATTCGCGAGGCAAAAGCTACAGTTTTTAGAGCAGTAGAGAACTGGCGGAGACATTCTACGCTAGAGCATGCTAATGGCGTTTTGAATGATTACATCTTCAAGTAAAGAAGTGAGTAAATCTCTGCTTTTGTTTTCTTCATTTTCAAGGCTGATGCACAAAGGCCTTTCATTTTGTTGAACAATCCTTCGAGCTCAATGTAAACGCAAATGTTTCTCTATCAATTGTGAATAAGCATTGCTGATAATTTTTTTCCAGCTTACATGGATCGATAGAACAAGTATGGTAATCGAGAATACAAGTTCTTGATCTTAGCACCAGGGTTGTGTGACTACAAACTTGCACTTGTTGAAAACATAACCATGCATGGTAGAAACCCGAAAAAGGCAAAAAAAAACAAGTATATGTTCTTCTCATCTTATTCTATCCTAGTTGCATTTGGACTTAAACCCATATGGCTCCGGCTCTTCTTAGCAATGCGGCAAGTTGGTTCTTGACTTGGAGAGTCATTACCTGGTTAGCACCACCGATTAACTGTTGCCCTATGAACACAGCTGGTACACTGGGCTTACACCCCATCTGAACCAATGCCTTGTCAATCTCCTGACCGTTAGACAACTGATCAAGCTCGTAGACTGTCATCTTTGCCCCAAATCCTGAGATCAGTGTTTGAATTGAGTGGCTCATGCAGCAAGAGCTTTTGCTGAAAATCACCACTGGTTTGTCTGCAACTAAACTTCTAATGCTTTCCATTGGATGTATATAGTATGAGGAATGTACCACAGATGTAGGACTTAGTGTGAGAGGGAACTCAAGGAACTTTATGGTTGTTTTTGCTTTGATGTTATACATAGTTAGCCTATTTATAGGGTTAGATGTTTGGAGAAGGGTAGGATTGCATAAATCAGATCTTTGTCACTACTTTACTTCTTTTGTCCTTCCCCAGTGATGTGCCCTTTGGCGTTCACTAAAAACTGCATGAACTTAGATTATTTCGTTTTCAATATCAGAACCAAGTGGCGTATACAGTTCATGAGAATTTCTTTTTTATCTAAATATGGAAATATCCTTGCCATATGGTTTAGTAACGATCCACGGATCCAAGGAGGTATGCAACAGTGTGATTGTGCATACTCTATGTTGCCTTTTTGTTGCATTATCTTTTGCTTTTGATGCATCCACTGAGGTGGAGATTGGATTATGGTTTATCCAGTTAGATGCCTATCTTTTCAAGCAACAATATATTCCCCACAAATTTCAGGCTCAAAAGAAACGAAAAGCAAGAAAGGAAAGAAAAAAGGATTGTCTTTGAGATACTTTTCTGCTTGTGTGACCTGGAGTCTAGAGAGCAAGTGATTGTGTGATCAAACACAAGATCTTTGCTTTTAGCTTTACACTATCATCAAAACCATTTTTTCAAGTTTTATTCACAACTTCGAGTTATCTGAATGTGAGAGTTTGTCTTAACTCTTAAGAGTCTTCTTTGTTGTTGCATTGACTCATGAGGATAAGAATCCATGTTCAATGAGAAAATACAAAATTTGCAGTAGAATTTAACAGGAAAGCATGATTCTGACACCAGATTTGGAAATCTACAGAAATGAGGAATCTTTGGCAGATTCGTGATAAGGCCATGTGTCGTTTTTTTCCACCATGATTGAATTAGCACACTTATGGGTGATAATAATAAGAGCATAGATTCGTCATCATACATTTTTTTTTCCTGATTTTTGGAACAACTTGTGTACGATATATTCTCTTCCAGATCTCTAGAACTGTCTGCCAAATTGGCTCGCAAAATTGTCCAAAGGTCATAACAAGTATCTTCGTGTCATTTTCTCCGTCAGATTGCTACATTCGTGTTCTGTAATGAAAACCTGGAACTGAATAAATGATGCATCGCGTTGTACCAAGGAAAACTGAAGTTACAAATTAGGTTCTTTCAAAGTCAATAAACATTAGAGAAGAACAGAATTGCAGTAAATCTTGAAACTTCTGATACAAAATTACTTCTCTTAAAGCTTCAGAGAAAGTCCATCATCCGGTTATGCTGTTGACGAGCACAACGGAGTTATAATGCTCACCGAGCCCAAAAGCATGCCGGTGAAAGGATAACATGAGGCTCGAGTCATTGCCGGATTTATACTCCTTGCCCATTTCAACATCTGGAAACGATCCCGAAAACACCATTATGTGTTTCCTCAAGCAATGTGTTAACGCTCCTAGCTCCAACTGACTGCCCCAAGCCGTGGTTGACTCGACTTCTCTGCAATATTTCTCAAACCGCTCTTCCACAGATCCGCCATTGGAGCCAACCTCGGACTCAGACTCGGTTTCTGATAAGAAAAACGGAATGAAATCGATTTTGTGCTCTCTCATGTATGCAGCAGCCATCTCTCTTAGCTTCTGGTATGTGTAAGGAGATGCACCGCCTGAGCGATTGGCAAGCTGGTTCTCAACAGCTCGGTAAAGGCAATGCCCGTCTGGCTTTATCTCACTGATTGTTAATCCCAATGGTTTAAGCTTCTTCTCGAGCTTTCCATTCTCGACCATACGATCACTTGTCACTTTGCTTTGTTCCTCTTTGATTCTCTGCTCTCTATCCGCATCTTCCTTAGCTCGCTTCTCGCGTCTCTTCACGCTCTTGCTCGGCTTTGAGTGTTCTTGCTGAGCAGTGACTGAGACTCCAGCGATGGCTCTCACTAAAGTGTCGATATCTCCTTTTTTCTCATTTGTTTTGTCCTTGGAGATGTTGCTACTGCTGCCGCTGCTGAAACCTTGTGACGCGAGTTCTTTCAACTGTTTCTCCTTAAGTTTTGTGGAGAGTTTGGAAATGTCTTCTTCAACTTGCTTCTTCTTTGCTTTTTGTTCAGCTTTGCTTCCTTTTGCAGCTGCCTTTTTCATCTCCGTCTCCTTGTTCTGTAGTTGTTTGATCTCTTGCCTATAATAAAACAACACTTTCAATCAAACAGGTAAAATCGTTGCCAAACCTCCGAAGTGGGACAAAATCGATACTTCCATTACAATTTTTTTTTTTAAAAAAAACAAAAATCTAATGGTGGTGTTACCTGTGCCTAGCAAGCATCTCGTCGACTGTTTCCTCGGATACATTAGTGTCTGCCATTTAAGGAGCCTAAAAAACACAAAGAAGAAGCTAAAAGCCAAATGAAATGAAAGAGCAAGGAACACTGCACAGAACAGGACAGTTAACGAAGAAACCACCACAAAAACAAAAAACAATGATCTCACTCTAGTATCAGTTTGGTTCACAAACTTGTGAATTTTTTAGACAATAAGTAACACTCGAACAAATGTAGAGATTAAAATGTGACAGAAACAGATCAAACAAGCGGTGACAAGACACTCAACACGATCAGTACGACATAGCTAGAAGAAGCAACTAACTCGATGGATTCAATATACAAATCAGTACGAAATCAAACAAAGCCAGAATCACCATTTACTAATTTATGCTAGTTTCGAGAAGCGGCTCATTCAAGTTTCAGATAGTAAGAATCAAAGACGATTGTAGATTCGTTAAGAACAAAAACAACAAATTAGATCCAAAACAAACTAAACTGAAAGAGATAATATAAGATCAAAACCCATTCCCAATTCAATAATCCACCAAACACTAAAACAATTCAATATTCATTTTCTAAAGAATTAACCAGAGATTAAAATCACTCCAAAGAGAAACCTATATCGCAATAGTTCCACTTGAATTAACGGTTTCCGCGACAGAAAGATCCAAAGTTTGTACCTTTGATCGAAGGAGAAGAATCCAAGTTTGGGATTTAGGGTTTACGGCGAAAAACAAAACAGAAGAAAAAAACTGAAAAAATGAAAACAAAATAATGGAAAACCTAATACGTAAATGGGCTATTGTGCCATGAGGCCCATTTAGATCAATCAGAACTCAGAAGAAGGCTTCTAAATTCGATTTTTGACAAGTAGAGGCTATGTACAGCATTTATTCTGTCAAGTGTCAACGCTTGGATTATTCCTCATGTTTTTAAAATAAATGTTTAGTCTAAATTATGTTTTAATAAATTTCTAAAAAATTGTCTTATAAAACAATGATATTTCTTGTAAATAACACGTACGTAGAGATGAAGAGATAATAACATGAGGAGACCATGTACTTTCCGGTAGTGGGGAAATAATATAAGATCAGTAAAAGACAAAATAATATAAAATCAGTAAAAGACAAAATAAATTCATATAAAATACGAAAATTGTTCTTATGTTTCTCTTTCTCCTATATGCCTAAAGATCTATTCTCCTATGGCCAAGTGGAGTGTGTCTTAAACTGTAGTTTTGGTTCTATTGGCATCTTAGCCACAAAATTCATGGAATGGGCAAATCCCATCAAACCAAACAAAATTCCATGTAGTTTTTAAGTATTTCGTACTCCTATGTAATTATTAATCGTACCAAATCTCTACCTACAAACCTTGAATATATTAATAACTCGTTAGATTATGACATGTGTTAAGTTGATCGATCATATTTTGATAAATCTGATCAGTATCTAGAGGATTGGTCGACTAAACTGCATATAGTCATATCCAAATTAAAGACTTTTCTTTTCTTTTTCTTTTTACTAATGTCAACCCAAATTAATTTAATTTCAATAAATCAATAGTTTTGTAGATTTCAATGTTCTTAGGAAAAAAAGGAATATATCTATATATAATTTTTTTTTCATTTCTTTTTTTACCACATCAACGTCCACCTAAATATCCAACATATTAACTAACATAAAATATTTATATATAATTTAATTATATTTACAAAGTTTAGAAACACTCATAACCCAAATTTTATATCCAATTATCTATTCTTAAATATCCAACGTATTTTTAAATTTAATTATATTTTATAAGTTTAAAAATATCCTTATTAGCCAAATTTTTATCAAACGTTGTCTACAAATGAGATTAGTGATACGACTTATAAACATATTTTTCTACAGTTAAATATAAAAATCGTTTTCACTTTTCAAAATGTTTTTTAAAAAACAATAGAATTAAGAATAACAAACATATTTGACACAATAAATATGATTAGAATCGTACATAAAACACAATATTCGATCTCCTAAAAAAAATCAACTAATTGCATAAAATTGATCACCAAAAAAAAAACATGAAAAATGCATATCATCGACTAAACAAACAAATAAATGATTATAAGTTTAATTTTTTTTTATAAAAAAATAAATAAACAGATTTTAAGCTGATAAAATAAATTAATTAATTACAATATCAAAAAAAAAAATTAAACAATAAAAACAGTTTAGAAAATTATTTAATCCGCTACGCGCACTGACTATTATATATAGGGTATAAATATAATAGGGTATAAAGAAAGTTTTGAGATATTAAATGGGTTAGAGAAGAAACAATACAAGTAGGCGACACATGGATAGTATCTTCATTTACACACACACACGTTACAATAGATGGAATAATTTACATATACATTGACAGATTTTGTATTCCTTTATACGCACACATATTATACAAAGGTTGTAGGGTCAGATATGGATAAACTTCTTATCTCAGATTTTTTCCATGTCAAAGATGACGCAACAGTCACCACCAAATCTCTGCTTTTTTCTCCTCTTTGCATATACACTTCTGAAATTTATAACTATTTTGTTTTTCGTTTTTATTATGTAACCACTTTGAAACATAATGTACAAAACCCTTTATTAATTATAATGTAATCACGGAGCGTAATGCATATACACATTTCATTAATCCTATTACAAAATTCATGCATCTATATTTACCAATTATTATTGTAGATTAGAGTTTGTCGTCCACGTATAGAGCCAATACGAGATGATTTTGTCTCGAAATGGCTTTGTCTTTTTTTTCCAGGTACTTATGTTTTATAATATAATCATGAAAAAATTAACTATATAATATCATTCTTATATTAATGAACACCAAAACGCACCAAATATGCCCTTTTTGTTCATGGCACATTACCGCAAATTATTAGCCTTCCACGTAAAAAAAGGGATAAAATATAATTATGAATTAATGTTTTGGGTATGTGATGCTACAGCCACGGACCGAAAGTGATACAAGTCATCTCTCTGTTATATCCAAAATTATATCACAAAGAACTTAGCCTCTTTCTAAAAAAAATTGGTTTGTGTGGGGCATTTAAATTACAATATATATTTCAAGTGGGGTATATCAATTATATATTTATCCAGTATATATATCTTTATACCAAAAAAAACCCCAAAATAAAAATAATCCAAAATCTTCCACAATAATAACCATTATAAATAACAGCTGTTCCAAGCATATGTACAACACAACCTAAGTCTTTCTCATTCCAAAAACAAACACTTCATTACTAACTTCTCTTGATCAATCGCAAATGGAGAAAATAAGAGATTTGTCGTCGAAGAAAGCAGCAGTAATATTCACAAAGAGCTCATGTTGTATGTGCCATAGCATCAAGACGCTATTCTACGAACTAGGAGCTAGTCCGGCGATCCACGAGCTCGATAAAGACCCCGAAGGCCGTGAAATGGAGCGGGCCTTGCGTGCGCTCGGCTCATCAAACCCGGCGGTTCCAGCTGTTTTTGTCGGAGGAAGGTACATCGGATCAGCCAAAGACATCATCTCGTTCCACGTCGACGGATCGCTCAAACAGATGCTTAAAGACGCTAAAGCCATATGGTTATAGCTAGCGTTCCAACCATCGCACATGTATGTATATATATACATATATATGATGTCAATAATCAATGTGTTAAAAACACATATTATACATATACATATATACATATAATCGGGAGGAAGCATAGATGTATTAAAATGCTTTGCTTCCTTCGCATGGAGGTGATTTTATAATTATATGTATCTTCTTGACTTGCATTGTACGGAAGAAAAGACAATTGTACCTTTAAGCAACTGTGTAACATTTAGTGTTAAATTTCCACGCACGTGAAGAGTAAACTCAAATCTTAAAATCATATGATTAATGCGTGGTTTGTTAAAATGCGCTACTGAACTGATATTATTATTGTTGCACAAAGGAATGAATATAATAAATTGAACAACAGGAGATCGAGATATGGTGATGATATGATAGATCGAATGAAGTGCCAATACAAGAGATGATTATCAAGAAGGAATTATACACGTCGACGATCGAGTACTATAGGATCCCTTATCTTCGGAGAATCTTATACACTTGAAAGGCTTCACCCACAAGGCACCGGAACATAGAACAACACTAAACATGTGGTCAGTGCGAAAATTCACGTCGCACTATCGAATAAATTTTGTTTTTCTATCTATTTTCTTGTTATATATCGACTAGTATAATTAATATAAACATATTTCACGATATGGTATATTGATCACAAAACATTTTGTCGCAATTCTTTTTCTATAATCACAAAAATTTGGTCGCTGAGTACACACATAACATATAGACCAGAATTTTGCGGTTAGTTGAGTCTGTAATATGTAATAATTCAATTAAAACAAAAACTGTAAGACTGGTCATTTTGTAAGAAATTTTTGGCCGGCCGTTTTACACGTATGTAGTTAAGTCTGGGAAGAGAGAGGGCAAGGGCAGAATCAAACACGAGTGAGACAGACAAAGAATATTTGTCTTTAGGCAAGTTGGTGTAGGGGACAATTAATATGGGAATAATCACACTACATAATTACATATATAGTGTTGATAGATAATCACCAAAAGCTCTCGAATCCTGTTTTGGTTATAATTTCTCCTTTTTAGCCCCCTACTTTATTACATAAGGATTATTCGATCAATGAGCTGTAAACGAGGTCTAGCTCGGGAGAAGATCCGGCTCTCATGAACAAACAAACAAACAAAAATGACAAACCCCAATTTCGCTTCTTCAGTATTTCAGCATGATCAAATTCATGTCTATTATTTATTTATCCAATCCGTATATCTAATCATAAAAGTCTCCGAATGATATAAATATACACTAATACAAGTATAAGAAAAATATAGAAATTAGAGAGACAAATTAATGGACTTAACAGTTTCAAGATTGTGTAAGTTTTGTCTTCTTTCTTTGTGATATATTTGTTTTCAATCTATATAGTCTAATTAATTTGAGCAATGCATGCATTTGATTCAATTTGGTAAAGGATTCAATGGATCTCGCACCCGAAAGCATTTTAAGCATTTTCAATCTTTTCGTTTGTAAGCATTTTTTGTACCCTATTATTAGTTGGTTGGTAATTATAAATTTTCCCATTTCGTTACGTGGTTTAGCTTGGCTTCGTGCTAGCCGACATCGGGGAATGATTTTGGTAGAGTGAGTAAAGTATCCATGATTCTTTAGATTGGTCTAGTTCCGTTCAGTGCTAGATCTCAGATGAGTTGGATGAGGCTTGATTAGATGACATTGAGGGCGGTCTACGATCAATGGCATTGAAGATTTATTTGAGTGCATGTTAGCGTTGTTTTCTTCGGAAGAGCTTCCGATATGCAGAGAATTTTTTCACAGTCTTCAGGCCTTATCTCGATTTGATTTGTTCCTCGGATTTTCATGATCGTTATCGTTTCATCTTGACAATGTGAGCTGATAAACTTACGGATTTGTCAATAGACCATATTTTGTATTGATCCTTGTTTCTATGTTTTTATTCTTCTTTTTTTTTGTCCATTGGAACCAATTGCATAGGTTAAACTTTGTGTAAAACCTAAACAATTTATTTTTAATGATATTTACATTCTTAGCAAAAAAAAATAATATAGTAAATATAACCGTCTTTAACAAAGAGGAATTAT
This sequence comes from Eutrema japonicum, assembly GCA_030161315.1. Classification (NCBI taxonomy): domain Eukaryota; kingdom Viridiplantae; phylum Streptophyta; class Magnoliopsida; order Brassicales; family Brassicaceae; genus Eutrema; species Eutrema japonicum. The sequence continues at coordinate 54,935,003 of BSQW01000006.1, forward strand.
AGTAATTAGTAAAAATAACCGTCTAATCAATAGATAAAGTATGTTGGTGAAAAATAATTATCTGGTGAAAATTTGAAAATCATTCTAAATTGGTGTATCCGTTCATTGACGTTCAAGTCGACATAAGCCAAATATGTAATCTATGGGAGAAAAACACGTACAGTATGCATGCTTTTCCTTGGTCTCTTGGAAATTCTATAATCGACGAGCTCAAAACAAACTTACCTAATCTAATTCTACTGCGTGATTAACTAATAATCTTAATTAATCTTTCGTTATCAATGAGATTCGTCATAAAAAGCGCGTCAGACACATATAATGCGCGTATCGTTCAGTCGCTTGCCTTGAGATCCAGTAATAATATACTCTAATACACTAATACGATACTGTTCACTTTCTCTCAGACATAAATATTCCAATGTACAACCTCTCGAATCGTATGCTTAATAATTAATTATGATCGTTGCCTTCTTCAATACTATAGCTGCAAAATAAATCATTTTCATAATTATTTTTCTGCAACTTGTACATCCAAACAGAACATTTTTTCCTTCTCGTAAAGCCGCTTTAATTCTTCGGAAGGAATCTGATTTTTTCATGTTTAAAAGAGAAATGATTTTCTTGTTTAAAGAAAAAAGTCTAGTCCAAAGTCTTGCACTACTTGCCTTCCTATAAATAGCCCAAGGAGATCATCAAGTTTTCAAACGAACAAAGAAACATACATCAAAGCTATATAAGCTAATTAGATACACATAACTCCTCGACTTTTCGGATCCTGTCAGACGATCAGAATCTGATCATGGACAAGGTGATGAGAATGTCATCAGAGAAAGGAGTTGTGATCTTCACCAAAAACTCATGTTGTCTTTGCTACGCCGTGCAGATCCTTTTCCGTGACCTTAGGGTTCAACCAACAATCCACGAGATCGACAACGACCCTGACTGCCGTGAGATCGAGAAGGCCTTAGTCCGACTTGGCTGCGCCAACGCGGTTCCTGCTGTTTTTGTAAGTGGTAGGCTGGTGGGTTCGACCAACGAAGTCATGTCGCTTCACCTAAGTGGCTCTCTCGTTCCCTTGATCAAGCCGTATCAGTCATTTCATAACTAGAAAATTAGTCGATCCTTAATAAAGGTAATTGGTATGATAATTTATTGGATAGTAAATAATGATGAAAAGATCACACGTAAATGTGTATCATGTTCTTATATATCGCTGATATTTATAGTTTGTTTAATTAGCTCATGTCTAAAAGATTAATTAGCTAGCTTTTGTATTTCCAGCTTAATTAATCAGTGGATGTACTGATGTTTTATCTATTCTAATGGATACAAATTATTTATCATAAGTTTGATATATTGCCTTTTGTTTTAATTTTTTCCTATCGTATATATTGCCTTTCGTTTTAATTTTGTGTTAATGGTTTTAATGAGAACACTAATTTGGAGGTCGATTAAAATGATATCAGAAAGTTAATTTATCAAATGAAAGAAAAATAAAAACAGGAAAATATATTTAAAAAAACAAAAATAAATAGATATGTATATATATATATATATATATATCAGAAGCATGCATTAGTTCGAAGATATTTTTCTATAGAAGATTGTGAATAGAATGTAAGTATCCAAAAAAAAAACAAGAGAATCTAAGTCACGTAAGAAAAAAAACTCCAGTCGTTTTTTCTTGATTTTTGTTAGTATTGTGACTTTAAATCTTTGAGCTAACGTCGAAATGTGTATAATAAATTATGATATAGAAATATAAGCAGAGAGAACATATGTAACGTTTTCACACAATGCCTCGCTAGAAGGTCTTAATGCTATATATCAAAATATTAATTTAATGTGAAATGTTTAGTTTCGTTCATCTTTCTCATATACAAAATAACAATTCCCGTGAGAAATTGTTACAAAAACAAATCCCGTCAGAAATAATTAAATGATTGAATGTACATATAATTGTTATTCTAAAGATACGATTCATTCTCCATGCTCACTTTATATCACGATAACGAAGCACACAATTCTCTTTTATGTATTTTTCTTCTTTCTTTTCAATTCCATTGTCAAACAGAGTGGTAATACGGCTATACATTCTTTTAACCAGTAATAGACTTTCAAACAATATTTTCTACATTAATTGTATTTATCCACTAAGTTGGTTAACAAAAACATTGTACTCTGATTTTGTATCGTCAAATTAATAAAAAAATGATTTGCAGAAAAAAAGAAGTAGTTTTCTTTTGAATGATGATTGGTGGTAGGGTCTAGACAGAATACCCAGAACCGAAAAACCAAACCGAACCGAATTAGAAGATATCGAACCAAACCGAATAATATAAATACCTGAATGGTTCCTCTTATCAAATATTTAGGGTACCCGAACCGGAACCGAACGGGTATCCGAAATATACAAAATACAATTATATATCTATGAATATTATGTATTTTTATTTTGAAATAACCAAAATACTCAAAATTACAATCATAAACCAAATATATTAGTTATGTTTAGACCGAAATAACCAAAAAACTCGAAATATTCAAAAATATTTAGTTATATTTGTCAAAATTAAATAATTTTTACAAAATTTAATCAAATTTTATTTAAATTTTTAAAAATTAATTTTTTCGAGAATTGTATAAATTTTGGATACTTGAAACCGACTCGAACCCGGACGGAACCGAACCGAACCCAATTAAAAAAAAAATACGTGAATGGATTCTACATTTTTAAAATTTAAGTATCCGAAATCTGAAAGAACTGATCCGAACGGTCCCCAATGCCTATGCCAAATTGGTGGCACAAAGAAAAGGAAAGGGGAAAAGAGAAGGAAGGGCTTTGCGAGATATGTGGTTACTTTTTAACTTTATTTCCGAGTTCTTTGGGATCTAATCGGTTAGGAACGTGTAACAACTACCTTCACTTGCTGTCTTTGTCGGATCCAAAGATTCTTGGACCGGCGCGTGAGAAAAGGCATTCCCAACAAATTCGATTCAACGCCTGGAAAGATTGACGAATTCCATATTCATCCCTGATGTATGTATCCAATGAGACATTGACACGTGTACAATACCCACTTGACTCCGAGTCCGAGTCCGAGTCCGAGTCCGGTTTTGGGTTCGTGCTTATCGTGGTGACTACTGAGCCCTAATCTCTCAATCTCAATTCTCAATTCTCAATCTCATGGGTGGTGCTGCAAGTGATATTCTCCACTCAATGGATACAGATTCTACTTTTCCCAGAGACAAAGACTTTGGAAGATTCCAATTCGGGTGATTTGATTTTCCCTTTTTTTTTGGGTTTTTGATTTCGGTTTCTCTCTGGCCTCATTGTTTGATTTGGTATTATTAGCTGCGAACACTACAAGAGACGCTGCAAAATCAGAGCTCCTTGCTGCAATCTGATTTTCCCATGCCGCCATTGCCATAACGAGGCAGCGGTTCGTTAGCCAACTATGGACCTTTTTTTTTTCTTTTTCTTTCTTCTTTTTTGCTGAGAGAAAGATGATTTCTCGTTGTTTCAGAATTCTTTATCTGATCCTAAAGAACAACATGATTTGGTCCGGCAAAACATCAAACAGGTTTTCCTTCTTTCTTGTGTTTAATTGAATCTCATAAGCAATTCTCTGTGTTCCATTTGTCTTGTGTTTTTTTTTCAGGTTATTTGTTCAATATGTCAAACTGAGCAAGAGGTAAAGGGTTTGTTTTTCTTCTTATGAAAATTATATAAACTCATAGATTTTTGGGCTAATCATCCAAAATAAAACTTTCAGGTTGCTCAAGTTTGCTCCAATTGCGGCGTCTGTATGGGGGAATACTTTTGTGATATCTGCAAATTCTTTGACGACGATGTGCGCTTTTGATCATTTCCTTCTTTTATCTTTTTTTTTTGCTTGAGATTACTCTTGTTTAAATTGCTATAACTCTCTTTTGTTTCTTTCTGGCCATTATTATCGTTTGCAGATCTCAAAAGAACAATTTCATTGTGATGACTGTGGAATTTGTAGGTGAGGTGTAGAAAACTTGTTCTATATTATATAACAACAATCATCTTTTGTTTAGTTTGAACTCAACTTTAATCTTGTGGTACTCATTTTCAGAGTTGGTGGGCGTGACAATTTCTATCATTGCCAGAGTTGTGGTATGTACCTTTAACAACTTGCATGTCTTGGATTCTGTTTTACTCTCCTCTTTAAAGCAATTTTCCACATACATTACATTGGTGGTGTGACAGAATATCAACTGTGCTCTATCAACATAAGAATATATTCGACAAGTGACAACTGCTATTACTTCTTGGTCAATTAGGATCTTTGAATTTGTTGCACATACATGTTGATCCGCATGGGAGCTGTCTTGTAGCTAAATCTCTTGAATGTCTCTATAACCTAGTTTAATGGTTACAAACTTTTCTTCTTTAACTATAGAATCTTGTGTGTGTGGGATGTTATACACCTGTTTTAGTTATCTCGTATGTTAGCTATAAAATTCCCATGTAAATATTGTAGGAGCTTGTTATGCAACGGGCTTGCGCGATAAACACTCTTGCATTGAGAACTCCACAAAGAATTCTTGTCCTGTCTGTTATGAGGTTTGTCAGAGTGGAAATATTATTTCTTGGTGGTCTATGGTGCTTAATATTGTTAGTAATTTGATTCATATTGATTTAACTTGGTATGATTTTCTCAACCTGGCAGTATCTATTTGATTCGGTAAAAGTCGCACGTGTGATGAGATGTGGGCATACTATGCATATGGATTGCTTCACACAAATGATCAAAGAACAACAGTAAGAATTTCAGTGAACCTTCTCCATCTGTCTAAGTCATTCCTTACAGTATCAAATTTTGCATTCTTATGCATGCCAATATTCTCTCTCTCTCAGGTACCGTTGCCCCATTTGTTATAAGTCGATGCGGGAGATGTCTTCTTCGTGGCAATTATTAGATGACGAGGTAACAATCAAATTTTTGAGTTGGTGTATTCAATGAGGTAAAAGACCAACCCGACATTCTCTTTACACAGATAAGCGCAACAGAGATGCCTGTTGAGTATAGATTTGAGGTAATGTCTATAAATCCAACATTTTTGCCAGGTTGGATTTCCTTTATCCATCTTCTAGCGTCTGTCTGTTCATGGATTCGCATGACCAAGAAACTGTTTGCAGGTTGCAATTCTTTGTAATGACTGCAACAAGGGGAGCAATACTATGTTCCACATTTTGGGACACAAGTGTGGGCATTGTGGTTCGTACAATACTCGCAGGATCTCAACTCCACAAGACCCGGTACGTGAAACAGAGTGATAAGTTGCTAAATCTGGGAATAATGGCCAACTCTTGTTGATTGTATTTGGCCGTCATTGGTCCAACGATAGAGCAATACGGCTCTGATGTTCTGCTTCTTACGTAAAGTGATCTGGCAAAACCATTGGGTTTGGATTGCAGATCTTGTCACCTTAACCTAAATGTTTGCAATTGGTTGTGGTCTGGCTGTTTTAAAACAGGTTAAACCAATTACGGTTCATCTTATAATCACAAATTATTAAGTGTTAAAAAGGAGGAACTAGTAAAAAAATTGAATTGGGCATCTATACAAATTAACTCAGACCACAAGAACAATTTACATTTATTTTATAATTTTCCTTCCATTTAGTTAAGAAAGAAAAAAAAAACATAAAAAGGACTATGATAATGTATGTTATTACTTTATTGGGCACGCATCATGGAAACGGACTGAAAAACTGAAAGCCCATGTAATGCAAATTAAATCGGACCACAAGAACAATTTACATTTTCAGTATAAATTTTATAATTTTCTTTCCATTTCAATAAGAAGAAAACATCAAAAGGACTATTGAGGTATTTAATTAAATGTTAGTTGCTTAAAGATTTAAACTCAAAAGTAAGATTCTCTTGTTTCTATTTTTGAATTCTCTTTATCCTCCATCGATAAAACTGCAACTATTCACACTGTTCTCTATAATTGGACTAATGAAATGGCAAAGACATAGATTAAACATTTGAAAATGATTATAAAAAAAAAAAGAATCCAAACAAGTAGAGCAGTTACAACAATTTGTTTGTCTTTTTAAAAAAAATCTCTTATCCTGTGAAGAAAATAATACCCCCACCAGGATATAGAGATATTCTTATACATAAAAACTAGGAAGAAGAAATAAAACAAAGGTCTCTTAATAAGATCTCTCTGTCTTTTCACTTATTCATTGCTCATGAGCTTGGTGGTTATATGAAGCAGCCCAAAATTAAATTTGGAACGATTTATATGGGATGATGAACAAGGATTTGATGAAAAAAATGTACCTCGTTTAATTGTTTTATAATCCGTTAGTAGTGATTATTTGCCTGGAAAACCTCATGGTTGAGTGTTGTTGGTCCATGTTCCAGACGAAGCCAGGCATGTCAAACCGAGGACCAGCCACTGTTCGGTATATGAACACTCTCTCAATAGGGCAGCTCTCGGGTCTCGAGTCAGGTGGACCCCGTTCATCAATGACTTCCACATTGAGCTTTGCCATCTTCTCTCCTAGCAACTTGCAGGCTCCAAAACTCACGGAACAAGAAGACATCCAAAGGGATCGCATTGTCTCCAGCTTTGAAGCATTGGCCAAAAGCGCCTTGTCTCCAAACGGGCAGTCCCTTATCTCTAGTTTCCTCAAGCTATCGCACCCTGACAATACATGATGCATGCCTAAGTCACTGTCTCCTGCAAATGCCACTGAGAGCATTTCCATCTTATTGGCATATCTCCCAATGTATTCAAAAACCTTGTCCGTCAACAGCCCCGATAGGGAGAGGCGCCGGAGATCTTTGCAGTGCTCTACTATGGCTCCAAATCCCACATCCAGCGGCTCTAGAGTCTGATAGTCAGGGGCTTTTGGCTCAATGATGCACAAACGGAAGCGAGTCATGTTGGGACGGTTCCTAGCAATGGTTACCAACGCAGCGTTGGTCATTTGACGGCAGAAGTAGAGAACGGACTCAAGTTTTGGACAGCCCATGGAGACGGAGACAAGCCCTTGTTCTGTCAAGGCAACGTTTGGCTCCATGACAAAAGGCTCAGACGGAAACACTCTCAGCTCGCAAAGGTCCTTGCAGGTTGAAGCAAGCACCTCAAGACCAGCATCCTCGATGTAGTCCAGCACCTGAGTCATATAGTTACGGTAGTAAATTATGAGCACATAAGGTAAAATGAACTAAATTTCGAAACAATGTTAAACTGAACTCACCCAGAGGCGCTGCAATTTAGGACATTGACTAAGAAGCTTGACAAGATCATAGCTCTGGACAGTCGCATAACTCAGGTTCAAAGTTGTAAGCCGACTGCAAAGCGAATAAAGAGCAGGAAGATAGGCAGGAACAGCATCCCAAAAGCCAGATAAGCACTTCAACTTGTTGCACCCAGAGAGAGCTACAGATAAACCAGAGAAGACATCTGGACGGAGTTCAGCAGTGTAACCACCGGTGCCCAATTCCTCCAATTGAGGTGCTCTTTGAAGTAAAGTGGCCAATTTTTCAAGAGTAACAGCTCGGTTAAGCTTGAGCGACTTGAGATTGGGACACCTACTCACCAATCTTTCCAGCGCAGAGAAACTGACCTCAGAGGCTAAGCAAGAGATATTGAGTGATACCAAAGATGTGTATGTATCAGGGAAATGGCTAAGCCAGTGCCCGCTAACATCGTCAACATCACTCTCGCGCAAATCAAGCTCTTTCAGATTCCTGCATAAGAATTTATATAATTAGCCCATATCATAAAACCTAGACCAACAACAGGGAGGGAGGCAGTGAATGAAAATCATGTGCAGAAGCAATGTGGATAGTTTTCGAGAGAGATGCTAAAAACAGGGGCTAAAGCAACAGAATAATAGTACGGAAACGGAGCGAATAAGCCAACCCAGGAATACATGTTGAGAATACCTGCAAGTGGCAGTGATAGCAGCGAGACCATCAGTGGAGAAGCCATCGCAGGAAGAAAGCACGAGAACCTTGAAATTCTTAAACGACTTAGCGATGAGCTCCAAGCACTCGTCGCTCACCACCATCCGCTTCAGCCTTATCTCCTCAAGCCACGAGTACGACGACGACATCGCCTCAATCCAAGGATACACGTAACCTCCCCATCCCTCAGGCACCAAATTGAAGTCAGCGAAGTGCGGTTTTCCCTTGAGCTCCACGGATCTCACTTTCGGGAACCTCCGGATCACCGTCGCCGGCCTCACGGCGTAACAGTTCCCGATGAAGACTTTCCTCCTGCACCACCGCTCGATCTCGTACCATGACTTGCACACGAGAGACACCGAGTTCCGATCCTTGTCCACCTGTATAAACGAGAATACGTGCTCGAGCACTTCTTCTGGAAACGACAAGGCCAATCGCTTATGCATTTTGCAACCGGATAAGATAATTTGGGTTTAGATCTGAGGCGCCATTAACGGAGATTAGTCAGTACCAATGAAGATGGATGTGAAGGTTAGAGGAAGGAGAAGGAGAAGGAGAAGGAGAAGTTAAAAGGCAACTCTGGTTCGGTTAAATGTTAACCATGGTCAAACATCTCCATGTGAGGCTTTTCGGTGATTGTGATTGTCGATTCCGATCATGACACGTGTCCTATAACATTCGAATACCAGCCGTCGGATTGAATGAAAGCGGGACGAGAAATTGGCGAGGGTCGCGAGAAGAGGTGAACAGATAGCCTGCGGTAAGGTGTATGGGGAATTGCGGGGACCACAACAGAAAATAATGGAGATGGATGGATCTGACGGTAATTAGAATGCCAGGGTTAATTTTATCATGACATCAGAACCGTCCAATCATGTGGAATCTGACCATCATCTCCTAGGTTGTTTTTCTTACTGTCTTAATAATATTGGTAAAGCATTGCACAAATATTAACAAAAGGGTTAGTGTTAATGGACAATTAATCTGTAGCAAGAGTTATGTATGTGAGGCAATAATTTAAAGTGGGTAGCTTTATGCGTCAAAAGAAAATTTGAATAAAGTACGAAGAAAGTGCAGCGTCGCATCTTAATCACGACCGTCAGATCTGGGACCCTCTTTTACAGTCAATGGTGACTAATTTGAAATTTTTAATTACCTCGTCGGGAGTGTAAATTGGGATTAAAATAAAATTATCTCTGGTTTTGTCGCACGTACATACATTGGGTTGATCGCTATACAAAATATAGAATAGTTTAGTGATATGACGATAGTACCCTAGCTTCTCATAAAGTAGTATAAGGGTAAACTTGTCAATTTGAAAAGAACAGTGCTTTGCCCTGGATGAAACTTGGATAGGTCTGTCCTCTCTAAATAAAACATATGTCACTGATCAAACAGTGTATTGAATCTCACCGTTATTAATTATTTGCTTTACTTCTCATTTGTTTCAAAGTGGCCGACCTTGGTGTTTACATTGTTACTTCGTTATTTTCTTAATAAATACTAGTAATCAAACAAAATTAACAATAAGTTTGTCTACGTATATGCGTAGTGTATTCAAATTACTTGGTATTTATGCCTAGTTTAGAATTATAATTCGTCTTCTGCATAGTTTACATTTTGTCTAATACTTATCCTTTATACAAAAAAATTATTAAAATATTAAATATCGCATATGAATATGTTTCATATCGATGTAATTTATAGTGTATGAAGATCATTTTTGCAATAAAGAATAGAGATTTATTCTTGATAAAAAAAAATATGTTAAAATATTTATGAAGCTACTGGAAAATTGTATTGGATGGAAATCTTCAATTGTTCAGATTAATCTCAAATTTTGATACAAGATATGAAATTGAGTTAGCTTCACTACAAAGTTGGATTCAAATAATTTCGAGTTTTTGTGTGTTATTTTTCCATCCAATACAATTTCAACATATATATTTAATATACTTTTTGTGTTATTTAAAATTGAGTTATACTTTTTTGTGTGTAAAATTTCAACATATATATTTAATAATTAAAGGTATAATAGAATTAACATTAATAACATGTTTAATTTACTAAAGTTGTTAGGAAAAGTTTAGATTCACAAATATATAATAAAGTTTTTTCCAACTTTTCAATTCATTAAAAATAACTTTTTGGTCGGAAATCGATTCAATTCAATTTATTAAAAATAACTTTTTGGTCGGAAATCTATTATATAATAAGAGAGTTTTCTATCATTCTAAGCCATCCACATCATCACTACAATCATTTATTAATGGACCCTACATATTTAGATTAGAAGATTACTCTTATAAACTAAATTAACTTGTAGGAAAAAAGAAAAGTCATCATTAACAAAATAAAAAAAATTTAACAATTGGTTATAGGAAAACGTAAATCATCTATCAATTATAAATATATGAGGTTCAATTAACAATTAGTTGTGCTTTTAATACGACCTTCGATATTTTATGAAAAAACAAAACCAAGTGAAAAAAGAAAAAAAAAGTAACAAAACCAACGATTCATTCTTGACAATCAAAATGATTCAAAAAAACAAAAAATAGCATTTGAAACTACAAAATCAGGAATGGAGAAAAATCATCAGATAGAAAACTGCAAATATCCTCTAAAAACAAGAAATAGCATTTTAGAGGAGGAGTACCACTTGATAATAGGATTTTTGCTCCGTTTGGTGAACTACTTTTGGCATAAGTATTCGCCAAAAATATTGGAATGAGATTGGTTGGATTTTTAGAAGCGAGAGAGGATAGGTTCTTCGGAGATGGGGAACAAATAAAAAATCACAGATCTTTTGTCAGCGATCTTTTGACAAAGAAAACAATACTTGGACCAAAATATATATTAGCATAAAGGCGCAAACATTAGAAAAAATTATCTATTAGAGAGCGTAACTCTAAACAATCTAAAACTATACATACATAAAGATATAATTTTAAATACTCAAATATGTACATGCACTTCAATCAGTTAATGTGTAGACGGTCTCATGAGGTTATAATTGGCCTCAGTATGAATAGTTACATTGTCATATACAAATACTAATAGAGAAACATACGCACATACACACAATGCAACTATAAACATAAACGACTATTAAGCGAAATTTTTTTAAAAAAACGAGGATAAAAAAATACCATGTAATCATCAAAACAAAGTTTAGGAACATAAATGTAATATATATATATAACTATAATTAAAATCACACAGTAGTCAAATACAACATATAAATACATGAAAAAAAGGAACAATATTTCAACATAAATTAACAACATAATTAAGAGAAAACTGTTGTTATATACAAACACTAATAAGGATAAATAACAAAATACATGCAGATACACACAATGCGACTATAAACATAAAACCGACTATTAAACTAAAATTCAAAATTAAAAAAAAAATTGTTTCCTAAAACTATAGCATATAAATAAATTTATAAAACATGAATATAAAATAAGTCCGTGCGAAGCACGGAAATCAATCCCTAGTTTAGGTAATAACGAAGAAAGAGAGTAACTAGAAAAAAAACTCTTTGCACAAGAAAAAAAAAAGAGTAATTAGGAAAAAAACTTAAAGAGGGAGAGTCAGATGGATAAGTGGGGAGCTGAGTTGTCTTGCACGTAATACGCGACGATTTTGATTTATTTAATGTTGTCAGGAAAAGGAAACTAATTATTAAACCCTTTAGTTAACTTAATTGTATATTAGAGGTCATTGATTCTTTGATTATTAATTTTTAAGGATATGATTAGAATAATAATCCCACGCATGGCTCCCCCGCGAATCTCTCTTATTTCTCCTCGGGTTTCGTACTGAAACTAGCTTGCACTTTGCTGTTTATTAATTATCTCTGTAATTATTCTTAAAAATTTCTTTAGCAATATTAGATCCGATTGTGAACAAAAATTCAACTGTGTGAGTGAAGATCAAAATTTTAGCGATTGGTGAAAGTACGATGCGGTTTAAACTGTTTAAAAAAAAGTCAAACTCGCAACACAGTTTAAAACGCGGGGTTGTCTAACTTGTCTTATTGATATAATCATTTTGGTTTTTGGAAATTAGTATTTGCTATAGTTTCAACTTTCAAGGTTATTTTTTGTTTCTTAAGCCGTTCTATATCGCAACACTATATAAAAAAACATTGAATAACTTGTACGTCTTCATTTTCATATAGCTGTTTTGTTGATTGAAACTATTTGAAGCTGTGAGGCTGCAAATTTTGTACCACATCTATATTGATGCGAAAACATATTACCCATAAGATTAATCATTATGTGTTTAACCTGCGTGATACTTCCAACGTTTTATAGTATTTGTATATGTGTACGCATGTACAGGGTCTGCTCTAAAATTTTGAGAGTTCAAGATCAATTTTAAGGTTTTGTTTTTTAGAGGTTAAAAAATTTAAAAAACAAATATTTGAGGATCAAAAAAATGAAAAAAAAAATGGGGATCAATGCCAATATTTTATCTAGCATAGCTTAGGACGGGCCGTGCGCATGTGTGGACATAAATAATAATGTTTATGTAAGATAGATGATAATGCGATTAATGAAGAGGTGGGGTACAAGTAAAGTGGCACGTGATGGAAAGCTAAGTTGGATTATGTTTGATTATAATGAGCCCCCATTAGTGGAAGCCATCCTTTTTTCGCTTTTTTAAAAAAATAATTATTGTTCTCTTCTCTATATCGTTAATTGGTATGATTTGTGAAAATCTGACCAATTAATTATCTAATATCTTTGCTTTTTAATATCTCAAACTCGTGTCCTCTGAATCACGATTTTAGATATAAACCTTTCTCCGCTTTTATTTTTGCCTTTTCTCCATCTAATTTTATTTTCCATATTGCATAAATACGTCACGCAACTATACTTTTTCATAATTGGTTTTTTAATTAATATCGGATGGTTCATGCATGGGTTATTGGTTACGCATGAAAAGTTTAAATCACATCATATCATTTCGAGAGAAGATAATACTTTAGTCAATGCATTCGAACTGCTAGGGATTTTTGCGTGTGTAAGATCATTTAATAAAAATATTATTTGTGTATTAATATTTTACAAAAATTTGAAAAATAAGTAACATTTAATGTATTATATACATGTTGAATTTTTAGTCGTATCCATATATAATATTGTGCAAATCAATTGTATACAATACACAGACTAATAACAAGTATGGACAAAATCATCTTTTTAAAAGAGAAAGTGTTACTTAATTTTTTAGAATTTCAAAAATGTTAGATGACAACTTATGTTTTAATTAAGTAACACTTGATGCAAATATCTCTAGCTACAATACAATTCCGTCGTTTCAATAAATATCATTATTGGTATATTTTGTGTTATTAACCAATGTATCGTCTTTTTGTCAAACTATTAACCAATGTATATATGCGGGGAAAAAGAGACAACACATATTGTGAAAAGAATAACGAACGGATAAAAAGAAGCATATATGGTTATTATTTGTTCTTACTAGCTATAAAAGCCCAATGGGCCGAGCTAGTGGGGGCCATCAAATAGGGTGCGGGGATGAGTAGGTGGGGTGAGGTGGACGTCGAGTCTTGTATTGCTGCCGTTCCTGTTTTGTCCAATCACATATTTTCTGGTTTATTGCATTTTTTTCAGTCATATCATAAATCAAATTATCAATAATAATATGGTTATTAGTATGTGAATGTTTAATGGGGTTTGCTCCACAGTTTTGTTGTTGTTTTCATCTAGAAATTTTTATTAAAACCTTTAAAAGATACATTGACGAATACATAGCCAGAAGATATAGAAAATATTCCCGCAATCAAAGTTGGCGGAAGACAAGATTTCCCCAAAGACAAAGTCTTAACAAAGGTTACAACGCAAATAAACTACAAACATGTATAAAACTATGATAGAAAATAAAACAAGAACAATTTAATCTGAAACTAAAATAACGCACAAACCACTCAAAATTTCATAATTTTTGAAGATCCTTTGAGAAAGTATAACGAGGATGCCCATCGTTAACAAATTCCTCCTATAGAGATGAAAAGCTGCGTTTTAACACATTGATTCCTAGGCTTCATAATCTGGCAAGATAGAGACTTTTTCCCAGATGGCGGCGAAGTCGACGAACGCGACGGTTGTATACGCCTAGATAGAAGCTTACAAAAGAACCAGATCTCGATCAGATCTGTAAGAAATAGACAAGGAGCGAACAATCCACCACCGGATAACACCGATCACAACAAGGCAAGAACGGCAAAAGATCGAACCGGAGAGAATCAAAAGCGATTTCCAAAGAAGAAGAAAAAAAGCAAGCCTGCACGAAACTTAGATCCAACAAATAACAGAATTAACAAACTGATCTAGGAAGAGAAACGAAAAAGCCAGAGGTGTTTGCAGATGAACCGCTCCGTCGATCCAAAGGGTCCGACACCTCAAGCCTTGCAGCAACCTAAAACCGGTCATAACTGAAAATTAAATCACCCTTGGACCGAAATCAACAACATCAAACGAAAAGGATCGAAAGCATGCAAAATAAGAGCTATAAATAGATCTAGATCTGAAAACAAAAAAAACCTCTTCAAATTCGATGAAATCATAGACAAACAGATAGAGGTTCCGACAAAAGATAGCTAAGCAAACAAAAACAAAGAGAAACCCCCACTCCGGTGCTGAAGAAGCCATCGGAGTTGGTAACCAAGGTAGAAGACGGCGGCTGTTTTTAGGTTAAGAGAGAGGGCCTTCGGCATATCTTTTCATTGTTGCTGCACATTTTATACTACACAATTTCTCGTACCGTAAAATGCATTTACAAAAAAAAAAAGTTTGTCGTTATCATGAAGTTTAGCGCTTGATACAATACATAGTTTGACGCGAATTTAGAAGATTAGATGAAAATAGGAAAAAAAAGGCTAAGAGGAATTCAAACTAGGAATAATAAGGGGGGCAAACCAAGGGTTTGTGGGCCAGTAGTAGCAGCGAATTTGTAGGCGTGATTATGTGCCCGCCCCTTGGTTTCGAATCCCTTTGGCCATCAATCCACGTTTAAATCAGCATATTGCTGTCGTGAACTCCAGAATTAGACCGTCAAATATTATTTTGGATCTAAAAAACCTATAAACACTCTGGTTTATAAAAAAAAAAAAATTTATGGGGCACGAAAACACATTTGCCATCATTTCTAACAAATATCTTGAGATTTTGTACACTAAAACATTAATATATTTTTGTATGGGTTCACATGCCCTCTAGCTATCAAGCTACCTTCGCCACTTTGATCTAAACATTTAACTTAGTAATTTCTACAAGTGTTTATATGTTTTTTTTTTATTTATCAAAGTTGTTGTTGATATGTTATCATTTGGATTTGAATTCCCATAATTATACACTTTATTTTGGATATAATATCGATAAAAAGAATTATATTGAAAATATATTGTTCTTCTAATGCTAAAAATGAAAATAGGTAACTCTAGTCTAGACTAGTATCGTTTTAACTCAACATCTAAATCTATTAAACGACGATGTTTATTTTGTGTTAGTCGTTATTTTTTAGTCGTACTAATTATATCACTGATATTATGATATATATCGCATGTAGCTACTTGGTGAATAAGGATTTTCTTGGGAAAAAATGTTGAGTCTCTATTAATAAATTCGAGTGTCTGCAGGAAAAAAAACATTTTACATATTAGACATGTAATATCAACGCTTATTGTGGACTAAAACAATTTATGGTTTTACTGTTCAAAACTTCAAATTGTTCATTCTAAAATCAACTTCAAAATCTTAAATTTGAGGTTTTATTGTTCAAAACTTTAAATTTGAAGTTTTATATTTTTATTTGCATTTTAGTCCTTACAATTATATATATCATAAATGATATTATTAATTTTTTTGTTTATCATTTCAATCCCTACAATCTATATATCTCATAAATAATTAAGATATATCTTTATAAATTTTATTAAATAAACAATTTTAAATAAAAATAAAATATCAATATATGTGGTAGCATTACGGAAATAATTTTGTTGAGTAATTTGGTATAATATAATAATTTATAATTTAGTTTGTGTGTTTTTTATTATTATGTTTATGTAACTTTATATTATACTGTAATGTCGTATTATTAAGTTATTTAAAAAATTTTATTATAATTATAATTAATATTTTAAAGTATGTTGTATAGTTATTTATAAATTTTATGATTTACATTAATAATACTAATAATAAGGATTATAAAGCAAAATATATAAAAAATAATTATTATATTTGAGGTTGTGTTTTTGGAGACAAACACTCTTAAACCTAACCAACCTTAAAAATGAGATTTTTTTTAGAGATACCTTTATGCATAAAAAGAGTAGTAATTTTATTCATTCTACTAAAAATAGATAAATGATGATATTATTAAGAATGAAGATTATTTCACTAGTTTAATTCTATTTAGGATGGATGATTTATGCTTTGAATATGGTAGTATTCACGGTTAGTCCCGATAAAATTATAAACCAAGTTGCTTTGGTCCAGTGGTAAGGAATGTTTATGTGGGCTTTCCCAACTTGGGTTCGAATCACCTTAGCTACAATGGATTTAACATAGCTTTTTCTAGTCTATGGAGATTAGTTGGATATGTAGCAAGTTCCGGATTACTTTATATTAATAAAAAAAAAAAAAAATTATAAACCAAAGGTGAAAGATGATCGTTAAATGCAACTGAAGTTGAAAAAGAAATAAAGAATTTGAAGTTCCGAAAAGTTACACAAATCTTACTAAGATTTGTATCTTTTTTGTTGTTGTCCGACTTTCAGTCTCTCTTTTTATCCTATGGAGTAAACATACAGGCGTGTTGAAAACTCATTGGTCGGTTCCTTTGACGTTGACAGGCACTTTTTGCAATTACATAACTCTTTTACAAACTAATAAGCATTAAATTACACGTGTCGATAAAGAGCTACTGCTAATTACAAATTTTAAAATTATTGTTATCATCACACTGACTATCTAAGGATCTACTGTTTCCTCCTCAGTTTGACGTTCAGTATTTGTTTGGTTTGGGTTTTACATTTTCATACGCTTTTTGAAAATCTACTCCTTGGAAATATAAAGTCCATTTAACACCGATTAATCGGACAGCCGTATAAAAACACATGTCTAAATCCAAAAAAAAATTCGAAATTTTTTTATTTTAAAAATTACAATCATTGTTTACAATTTATTTTAAAAATTACAATCATTGTTTACAAACGATATTAGAAACTCCAGACAACAATTATTGTCTAAATCCAATATTTATCTACTTTTTTTTTTTTGGGGTCAAAATCACCTTAAATGATTTGTTAATCATCGAGACATCCAAAATTCATAAAGAAAACTATGGGTATGGATCATTACACAATTCAACAAGATTATTGTTTTTCCAAATTAATTTCTAATTTATATATAGGCTTAATCTATTTCCTTATTTTTTATTTTTTGCCAACATATAGACTTAATATATCATCACAAGAATTAACCTAGTCTGAATATAGGCCATGAGATATATATACATATTTTTTTTTCCTTTCTATGATTCAACGAACCAAACATAAAGTTATTAGATATATTATTGATTTAAGATATCGATAAAGTAATATCAAGTTAGTCCAAGCCTTGCAATGTAAATTACCGAATAAAAAATGAAAGTAGAAAGGGTGTTGGGTTGGTGGGACGTAAGTTACTTGAAAGTTAGAGCATCATTAACCGTGACACCCTTAAGGTGTCTAACCTTATATTTTAAAAATAAATTTAATATTAAAAAATTGATTGACACTCACTTATTTCATGTGGTTAATATATGTGTGCAATGGTGACACCATTAGTGGGGTTCTACAAAATTAAAAAATAATAAAATTTTGTGTTTTATAAATGTTTGAAAAATAAACAAAAAATTAAACTATTATATATAAATATTGAAGATTAAATAAAACAGAGTAATATAATAGGTTGCATAAAAATTTGAACGTATATTACAATCCGTAAACACGTAAAATAAAAAGAAAACATTTTAAAGCATGATGAATAACACAACTAACTCGGCTCTAGTCTTCATTTGTTCCAAATTTTTGCCAAATGTGCTCAACCAAATCAGCTTTCAATTGGTCATGCATTGTTCTGTCATGAACTAGAGCTCGATTGGCCATCATATTATTCATATTTGTAGGAGTCTCTGTAGAGAACGTGTAGTCCACTTGTGAAGTCCCCCTTTCTTCTCCTTGTAAGAATTCTGATAAATTATATTGAGTGCCTTGGTCTCGTTCGTCTTCTACTATCATATTGTGCAATATAATAGATGCTCTCATTATCTTACCTATTTTTTTCTTATCCCAACTAAGAGCCGGGTTTCTGACAATTGCAAATCGAGCTTGCAACACTCCAAAAGCACGCTCGACATCTTTTCTAACAGCTTCTTGATGCTTAGCAAATAATGATGCCTTCGGACCTTGCGGCTGCGAAATTGATTGGATGAAAGTTGCCCATTTCGGATATATACCATCTGTGAGATAGTAAGCCATATAGTATTGGCGACCATTGACTTTGTAACTGAGCGGTGGAGCTCGGCCTTCTAATATATCATCAAAAACGGGTGACCGGTCAAGAACATTTATATCGTTAAAAGTACCTGGAGCTCCAAAAAATGCGTGCCAAATCCATAGATCTTGTGAAGCCACAGCCTCTAAAACGATTGTGGGTTTTCCATGTCCACGTGAATACTGTCCTGCCCAAGCCGTGGGACAATTCTTCTACTCCTAATGCATACAATCAATGCTTCCTATCATCCCGGGAAATCCCCTAAACTCTCCAATATATAGTAATCGTTGAAGATCCTCTGCTGTTGGGCTTCTCAAGTACACATCCTCGAATAAATGTATAATTCCATCCACAAAATGTTCTAAGCATCTGCTCGCAGTGGTTTCACCGAGCCTGAGGTATTCATCCATCGCATCAGCTGCAACACCATATGCCATCATCCGGATTGCGGCTGTACATTTTTGTAGGGGTGAAAGGCCGGACCTTCCGGTAGCATCTTGTCTCTGTTGAAAGAATGGTACCTCAGTGTAGAGTTTTTGAACAATAGACATGAACAATGGCTTGTTCATTCTAAAACGTCGTCGAAAAATATCATCTGGGTAAACCGGTTGATCACTAAAGTAATCGTTCCATAGTCGAATGTGCCCTTCTTCGCGTCCTCTTTCTATATATGCTCGTTTTTTCCTTTGCTTTCTCGTCACTTGACGTTCAACGACACTATCAACACAATGTTGAAAACCTTCGTTAAATATTTGAGCAAAATTTTCATCAAAGTTTTGATAGAAATTTGCATCAAATGGATGAGAAGTCATGACTTTTTTGTTTGGTAATTATGGAAAAGAAAATTTGGTTGTGAGAGAGAAGTTGTAATGAAAGAGATTGAGTTGCAATAAGAGATTGAGTTGCAATAAGAGATTGAGTTGCAATAAGTAAGAAATTGAGTGAATCCGAAAGAAATAATGTTTGCAATAAGAGAGAAAGTTTACAATCTCTTATAAAGAGTGAATCCGAAAGTTGCAAGTAGAACAACTTGTAAAATAAAACCAAACAAGTACAACAAGTTGTAGAATACAACCAAAACACAAACAAACAAGTTGTCTATAATACAACCAAAACACAAACAAACAAGTTGTCTATAATACAACCAAAACACAAACAAACTCCTCCTCCTTGACCACTTGTCTTCCTCCTCCTTGCTCACTGACTGCCTCCTGCAGAACACATAAGAAGTCATGAACAAGTGCTGAGTTTAACAAATATCAACCCGTGACCTTGTTAATACATTCTGTGGGGTTTACATGATTTGATTACACATCTCGGTGATAAGCTTGTTCTTTAGTATGCTTTCAACCTCTGATAATGGTTCGGGTTTGAGAAGGAGGCTATCAAGGATTTTCTGTTGGGATAGGATTTTCTGTTGAGATAGTAATTTCTCTTGACCAGCCAAGTCCTCCTTTTTGATAACCCACATCTCTTGAAGCACCTTCAAAGAACTCTCCCCTGCATCTTCACTCTGCCTCCTAACTCTCTTCTTCCCCTTGGCCTTTGAAGCCTTCACACCCAATGGCCTCTCCTCTGTTTCTTCTTCCACATGGCAGGCGGTGGTGGAGGTGGATGAAGCACCAGGCGGTTTCTGTTTTTCCTCAACATATTTACACCATTTCTGATCATTCTTGAGCATTCTCCAAGCGTGTTCCAAACTAAATTTCAGCTTCTTTGGGTGATCAGAGGTGTACAACTGGTGAGCCATCTCCATAATATCGTCTTCATTCTGGCCACTCTTCTTGTTACGGCAGGCGTACTCATAGCAGCCTGCGAACTTGCTGACACTCTCACTGATTTTCCTCCATTTCTGCTTACAAGTATTGGACTCCCTTGGTGCTAGACCAACCACAAGAGGACTTGCAGAGTACAAGTCAGCAACTCTACGCCAAAAAGTCACTGATTTCTGCTCATTTCCCACAACTGCATCTTTGCTTGTGTTTAACCAACATTGTACAAGAACTTTTTCTTCTACAACTTTCCATCTTGTGGTTGGAGCTCTTCGGTTTAAAGGTGAATCTGTTTCTTGAGGCAAGGTTTCGGGACTGTTAATCTCTTGTTGGCTATTCAAGAGATCAACATACCTTTGGGAGGAGTTTAAAGGATCTGTAAAATCCAGGTTCATTTTGAGAGGAGCTAGCAGAGAGAGAGAGTTTTGAGAGGAGCTAACAGAGAGTTCGGGTTAGAGGAGGAGCTAATCAGTTTTTAGAGGAGATATTACACTTATGAACAAGTGTAATAAATAAAAGGAGCCACCTAATTTTTCATTTATTTCGGGTTAGGTTTAGAGATTTAAGTTACTCATCTTAATGACTTATGTCTCCATCACACATCAACTAAGTTTTCAATAACTTTAGTTTTGGTTTAGTTGTGTTTTAACCGAAGTTAACTTTGTTAGTTTTAGTGTGTTTTCATTCAAACTTAACTTAACTTAACTAGTTGTGTTACTTAACTTAACTAAGTTTGTTGTGTTTTCATTCAATTAGACACAAAAATAACATAGTACTTTGAAGTTTCACTAACCAGATTCTGAAGTTTGCTGAAGTCTTCTCAAAAAAGGCTCAAGAAACTGAAGCAACCCCACCAGCAGACGTTGAACATGCGGCCAACCCTTGTTCAACCAGTTCGGGCATGAAGCTTCTGTGGCTAACCAGTTCTAGCAATGCAAAGCTGGAAGAAATTTCAAACACCTTTTAGTATCTTAGTGAAAGCAAATGAAGTGCTACAAGAGAAACAAGTATTGAACCAAGTGGCATGCGATGAAAAAGTCAAGTAATGAATGATGGATTATGAACTCGATGGCAATGAATGATGGATTATGAACTCGCAGATAAGATTGCAGGGTACCAAAATTAATCTCCTCAGATGATATGCAACTAGCAATAGAGTGTTCCTAACAAAACAGAGAAATCCAACTCAATAACCAAGCTTCTTGACTATTTTTATGTGTTGATGCTGAAAATATTGAAGGCTAAATTACTGTAAGTATACGGAAAAAGCTCTCGGCAAAATTTACAAGCTAGTGAATCGCCTCTAACAAAACTAGCAGTAATTTACAATTGAATATCATTCTCTAGATAGAGGCAAGGCGAATGTTATGCAAAACTCACATCTAACATGAAAGCCCGTGATGAAACGGAACAAAAAGAAACTCTCTGAAGCATACTACAGCTACTCCACCAATCAATGAAACGGGCTAATCCATTAGAAGGGGAGAAAACATAGCTACATCAGCTTGATTCAACGACCAAAGTTACCTACTTAAGCCTCATAGCTTCTCTCGCAGGAACATACTCCTACTGTTTCGAGCCCTAAATTCAAAATTCACACTCATTGGTTAAGCAGTAGGACCAAATTAGAACATATCGGAAGCATCCTGGATTGAAACTGAACCTAACAAAAAGGACACAAACTTTTACAACAAAAAGGATCATGCCTCTATCGCAAAAACATACTCCTACTGTTTCAAAGCTGCTAATTTACATGGGTCAGGACCAAGCAGAAAACTTTCATCAAGTCAGAGAATTTTATGCACCTGGAAGACGTTGAGTGCGTCGGCGAGTGAGAGATGAGATGCAGAATTGGAAGAGAAGGATAGGAGACGACAAAGTGTCGACGATTCTTGGTACGAAACGGCGTCGCAGAAGCGGTTTAGAAGATCCGACGACAACGGCGACATCGAAAACCCGATCGCCATCGCCGTCTCCTTCGGAGAAGAGAGAGAGAGAGAGAGAGAGAGAGAGAGAGAGAGAAATACGAAGAGATCGATCACCCATTTTTTTTTTCCTTCGGTCCAATCAAACGGCGACACGTGTCTTCTATATATCTGACGACCCCGTTTCAACGGGTTCACTCCACAGATCCGTTTCATCCATTTTTCATCAGATTAAATTATTTTTTAATCAAAAAATGTCAAAGACACCCACAAAAGTTCACCGTTAATGATGCTCTTAGGGTGGTTCCAAATTCGTTAGGTTTTGGCGACCAATTGCCAAATTCGTATTCACTTTTAATTTACTACAAACCACTTAACTTTTTCATTTTCTTATATTTTTCTTTTCACACGGATTGGATATAATAAAACAAACAGACTGAATAACAAATATTTAAATCCAAATTAAAATAAAACAAATATTTAAATTAAAATATAGTTTGGTGGAAACTTTTTTAAAAATCTTTTTTTTGTTGTTGTTGTCGTTGACGGAACTTATAACTAATTGTATCTAGGTTAGTTAACTTTGATATCAATCCATCAATCCCTTTATGAAAACAAGTAATACGAAAGGAGCTTCTCACACACAACGCTTAAAATGAATTGCTCGTTTTTGCCGTCGTGAGCAATATTTGGATAGTTACGTAAACTATTAAAAATTGATATAAATCACGCATGTAATTATAGATCATTTTATGAAAATTAAGGCGATTCACATATATTTCTCGGTATTTCCCACTCGAGTCTCTCACACAAATTCTGTTGACTAGCAAACACATAAAAGATCATTGAATCTTTTATAGATCGTGATTTATGAGAAAGTGTACGTCTGGCCGAGACTCTCCTCTTAATATTGATGGACTACACTACATGCATGGTCACAACCTCTATATTACGAAAATATTATTCCATTTTTTTGGTTGTTGCTGTTAAAGTATATATATACCAGATAAGTGTCCGCATATATGTGGGTTTGTAATTTATTTTTTTATAACCCGTTAAAAAAATTAAAAACGAAAAAATATAAAACAAAATTAGATCACCCGTAAAAATATATATAATACATAATTTTAGAAACGAAGTTTCCGATAAAATAAATATATATCTTAAATGAAAAATTTGGTGAAGCATATGCAGTAAATAACTTTGAATATGATTATTAGACTTTTAATTTTTTGGTGTGTACTTGACATACTACCAAATTATAGTTTATATAGGTGTGATAAATTAGAATTCTTTTCCTTTTGGGATTAATTTCCTTAATTTAAATAGAAAACTAAAGTTTTGTTTTTCCATTTTATATTAATTTTGCCTATTAAAATATATTTATTTTTTAAGAAAATTTACCCTTTAAAATTATGAATCGATTATTTAATAATAAAAAATTATTCTTTTTTATTAATCGATTTTAAAACTTTCTATCTTTGACTTGACATGTGTCGCGATTAGAAAAGTTAACAACTTTGAAACATGCAGCTTTATACTAATTTTTTTATTTCTTTATTCTTATTAGAAATACTAATTTTTTTTAACTTTTAAAAACTTTAGCCTTTAAGAAATTTTTTTATAAATATTAACGCTATTTTGTTTAAAAATGAAAACGGTATTTAAATTTTTCCTTGATATAATAATATTTTGTTATTTACCTTTTTTAAAAAATTTCGTCAATCTATACGCAATTTCTTTTTATCTTTTTTTTTGAATTTTGGCTTTTTGAATTAATTATTGTTTTTATTTTTTGTATTTTTTTGCTAACTTTACTTTTCAAATTACTATATTATATTTTTCTTTTTATTGTTAATATTATGTGTCAATATTTAATTGGAAATTTATTAAAGCAACTTTTATTTTCCTTTTTTGGCTAACTTTACTTTTATGATTAAGTCTAGATTATATATTTTTCTTTTATTGTTAATATTTTGTGTCAAAATCTATTTGGTAATTTTTTTTACACTTGTCAAAATCTAATGGATTAACTCGACACGTGTCGCGATCTTGCTAGATAAGTACCCGCATATATGTGTGTTTGTAATTTAATATTTTCTAACCCGTTAAAAAAAATTAAAGACGAAAATATAGAAATCAAAATTAGATCACCCGTAAAAATATATAATATATAAATTTAGCAACAAAGTTTACGATAAAATAAATATATACATTGAAAGAAAAAATTGGTGAAGAGGTGCAGTAAATAGTTTTGGATAAGATTATTGGACTTTTAATTTTTTGGTGTGTAAATTACACACTACCAAATTGTGGTTTATATAAAGTTGAGAAATTATAATTATTTTCCTTTTAAAATTAATTTCCTTAATCAAAATGGAAAAACTAATAAATATTTTTTCTTTTTTTTTATATTAATTTTACCTTTTAAGATAAATTTAATTTTTAACTTTTTAATTTTATTTTTTTAGTAACTATATCCTTTAAGATAAAATTTTCAACTTTGACTTCTCATAATTTTTAAGTTTTTTTATTAATCGATTTTAATTTTATTTGGGCTAAGTTTACTTTTAGGATACTCATTTTTTTTCTAAAGATATCTATTTTTTTTTGTAAAGATATATTTTTTTTGTGCTAATTTTACTTTTAGGATTAAGGCTATTTTTTTTTTAAAATTAAACTCTAACTTTTAATTTTAAGATAAATTTCCTTATAGATAAATTTTTGTAATCTAAAATAAGTTTTTATTTTCCTTTTTTGGTAACTTTACATTTAGGATTAAGTCTATGTTTTATTTTTGTTTTTTGCTAAATTTGCTTTTAGGATTAAGTATTTTTTTTTTCATTTTTCTTAAATTAAACTCTATCTTTTAATTTTAAGTTAAATTTCTTTAATAAATAAATTTCCTTGATTTAAAAACAATTTTTTTTTCTGCTAACTTTACATTTAGGATTAAGTCTATGTTCTATTTATTTTTTTGCTAACTTTACTTTTAAAATTAAGTCCCTTTTGTTTCCCTTTTTCTTAAATTAAACTGTACCTTTTATTTTTAAGTTAAATTTACTTAATCTAAAAAAAAAATTATATTAACTCGACACGTGTCAAAATCTAATTGATTAACTCGACACGTGTCGCGATCTTGTGAGTTACTAACTTTGAATCATTCTATTTTATATATATAGATTTAAATTAAATTTCCATAATAAATAAATTTCCTTAATTTAAAAACAATTTTTATTTTATCTTTTTCTGCTAACTTTACATTTAGGATTAAGTCTATGTTCTATTTATTTTTTTGCTAACTTTACTTTTAAAATTAAGTCTCTTTTGTTTCCCTTTTTCTTAAATTAAACTATACCTTTTAATTTTAAGTTAAATTTACTTAATCTAAAAAAAAATTATATTTACTCGACACGTGTCAAAATCTAATTGATTAACTCGACACGTGTCGCGATCTTGTGAGTTAATAACTTTGAATTATTCTCTTTTATATATATAGATATGATATTTATTATTATTTAATATGATATATATTTTGTTATATCCCAAACCGGACCAACCGGCTCAATTTCTAATTTTTCCTAAGCCGAGCAAGTATATAAACCAAAAACAATGAAAAGAAAACCCTAAGTCTCTTTTTTATTCTTCTGCTCTCTCTCTCGCGGCTCCTTGCTCTCTCTCTCTCTCTCTCTCTCTCTCTCTCTCTCTCTCTCTCTCTCTCTCTCTCCGCCGCGTCTCTTTCTCCGTCGCACGCCAGCATCGCCGCCGCCGCGCCGCCTCTCCTTCTCTCGCCGTCGCTGCACCCACCGAGAGAAGCCGCCGAGATTCCCTTCTCACGCCATCACCACCGCCGCCACCTTGCGGGCCACTTTCCCGAGGAACCACTGGCAACTACCCATCAAATTGAAGCCCCGGATCTCTTCTTTTCGTGAAGCCAGAGTTCATCTGAATCGGAGATCCGTGTCAGAAGTTATGGCTGTTCCAGTGTACGGTATCAGATCTGCCTCTCATCCTTCATCTCCGAGCTCCTCTGATGAGATCAGAGGCGAGCTGGTCACGTCACCTCCACCGTCTTCGTCAACTTCTCCGCTGCTTGTGCCAAGGTTAGGACATGATGCGTTTCCCTTCTTCCATTATACGTTATGATGCTGATAGTCCATTCTTAAACCGTTGCTGTCTTTTTACGTGTCTAGTTGGGTAATGGGTAATGGGTAGAACTTGGAGTGGAGATTCGTTTGATTGATGTTACCATATCGAACTGTCTGGCTTGTTTGTTGAGTTGTCATGTTTGTGTGTCATGCACCTAGATGAATGTTTGCGTGCAGGATTAAACCGGTATTGCGTGAGATATATTAGTAAACGTTAGGTTCTCGACACTGTGATGGGATCAGTGGTTCAATTTGTTTGCGCACCCGAAACCAGCGATGGTAGGCTTGCACGGGGTTAAAAGAAGCTTTCCCGATGCTTCAGGTTTGAGAAAAAGGCCGGAGAGCCATATAGATTCTCATTGTTTGTTAGATTGCGTGTGAGCACTGGTAGAATGTATTAATTGAGAATCGGGAAGAAAAGAAGAGTAAAGAGGAAAGAGATTATGTGATGAAATAAGAAAGAGTAACTAAAAATAATACTGTGTGGAACCTTGCTTGAACTCGTTTTAGGTTTAGACTGTGTGTTTTCATTTCGTGTAGTGTTGGAAATGTTAAGTGAGTATTTGAAGGCTCATCCTCACTGGGTAATCTCGATTACTCAACCCTCTCCCCTAGTTTCTTTTCATGTTAGATTGGATTGTGTGTGTTGTGTTGTTGTTGTTACCGGACGTTTTCCTAGCGATCATGTGCTGCTGGCCATTGGTCGACCTAACATACCCGATTCTTGATTATCTCCGGAGACTCGGGATAGAGATGTTACATATATATTGTAAGATCAGATGTAGACAACGTCAAAATCTATTGTATGTGTTTTGGGACCATATATATTACATATCAATCAAACTACTTGCAATAACATTTTCTGAATTTGTTATAATTGGCCTCCCATCATTCTCATATAGTAGTTCTCGCATGTTTTTTTTTTTTTTTTGCCAAAAAGTTCGCATGTTAAACACACGTATCTTTCATATATGGTACGGGTCATACTGACACATATATATACGTATATGCACACCAACACAAAATAGTACAGTACATATACGTATACGATATACGTACGCAGGACTGTGCTCAACGTATAAAAAATGGCAAATGCCTCAAGCCCCTTCTCACATATTACATTTTTTGGAACTCAATTTTTTTTTTTTATGTTGTTGTTACTCGGCTCAATTGGTTAAACAAAATATATTTGACATCTAATTGGATTATTCCGTTACATGGTAATATCTTGTTTATCTTATGAGCTTTCACAATCTTATATCATTATTATTTATTTTTGATATAATATATATCGTTGGGTCTCCTCATCATACCGCTATGTTAATTATACTTTCATAACCAATCACATTTTACATAATAATTTTTAAAAATCTAAACAAATATTACATTGTCAAATGTATAGGTTTAGCCGCTTAGGCTCCCAAAACACTAAGCACGGCATTGTACATACATGTATATATATAATTTGTTTAAGTCGATAATAACTACAGCAGTAGTCGTCAAATAGTCGCTAAAACGTAAATTCTGACTAAACTATGTAGTCACCAAATCTTAGTCGCTAAAGTACGTAGTCGTAAAAATAGTCGCCAAATGGCGACTATTTAACGACTACACCACATGAGCAGTGCAATAGTCGTAAAATAATCGTAAGATTTAGCTACTATTTAGCGACTATTTTCTGGCTAATTTAAAGACTATTTAGCGACAACTAGTAAAAATTTAATAAAAAACAAAAAAATATTTTTATTTATTAAAATAATTAATTACAAAAAAAAAAGAACTCTCTCCTCGAAAAAACGAGTTCGCCCTAGCCTCCGGCTAAGTTTTTTGCCGCGGAAGCCCAGCCCCTCCGGAATGGATCTCCGACTTCACATCCGCCTATCCTCCGCCGTTTCCCCTCGTTGACCAGATTCTCTCTACTTTGAAGACCACGCCTTCGCTTTCGTTTCTTTTCGACGACCTCAGACGGTGCCTCTCACTGTGGTGTCGCGAGCCCGAAGAAACTCCTCCTACACCGCGACCGACCGACAAAGCCGGCGAAGACCGAAACCCTCTCACATCCTTGCGAGCTCCTCCGGCCAAATATGAAAAAATAAGAGAAGAACGAGACGAAGTGGTGAAGAAGAAGAGAAGAAGAAGCGGATGAAGGAGAAGAGGAGACTTACCGGAGATGTTCCCGGCTGCGATCAGACGTGGAGAGAAGAAGAATCGACAGAAAAATGAATGAAA
Organism: Eutrema japonicum; assembly: GCA_030161315.1. Classification (NCBI taxonomy): domain Eukaryota; kingdom Viridiplantae; phylum Streptophyta; class Magnoliopsida; order Brassicales; family Brassicaceae; genus Eutrema; species Eutrema japonicum. Next base: position 54,963,620 of record BSQW01000006.1, read on the forward strand.
AAGAAGAAAGAAATCGCGGGGGATGAGAAGAAGAAAAGAAAAGAAAAGAAAAGAAAAGAAAAAAAAGAGGGGTTTGGTCGACTACAGTGCAAAATAGTCGCATATTAGTCGCTAAATTAGCGACTATTGTGCGAGCCGAAATAGTCGCATATTAGTTGCTAAATTAGTGACTATTAGGCGACTACTGTGCGATCCGCCGAAATAGTCGTATATTAGTCGTTAATTTAGCGACTATTATTTATCGTCTGAAATGTAGTCGTAAAATAGCGACTATGTTCTGTGGTCGTAAAACAGCGACTCAATTACGACCAATTTGTATTAGTCGCCAAATAATCGGAAATTGGTGGCTAATTAATCGTAACTTTTAGCGACTAATTATTTAGTCGCCGTTTGTAGACGCCAAAATGATGTTTTCTTGTAGTAAACTATATGCTTCCTTTAGTTTCCACATATTCTACATACCAGTTCTTTGAGGTGTTTTCATCACAGTAAATATGTCCAACCGCATGGTTCAAACGCAATGTGTTTTTTTAATTCTTCTATCAAATTTGTTAAAGATTCAATCTAAAACCATTGTTTTCGTCTTCATTTCATTTTCACTTTGAACATTATATGAAATAACACAATTCATTACAATATTTTTATATTCAATATTTACTGCGTATGGTACAACAGAAAGGACAAAAAAAATACAACTTCTGGATCATTAATCGCGTCCTCATTAAATAGAGCCATGAAATGTATAAAATGATTACATACCATATTAAAAAAAAAAAATTGAATAATTAGTAGTATTGTGCATGCTGAAGAAAATGGTGAGCATAGTGAGCAATAGCATTTGCCAATTGCCATTAGTGTAAAGTTTGATGGGGCCACTTTGGTTTCTTTTTTTTTTATCCTTTTGCTGCTACTGTACTATCGATTTCGTTTGGCAAATATATTAGCTTTTATTAAGCATTCAATTTAGAAATATATATTTGTATAGAAATAAATAAACTAATTAATATATAGATTTGATTCAATAAATGGCGTGATCGATGAATGTGGTCCTGGGAGAGACACCATATAATTTTTCTCAGCCTCTCCTTTTTGGACCATTTAATTTCCATGTAAATTGGACCACTCGTCTCGTATTATCCCCATCTATTCTTATAAGTTATATCATATCACTTCACCTTTTACATCTATAATAATACAGCCTCTAATCGATTCTTGTTATACAATAATATCTAATAGCTTCCGACGACAAAAAAAAAAAAAAAAAATTCTTACGTATTCAAAATACGGGCCTCGTGAAAGCCCATTAGCATATGCGCGATAAGTGTAAGCCCATCCGGGTTAAGGAGCAAAAGTCGAATTTTACAGAACGATTCAAAATCTATTGCCGTCTTTGCTTCTGTAACTTATATCTGTGGATCATAACGAAGGTGATTCAATTTTTAACCTATCAGTTTTCTGATTTATTCCTTGATATTCTGCAGGAAATAAATAAAGACATTCTAGATTTTATTATTTTTGCTGTATGTTTGAATGTGTTGTTTAAATAAATACCAATGATAGATATGTGATTTATCGACTAATCGCATATTGAAAAGTTTTTCTTTATATAGTTTCGTGATTTATATTTCTTCCTAAAGTGGCAAAATCTAGACCGAAAATGACGTCGAATCGTTTGTGTCGACTAACTACTGTAGAGTGTAGACTCTGTAGTCACATGACTCATGTATCGGCTCACAATGTCACACTTGTAAAAACAAAAAAAAGTTTCTTTGTATTATTAAATAATGAATGGATTATTTGATTTATGATTTGATATATACTTGATGAGTGGTGCCTAATTATTATAGCTCGAGACAAGCTAACACCCATATGTACCATATCCTCGACACATGGACTTACACGTACATGGTGTTTGGTCTTTCACTCTCTTTTTTCTAGAAGACTTGTAACAATAGAAAAGAGAAGAATTACACATCCCAATTTTAGGTTTTTTTAATGGTTTGGAATATTTAGTATAGTAGTTAAAATAAAACCTAAAAATATAAATCGAGTTGCTTGAAAAACTTTGATTTGCTATATGTAAAATTATATTTTTGTTGTATATCTAAATAGTAAAGGATATATCCATTCAAATATATAAAACTTATCATATTAATAGAAAGTTGTACATAGTTTTGAAAAACTCGACTATTGGTATCAGAGTCTAAGTTTTTTAAAAATAGACCTCAAGAAGTGGTATGTTCATTACGAAAAGGAGAGCCCTCAAGCCTCAAGATGACCTCGTGATTAAAAGTACTAGTGCCTTGTGTCGAAAGTATTCATAAAGGTGCAAAAGGCCATGCGGCAGATTCTTGTTGGAACTTTTCTGGTCCTACAATTCTGTTGGTGAATAAGACAATACAAAATAGATGCCATATTTCGCTGAAGGAAAATCAAGGGTTTGTGTGGTTTTGGGTTGAGGAGGTGGGGGTGGGGGTGGAGGATTGTTGGGATATAAATTTAAGTTCTACATCGGAATTTTAGACAATTATGGTCTAATATATAAGTCATTCCCAATTCTAAATAGTATGAGGTCTTTTGGGAAGAACCCAAAAACAAATTCGTGCGGGTTTTGACACTTGGGCCTAAAACAAATAATATCATATTAATGAAGAGTTGGACATGGACTTGAAAATCCCAACAATTGGTATTAGAGCCCGAGTTCAGAAAAGTGGATCTGGAGAAGTGAGGATGGGTTGCATGTTCGTTGTTGGAGGAAGAACCCTCGAGATGACTTGGCGGTTAAGGGTGCTGGTGCGTTGTGTTGAAAGTCTTTTTGACAGTACGGAAGGTAAGGCGGTATGTTTTGTTGGTGATAACGACAATACAATATGGGTGTTAGGTTTCACTGGAAGTTGGAGGCAAAGTGTTTTGTGCTTTGTAGTTTTGTCATTTTTCAAGAAAAGTAAAATCAAACTATGAACACGAAGAACAACCTTGAGGACGTATCACCATTCTTGCTCTTCAAAGTATCTGCAGATTCCGAGACCCGTCAAGAACGTAGCCACGACGGCGATGATGATAAAGGTCATGAAGATTATGGGAACGATGCTGAGTCACTAGTCAGAGGACAAGTGCATGGGTCAACTGGTTTTGACTCGGTCGAGATGGATGAAGAAGAAGATGTAGTCGCCGGAGAGAAAGAGGATAACGATGACGGAGAGGTGAATAGTTACGGGAGATGAGCGAATGTGAAAATCGGACCGTTGAATCGTGTTCGACGTGAAATGATGAGGGAGATTGAAAGAAATCGAATGTTTTGGGAATCTTGTTTGGCTTCTTAATATATATGTTTTATTCTTTCTATATGGGAACAGGATATGATATTTAGTTTGGGATTATTATACATGAAATTATTGTTTTTTATATGTTTGAATGTATTGTTTTCATAGGGATATATGTGATTTATCGAATTATTAAAGTAATCTATCCGACTTCCCTTATTCTTGTGTCTTTGGACTCTTTTGGGTCCGTATTGTTGGGCTAATTAGTAAAGCCCATTAAAGTTGATAAGAAGCGGCAAAAGGGAAACGGCAGCGTTTTATGCAATCGTCTCTTTTGGCTTGTGGAACAATTTCGATTAACGTTGTTGGAATCTCAGAGCTTTTCGACTCCCATCGGAAGAAGGATTGATTCCCACTTCAAGTATTTGTTCTATCCGACTTCCCTTATTCTTGGTTTCTTATAGATTCGAGATTTCGAGATTTTCGAGGTTTTCTCAAATCTGTTGTTGTTGTTGTTGTTGCGAAGCTTCATTAAGAGTTTTGTGGTTTTGATTTGGCTTGAACGAAGAAGATGATGATGCTCAGAATCCGAAGCAGAGATGGTTTGGAGCGAGTGAGCGTAGATGGACCTCATATTACTGTCTCCCAACTCAAAACCCTAATGCAGGATCAGCTTCAGATCCCAATCCACAACCAAACCTTATCCACCAATCGGAACCTTCTCCTTGCAAAGACTCCCGCTGATTTCCTAGGGTTCAGCGACATGACCGACCCTAACCTTCGAATCTCGTCGCTCAATCTCGCCCACGGCTCTATGGTCTACCTGGCGTACGAAGGTGAGCGTACGATTCGTGGTGGTCCCGCCGTTACCCCTGCCGGTTCCTTCGGGAGGAAGATGACCGTCGATGATCTAATCGCTCGCCAGATGCGCGTCGGTCGCCAGGAGAAGTCTCACTGCGATTCCGTCTCCTTCGACCGCGATTGCGCCAATGCGTTTCAGCACTACGTCAACGAGTCGCTGGCCTTCGCCGTAAAACGCGGCGGATTCATGTACGGGAACGTCTCGGAGGAAGGCCAGGTGGAGGTCAATTTCATCTACGAGCCGCCGCAGCAAGGGATGGAGGATAATCTGATTCTGATGAGAGACGCTGTGGAAGAGAAACGTGTGGATGCAATCGCTTTAGGGTTGGGGATGAGGAAAGTTGGGTTTATATTCAACCAGACTGTGACGCAGGACAAGAAGGAGTACACATTGTCCAACGTTGAGGTGTTGCTAGCGACGCAGCTTCACGCAGAGAGCGAACTGAAGGAGTGGGTCACGGCGGTTGTCAAGCTTGAGATCAATGAGGACGGTGGTGCAGATGTTCATTTCGAGGCGTTCCAGCTGAGCGATATGTGCGTTAGGTTGTTCAGGGAAGGATGGTTCGAGACGGAGATTGATTCCGAGGATGATCCGAAGCTCTCCAAGATGAAGAAGGAGGTGGTTGTTGGAGTCAAGGATGTTAAAGAAGTGGACAATGATTTCTTCCTCGTTGTCGTCAAGATCTTGGATCATCAGGTTCGTTTCTGTGCCCTTTAGCTTATTGCAGCATAACTATTTCAGTTTAGTTGGTAATTGGTTCAAAAGATTGAAACTTGGCATCTGCTCCAGCAAGTTGTGATAGGATAATAAAGTTGGCATCTTTGAGATGTCCCCTTAGTGTTTTATCTCTAGATATGAATCAAGAGCTTAACTAAGAAGAACAAGTGTTGTGTACTTTTGAGTGTTGTAGATTCATGATTGCTTTTACTACAATCACTTGCCATTCGTTCTTGTATAATCTTGCGTGCTCAATTATTGACAGGGATCGCTGTCGTGTACCTTCCCGATAGAGAACCGGAACATTCAAACAACAATGCGGGCTTTGAAAACCCATATGGATCGTGCAAGGAGCCTTCCATTCGTGAAGAGGATCTCTGATTTTCATCTGCTTCTCTTTGTGGCTCAGTTTCTAGACGTTGCATCAGATGTTCCTGCATTGGCTGAGTGCGTTCGTCTTCAATCTCATGTCCCTGAGGGCTATGAATTGCTCATCGACTCGATGGCCAATACTTCCTAAACATTTAATGATAGATGTCTGTGTTTATATTCTCTCCTTCGGGTTTGTGTGTACACCTTTCACTTCTTTCTTTAAATTATCGTGTTTGATTCAGAAAATGAAAATGAAAAACAAAAACAAAGGAGAGAGGTTGAGAAAAGCTTTATGGTTTTTTAATGGTAGCGTCTCTGTTTCAACTTCCATACTACACGAAAATAAAGTTTCATTTTTAAAAAAATTTACACAGAGTTGGAGATGCGGGGGATCGAACCCCGTGCCTCTCGCATGCAAAGCGAGCGCTCTACCATTTGAGCTACATCCCCATTTGAGATTAACTAGCCGCAACAGTATATATAAATCAATATTGCGAAATTTTAGTAAGTTCATAAGTTCATAAATTTCACGATATTTTATTTTATGGATATATGAAATTTAAGTTTTATGCATGGATGAAAATAGTTTACCAAAATCTTAGAAACCAATGTTAAAGTCATTGCAAAACCCCAAAACCAAAATAAAAAAATGTTAGAAGTCACGGATTTTGGTAAAATTATTTCATCTATGAGCTCAACGGATAAGTATTTGGGCGGCTTGCAAAAATAATGTTTTTGACCACCGTAATATGCATAAATAACTTTCAATAACATTTTTATGCATTATTAAATTTTATTAAGGAAAATAACCATAAATTAACATAAATATGTTCAAGGTTAGCCTATAAATTACTTTCGCTCGTTAATATTGATCATAGATTCCTAATTACATATGTACAACATAAATTTGTTAAAACTACCTGACACTTGCTGAAATTTATAAATATATACATTTTGCTTATGACTTATACAAATTTCGTAAACACTAACTGTTGGATTAAGCCCTACTACAAGTTATAACCCATCAATAAAAATCTAAATCCTAAATGCTTAATCTCTAAACATTAAATTCTACATCCAAATCGCTGACTAAGAGAGAACACTAAACCTCACTAAGAAATTAGTTAACCCCAACATACTAGTGTACAATAGATCATTCATAAAAGACATCTAGTAAGGAAATTTAAATCCTAAATTAGAAAGAGAGAATCCAAACATAGTGTCGTAACTACTTAAAAAGATGATAATATTCTAAACTCTAGAGTACTAAACTTTAGTAAAATATTAGTGAATCCAAACCGATTAATGTTCTGTATACTATCCATAAAAAGACATATAGCAAGGAAAAATTGAATCCTGAATTGAATATCTAAACCCTAAAATAGAACGAAAAAACCTAAACTAAATGGTTTAACAACCTAACGAAATAATAATATTCTAAACGATAGAACACTAAACCCTAGTAAAGGATTAGTGAACCCAAACCGATTAATGTATAATAGACTATCCATAAAAGCATAAGACAAGAAAAAACTAAACCCTAAATTGTATTGAGAGAATCCTAAACGCAATGTCTTAACCACCCAACGAAATGAGTTAACTATCCAATAGAGTAACTATCCAACAATGTTACTATAATCATATTCGTGTTATATATTTTTTTACAAGTTAACCCTGCAAATAATTACTAGTCGTCTCCTTAAGTGACATTATGAAACTTTCGTCTTTCAAATTTTACCGATTCATTAGAGGTATCCGGATACATAATAAATTTAACTAAAGTTTATAGTGCATTATCATTAGTAGTAGAAACAAAATAGATTACAATATCATTTGAAACAAAAATGATTAGAAAAAACAAGTGCGCTAGCATAAGTGAGAGAATGCCATTTCATTTATATTAAAAAGAGGTTAAACCGTAAAAATGATACAAAAGACAGTTTTTAATAGCCCTCTTAAGAATAGACATTACAGCAAATTAAAACTCAAAGAGATTGTATCATATAATTTGCCTAAATATTATTTTCGAAAAAAACGAGTTTATAAACATGTTTTTGAAAGTTTGTGATTTTTTTTCGGTTGATAATAAGTAGTTTACAAAGATTTATATAGGCTTTGGTGGAACAATGTGAGTTTGGATGTTCTAATCATATTTGTAGTTCTATCTTTAAATAATCTTTTGATTTAGAACATGAATAAAGAAATAAGATTTGTAATGGTAGTTTCTTTTGGACGCAACTAATTTTTTAATATTATTTTTATATAAAATTTGATTCATTAATTTGAAAGTGGCAATATAGCTCATTGTTTTACAAGTCCAATATATATAAAATAAACTCAAATAAATAAATGAACCAAAGTTACAGCTAAAGATGGCCCAGAAAAAAGCCCAACTCACTTGAGAAGAGGAATGTTGAAGACGATCGAGATATCTCATGGTCAGTGGCCCAGAAAAAAATAAAGAAAAGAGAGTATGGAGGTGCGGGGGATCGAACCCCGTGCCTCTCGCATGCAAAGCGAGCGCTCTACCATTTGAGCTACATCCCCAATTTGTTTATTAGTCCTTGGAGTTTCCTTATTATATATTTAGTATTTATCCAAGCCCCAGAGTTTAATTGTTGGATCATCCAACACTTTGGATGGTTGCTTTTCAAGACCAAAAAACGACAAATTAAGAGCGGACAGCAAACAAATTACTTATTGTCGTATTCTTCCACTTTTGAAATTTTTTATCCCTATTATATTATATTAATAGTGGTTAAAGCTCGTTTAAAACACATTAGTCTGTCCATATGCTTACAAAAATCAATTGTACTGTAAAAATGAATTTGAATTTGAGTGATACTTCATCCTTTTTTTTTTTTTTTGGGTAAATTTTTCCCATTAACGTATCAGCAAATCATTTGTAATTTTTTTTTTTTTTATAAAGTAGCAATATTATGGAGACTATACCGTCTTGGTTTTCTTTAATTTCGATGTCTACTAAACGCTAAAATATTAATTCTCGAATCAAATATCTAAATTACATCAATTTCAATATATAATTGTATTTGTTATCTCCACCAAAGTAGTAGGAGAAAAAAAATGATCTCACATACTTTATTGGGTGACCATGAAATGGGGGAGAAATCTTAATTTATCTTAAGTAAAATCGTCGAAGATTAATGTTTCTTCCACGGCCTGTTTAATTGAGTTCGAATTTTCCATCCTAAATGATATAGTGGAGGAAAATAGTTATTAATGCAGGGTACTTTTTATAATTTAAAATCAATATTGAAAAAGAAACAAAAAAAAACTCAAAAGGAAGCAGTGGAAAATGGGAAGCACACGTACCAAAAAGACAAAATAGATGACGACAAAATTAAGAAAGCCTCGAATCATATACCTTAGCGTGTTCTTCTTTTATTCTCCTTTTGGTTCCTTTTTTTTTTTGTTTTCTCTCCCTATAGACTATAAAATGTGCTAAACAAAAGTCCATTACATATCAATTTATCGGTTTGTTAAAGACATTTTCTCATTCACAAAATACAATTCGTTATATAGATCTTTGCTGAAGATCGACGGTCCAAGTTGTTTTAGTACACACTTTAGGTGTTATCAACGTATGTTTGTATATGTATCGGGATAAAACAACGGCTGTTTTAGTCCCATCTCCGAGAGATTTTATCAATCAATCTATGGAAACGCCTTAAGTGCACTGAATCCAGTTCAACTTTTGTTTTGGAAATTTAATTACAGAGACAAATCTAGGCCACGCGCTTCTTTCACTACACGACAGACTCCTAATGGGCCCGCCCGTTTGTGGAAAAGAACAAGTAAAGAATTTGGAGCGCCCGTTACATTTATTTTCCAAGCGATATTTTCTCGCAATAAAGGGAATTTTATTTAAATTGATTTGTCAAACAAAACATGTCAAATTATGGTTATTTCATGCTATTTAAAAGAGGATTATTTTAGCTAATAATACAATATTTTTATAAAATTACACACGTAAAACATAGTTCTACCTATTTACAAAAAATGATACTGTGTTTTTTTTTTGCCAACCAGCACCTTCATACATAAATAAATTTAAATAAAATATAGTAAGTAATATTGAGTTTATGATTCGAATTCAAGAAGAATTGTTGGAGGATGGATATTACGGGATCATTTGGGTCTCGCGAAATGTTGGGGCAATACGTTATTAGGTTATGCCATTTCTAGTTTGGAAGCAGAAGGTAAAGCGTTATTGTCGGCTTTGCAAAATGTATGGTGTAGAGGTTTCACTAATGTTCACTTTGAAAGTGATTGCCAAGTATTAGTTAACATATTGTTTGGATTAAAAGACGACATTACAATATCAAATCTGATTGACGATATCAATTTTTGGAAAAAGAAATTTGCTTCAATATATTTTAGTCATGTAAAACGAGCCTCAAATGAATCTGCACATATTTTAGCTCAAAAAAGTCCTTATAATAATATGTATTTTTCAGGATGTATTTATCCACCATTATGGTTAACTAAAACTTTGTATTCTGATATTATTATGTCATTTTAATAAAGAATTTGATTTATCAAAAAAAAAAATTATAGTAAGTAATAAATAGATTAATCTACACAAATATGATAAGTTAGTCGTACGTTCAATAATGTTTTCCACTTTTCGAAAACATATAAATATGTTTTTTTTTTCATAAAGAAAAGATTTGTGAAATTCCAACGTTGAAAGGGAAGGTCCCTTGACTGAAGGCATGATGTCATTCGCCCAAAACAGAACACGTTTCGCCAGTAGTGGCAATATTCGTAATCTTGCAGACCGGACGAGGGCAATTTCGGAAATGCGTATTTGGTTTTTAATAACCAAAAGAAAACAACACAACCCTTTTGTCGCCACATGCCATGGCGTTGGTCGCACGCTGGATAGCTTCTTTTTTTTTTTTTTTTTTTTTTTTCTCCTTCTTTTAACTATTTTATTTTATTTAAATTTTGCATTCTCGTTTATAATATTAAAAGTACCAAAACCAAAACTCTCTGTCTTTCACCTATCATAAGTCACACAACACAACATCATTTTCAATTTTTTGATAATTTTTTGTCTATTAATCTTTGAATAGTTTAAAGCTGCATAACCATACTTTATATATTGTATATATCATTAGATGATGAACGATCTTTTGATGGAACTTTTTTTTTTTTATTAACTCAACGATAGCTTACAAATTGTCTTCTTCTTTTTTTTTTTTTTTTTTTTGCTAGAAATGTTAATATCATTTACAAGGAAGTATTTGGTGTTACAACGAATGTCAACCTACAAAACTGCTTCCTTGACACAAAGAAATAAAAACAAGGAGAACATTACAATTGAAGAGAAAGTAAGAAGAAATTATCTCAACCAATGCGATAATAAGTTTCTAAAATATCTCTTCCAACGTTTTGCAGTGATAGTGTTTCGGATATCTCGGTCGATATCTTTGAATATTGTGTTTGTAGGGATCGACTGAAGGTTATGTAGCACATTGTTCCTCTGTTTCCAGATATGGAACACCGTAGCCTGGACAACAATCTTGCGGAGGATAGTAGGAGCCTGTGGTGAACTCGCACTTGTCCACGACAGAAGCTCATCCCACGATCTGAGCATATGTTGAGAAGGGCTTAGTCTTGTCAGAACCAGCCGCCAAACCTCAGAGCTGAAATCGCATGTGATCAACATGTGATCTCTCATTTCTCCCCACATAACACATAAGCAACAACCCGTAGGGATATTCATTCCACATGAAGCAAGCCTCACTCTCGTAGGAAGCCTATTTAGATTTGAAATCCACATGTTGAAAGCATACTTTGGAACACATCATTTGAACCATACAAGCTTGGATCAAACCTTTGTCTCCTTCCTCGGTCTAAGCACGTCCCACGTCTTAGAAGAGGAAAACTTTATGCAAATAATATCGTTCACGGTCCAAGAAAAATAATCATCCTCATGAGATACGGCAGGTAAAAGCAAAATGATTAGATGAGCATGTAGAGCGAGTTGAGGATATGATCGTGGTGAAGGAATCCTCCATCCCTCACTTGTACAAGCATCCGCTACGGTTGCATTGATTGGTAGTCTCAAACTCCTCGGCTCTTCCACTCCTAAGAGCTTGATTAGTGGACCTAGAGGTATCCAAAAATCGAACCAAAAGCTAGTCTTAGAACCGCTTCCCACAATGCTTCTCAAGAATCTTTTACCTAGGGGCATGAGATCGAGGATGGATTTCCAAGATCAAGAGTCACTTGAGCTTGTTACTACTGCCCAAAAATGTATATTTCGCAGATGGTGATGCTTGTGTCATTGAACCCACAGAGAACTACTTTCCCATAAAAGAAGCCATATAAAACGCAAGCATATAGTCTTGTTCCAAGATGAGAACCTTCTCAGCACCAATCCTCATTCTTTCTTTGGTAAACAAACCGTGAACCAAGCTATTTTAGCTCCCTTTCCACTTTCAATATTTTCGAACCATAGGAATCTAGAGCATAAAGATTCTATTTTCTTTATACACCCTTGAGGAAGGATGAATGTCGAAATCCAGAAATTGATTGTTCCTAAAATCACAGATACTATCAACTAAGCTCTTCCCGCAGATGAAAGAGTTTTAACGACCCATGACCTGAATCTGTTAGTAATCTTCTCCAACAGAGAATCATACTATGATATTCTCAACTTTCTGTACATGAGCGGCAAACCTAAATACCGAATGGAAAGAGAACCAAATGTGAAACCATAGCTTGCAGTAGCACTAGATTCTGGTTGGTTCAATCCCAAATTGTCTTTATATAAGTGATAAATTCGTTTCCATCGGCCAACATGGACCCAAACAACAAAACTTAGTATATATATATATATACTTTTCTCCACTTAGCATATAGTTATGATCGGTAGCATTAGTGAGAAATAACCATTTTTATATATTTTAAGGATACTTTTGTAAAATAACATATTTTCAGTTTTTTTTTTTTTAACATAACACTAATAATTTTTTTTTCCGGTAATATCACAAATTTAATATTCAAATAGTTTAAAACCCCTTCTTAATTGAAGAAATTTAAACTCTAAATAGAAAAAGATAACACAAACATAATGTTTTCATTATATTTGTAATTCATTTAGGATAAACAAAATATTTTATACAATAATTTGTACTACTTTTGGAATTTTAATTTTAATGTGATAGTTTTGTAACAAAAACTAATTTTATGCTATTTAAGATATTTATCTACATTAACAAAATTCTCATATTTTAAATATTCAAAAAAATCAAAACCAAAAACACATAATTTACATTAAAAATTGTATATACTCGAACATTTTGTACTAACATGCTGTTTTAATATTCAAATTGCATGGAATGAACGAGATATATAAAAAACAATTATTTACTAGCTTGAAATAGTTTGTTGCAAATGCTACCGTTGTTCTCTGTTTTGCGATAATAAAATACTTGAATTTATACGTAAATTCTTATTTTCTATAAGTAATTGCTCTATGTCATCCCGAAAGCAATACCAACCTATGCTTTAAAATATAATGTAAACATTCTAGAAACCATCAATAAAACATATATATCTTATTATGTAAAGATAAATGTTTAAAAGTTGCTAACTCACCTCATCACATTACGTATCAAGTTAACCGATTAGATTTTGACACGCATGATTTTTTTTTAATTAGAAGTTGTTACATAATATTAACAATAAAAAGAAAATTTTATAATCGATTTCAAATCATAAAAGGTAAATTTACTAAACAAAAATGAAAAATGTAAAATATAAATTTATCCTAAAAGCCAAAATTAATTAAAAAAAAATTTCAGAAAAATTTATAACTGATTCATAATCCTAAAAGCTAAAGCTATTAAAATATTTTTTTAGGTTTTTCCATTTAGATTAAGGAATTAAACAATGAATTACTAATGCTAAAAAGAAAAGAATTATAAATCTCACCTCTATATAAAAAAAATTGATAGTATCTCAATTACACATCAAAAATTAAAAGTCTAATAATCTAATTAAGATTGTATAAAAAATTACTTGAATTAGATTTTGACATATATTTAAAAAAAAAAATTTCATGTCAAGCCAAAAAAAAGAAGAAGTTAAATATGAAATGAAAAAAGTAAATCCAATTCAAATAGAATTATGAAAACAATTCAAAAATATTTTGAAACATGTGGCATATGGATAACCAAAAAAAAATGAAAAAAAATAAGAGAGTCAAAATAAATAATAACTGAAACTATATTAGACTTCTATTTTATTTTGTTGGGTGATTTCATATAGACGCTCTCAAATATATTTTATTTATTTATACAAGTCATCTGAGTTTGTTATTTTTCGATTTTTTTTAATAGACTATAAATTATTAAATTATAAATTCATAGTTTTAAATAATTGAAAATCATTGAAGAGGAAACTGCTATTGTTGATTAAAATATGATATTCGAATTGAAACATCTCCCTAGTCGTAGTTTCACATTCGACATTTTTAAAATTTCTTATGAATTTTTAATCATATTTTTGTAAAAAAAAAAAAAACATTTTTGTCTTGCAAGATATAGGAAAGAATGAATGGAAAATAGCAATATAGAAAAAGATAAGAAATCATGGAATATAAGAGCATCCACATTGGTGTGAAAAGAAGGTGTCTCAACACATGTTTCAGATTAAAACATTAGAAAAATAAGAGAAAGAGAAAAAAAGAAAGAGACAATGTCTTCGGTGAGACATTTTGAGACACATGTCTCAATTTAAGAAAATATTAAAAATAATTTTTGTATTGGTTGAGAGATAGATGTGGAATGTAGATGGTCTAATGGAAAGATTGCGTAATTATACGTAAGATATGCAAAATCATTGTATATCACAAAATGACAAAAGAAGTGAAAAGAAAACATAATCTTTGTGCCATGTGCCAACTCAAATGAGGGGAAAAGGATTTAATAATGAACAATTAGAAGAAAAAAAGTGGTGGTCAAAAGGAGCACTTATGAGGGGACTGGCGTGCCGTTACCCAATCCTCTTGACAACTTAATGTTTTTCCTAATTAATCACTAAGTAGTAATTAATATCATCGACAAAGGAAAAGAGAAAAGTGGATAGTCGTGGGACCCACATATCGAAACAGTAATACTCGGTCGTCCGGTCCATTCGTCACCGTCCGATGGGTTATTGCATCTTCAACCTTTGACCCTCTCCTCTCCTTCTTCTTCTTCTTCCTCCTCTCTCTCTCTGCTATTATTTTCCGACTATGGCTGCTGGAAACCAAGTCAACCTAAACGAATGCAAGGTACTTCATTCCTCCTCCGTCGATTTTTGCGTTTTCTTTCTCTCCTAATTTCTTAGCCGATCATAGATACGACCCATGAGTTTTAATAAAAGAAGAAAACAATATAATCTATTTTTTTGCTCTAGAGAATTGTCCCACTCAACACATGGGTCCTCATTTCCAATTTCAAGCTCGCTTACAACATCCTCCGTCGTCCCGACGGCTCCTTCAACCGTTCCCTCGCCGAGTTTCTTGACCGCAAAGTTCCCGCCAACACTTTCCCCGTCGACGGCGTCTTCTCCTTCGACCACGTCCACACCTCCACCAACCTTCTCACCAGAATCTACCAACCAGCGCCCCTCGATCAGGCCCGTTACGGCTCCGTCGACCTTACCGAACCCCTCAGCACAACACAGATCGTCCCTGTTCTGATTTTCTTCCATGGAGGTAGCTTCACTCATTCCTCTGCCAACAGCGCCATCTACGACACTTTCTGCCGCCGCCTAGTCAGCACTTGCGGTGTTGTGGTCGTCTCTGTTGATTACCGGAGATCGCCGGAGCATCGTTACCCCTGTGCTTACGACGATGGATGGAATGCTCTCAAATGGGTCAAATCCAGAATCTGGCTTCGGAGTGGTAGAGACTCCAATGTTTATGTTTATTTGGCTGGGGATAGCTCTGGTGGCAACATAGCTCATAATGTTGCTGTCAGGGCCACCAAGGAAGGAGTTCAAGTGTTGGGCAACATTCTTCTTCATCCAATGTTTGGTGGACTAGAGAGGACTCAGTCTGAGAAGAGCCTTGATGGTAAATACTTTGTCACTATTCAAGATCGAGATTGGTACTGGAGGGCTTATTTACCTCTAGGTGAAGATAGAGATCATCCAGCTTGTAATCCCTTTGGCCCTCGAGGTCAAAGCCTTCACGGAGTCTGCTTTCCTAAGAGTCTTGTCGTTGTTGCTGGTTTGGATCTTGTTCAGGATTGGCAATTGGCTTATGTGGATGGGCTTAAGAAGACTGGTCACGATGTTAACCTTTTGTATTTGAAGCAGGCCACCATTGGCTTTTACTTCTTGCCTAACAATGACCACTTTCATTGTCTTATGGACGAGTTGAACAAGTTTGTGCACTCGATAGAGGAGGATAGTCAATGCAACAAATCTCCAATTCTTCTGACTCCATAGCAACAACAAAAAGAGAAGAAGAAGATTAGATCAGGACCAGGATCAGTTTGTTTTCACTAGCTATGTTGTACAGTTTCCACAAGTATTCGGTCACGTTTTTGTGTCTTCATTAGTCTCCTGAAGCATCATAAGTCCGGCTTATTGGTAAGCAAAAACCAATTCTGTTATATCGGCATCTGTCGGTTTAGGGATAAGACGGTACTTTGATTCGTAGTATAGGTAGTCTTTAATTGGCTCTAGAGTACATAGGGTGAAAAAAATACAAGCCAAGTAATTTGTCTTCAACTTGTTGTGAAAAAAAACTTATCCTTGGTATGGATTTGTATGTGTTTATATTACCTTTTGTGTTCTCATGCTTCTAATAGGAAAAGTATGTCTTTGTTTGTTACCTTCTTCTCGTTTTAGTTCATGCATCGAATGAAGGTTTTTGGCTTACAAAAGACAAATCTGTTTTTTCCATTTAAGTATTCCAACTTCGAACCCTCCAACGCATTTGCTCTACCTTTGCTACAATATGTGAAAATATAAAAGAAACAAAAAAAAAAACACATAAAAAGAAAGATCCAAAGGGTCTTAAGTAAAAAAACCCTAGAGAGACATGTGGCAATGGCGTTTGAGTGAAGTATAAAAGAAAGAAGGAAGAGGAAATAAATGTGATAGAAGAAAAAAGACAAGTGTTGTGTGTGCATTTGAGGGAAAAGCTTCGCAATGCCAAAATCAATCCCCATCCACCCAAATGAGAACAAAAGATTACACAACCAAAATTTAATATATTAAATAATTATTGGACAAAAATGTCAAAATCATCAATGGATTTTTTCTTCTTTTTTTTTCTTTCTTTCTTCTAATAGTTTTAGTTTTCTTTGGCATCTTTTGCTTATTGCCTCTTCTATGTGCATGTATTTGATTTGGAATTTCTGGTGTTTCCTTGTAGTGGTTATGAACTTTGGGAGGATAAACATGGACCCCCTCTTTAGAGAAAACAATCTCTTTTGTCTACATATGTTTGTTTCTACATATTTCTACATTTCTGTATAATATACCCATTTATAACCATGGCTTATGTGTGATTGTGTTTATTATATATACTTATTCTTTTGGATGCCAAGTGGTAGGGACATCGTGGCTTGGAAGAAAAAAAAGAAAAGTGATTCTTTCTCCTTTGTCTATAGTTGGTAGCTATATATAATTGATACTATAAGAAATAAATAACATTTTACAGATAACTTCTTACTTTGAATGTAATTTCGTTTTTCCGATTAACATTGACTTTTTAGTCCTTGCGTCTTTCAACATTTAATTTTCTAATGCTACTATTTTGTTTTGTTTTTCATCTTGTCCAAGTATATATATATATATATTTTTTTTTTGGGTCGAAATCAAAGTATATTTATGACCAAACTTTTTGGCTTATTGATGCGTGCGTGACAAAGACTCTATTTTAATGAAATTGTCTTGGCAATTACTTGGGGAGAGTGTCTCTATTTTAATTTATTTTAGTGTGAATATTTACTAATGATAAATCAATTAATGTTTTTTTGTTCTATCAATTAATGTTTCGTGTTTGGAAATGCTTTTTATTTTATTTTTCGTTTTTGTAACAAATGGGTCGCTCTCATTTAGTTTTGTTGTCTTTAATTCCAAAAAAAAAAATTAACTTAAATTTGTTTGGTGATTTATCAACATCTTCTGATTTCTCCATAATTCATCAGTTTGTCGTTTACACTAAGATTATTTCTTTTGTCAATGGATTGGCTTTGTCGTTTTGTGGACAGTGGACTATATATTCAATGCTTTGGATCCAAAATTATTATATTCATCATCTAACTAATTGCTTTGAGTTTAAATGTTTGGTTTGAGGAATCTTTATAATTTCCTTCAAAGAATCAATGACTTTTCTCTCGTTCACATTAAGAATTATAGTTTCGATAGTGTCACATTTTTGAAAATAACAGATACCACATAACTTGTATTTACAAATATTTATACATGCAAATATGGAATCGTAAGAGATAAATACAAGAAGATATTAACAAAAGATATGTGTATATCCTAACAGGGGACCAAACTCATAAACCACGTTGTAAATATTTCAAAACCGTGTAGAAAAATATCAAGAAAAATATCTACGACGTGGTTTGTGGTCACAAAACTATTTTGCTGACCTGGAACTGAATTATAAAACTCAAACCAAATCGAATAGGGAAAAAAATAAATTCCGATTCGCACTTCAAAACAAAAAGAAAACTTATAAAAAAAAAAAAGAAAGAGAAATAATCAGATAATAATTTAAGAGTAGAGCTACTCTGTATGGAAAGTGTTAAAGATGAGCAGAAATTTCATAGAAATGGAAGAAAAATAGAAAGAAAGAAAAAAGGAAAAGAGAGAGAGAAGAAACGAAAGAAAAGACAACAGCATTGAACAACGATGCCTTTGTCTTTATTAGCCTAAACCTAAACCCTAGAGATTTAAAGAACAAGACACGAACCGTTCATCTTGAAATTCTCAAAGAAACTCTTAAACCCCACAAATAACCATCAAACATCCTCTCTCTCTATCTCTCTCTTTCTCTTATCACTTGCATTCATCATCAGCTCGTCATCATGTTTTCATATTTCTTGTCTCTTGTTGGTGACGACAAGGAAGATGATGGTGGAGAAAAATATTGCAATATATGCCACATACACACACAGATGATATACACTGGACACGCATATTACTTATTTGTACAGACGGACGTACGGGGATACTTAATTGATTGGAATCATCAGATTTTCATGTATACTGGAAAGATTATCAAACCCAGAAAACTTTACTAAAAGGAAGCTAACAGAGATATATTGGAACTCACTGAGTGTTAGACTGCGTCCCGTTTAGTGATGTACAATTTGTATTAAGAACTTGTCAAAGTAAAATTATTGGCGTTTGTCGACCGGCAAAACGAATTGGCAATAACACAATCCATCCTTGTGGGTCGTATAAACGGCCTTCTTAATATCGGTTTATAAGCCCAGTATGAAATTAGGACCCAATTCAATTCAAACAAAAAAAATTCTCGTAAACCCGAAGGCCGAAGGACCCAATTCGATGTTATCAGTTCTCACGCTCTCAATTGGAAAAGCTAGTTTCAAAAATTTGTAGAAAAATCTCAGTTCGATATTGAACGTGTGATATGTTAAATCTCAGTTCAAAAATTTGTAGAAAAATCTCAGTTTGCAATATCTTAAAATCATCCGAAGGACCCAATTCGATGTTATCAGTTCTCACGCTCTCAGTTGGAAATCAATCCAAGTAACATATCTGAAATTTAGACAAAGATTGTCTAATAGATAAGCAATGTTCCTAATTAGCATGAGGCTTTTTAGGAAGAAGCCCAAAATCAAATTTATGTGGGTTTTTCTATTTGAGTTCAAACTGGACAATATCATATAAATGGGTAATTAGAGATGGATTTGAAAAATCTAATGATTGGTATCAGAGCCAAGTTAAAAAAAAATAAGCATGTAGAGATGGGTGTGAGGTGCATGTTCATTGTGGGAGGGAATCCCTCAAGCTAACTTCGCGATTAAAGATGTCGGTGCCTTGTGTCGAAATTCTTCCAAACGGTGGCCCAATGGTTAGGTGAAGAATTATGTGCCGGCTTAACTAGGGGGACAAATGGGTGATCGACCCATGCCCCATGCCATTTTTTTGTTTTTTATTAAGTTTTGGTTTAGATATTTAATAATTTTTAATAAATATATATATATAATGAGATCAGTTTTACAGCCAAAATAATTCAAATATAGATATTTTTCAAATTTCTAAAATTTTCATATAAATAGATAAAAACAAATTTATATGTTAAAAAAAAAATCTTTTCTTCAATCTTTTTTTTTAAATGTAAATAGCCTTTCTTTTTTTTTATTGCCCATGAGCCCCGAAAAATATTAAATCGGTCATGTATGTTGGTGAGTACGGCGGTACAAGATGGAACCATGGATGATTTACATGTTTGGAATCTTTAAGACTTTAACCATGGATGATTTACATGTTTAACGGCCAAATTATTCAAGTTTTATTGCTTTGATGATCTGAATCAGTTAATCTTTTCTTATGAAAATTGCAGCTAGGCCTTGCATATTAGAGTGGGAACTAGAAACAGTGATGATAACAGTGTCTTCTTGAGATTTGTTCTGTTTGGGTTCTTTAGTCATGCAATGTTAATCTGGTTTAAGCCAATTTATATTGTTTGGGTCACCGATTTTCTTTGCATCGGTTCGGTACTAGAATTTCTACATTGACGAATGGATTGTTAGAGAAGAAATTAAGAATTCATATCCATAATGACTATTTACAAAAGAATGAGTACATTTATAATGCATTCTATCAAAGTGATTATTTTTATAACACTCCAATTTCAACAATTTATTTTCAGTTTCTTTTACCACGGCACAACCCTATCAATTTGATTATATATTTTTTTTTTCAACACTTTCTTCATTAACTTAAACTTCAAAAGTACAAGTAGAGAAAATTAACCATCCTCTAATATCACTACAAACCAAATTTAAAGCAATAAAACATAAAACAGCTAGATCATCTTGAAAGATGGATAACAGATTTAAACCAAGACTCAAATACGTCAAAGACTTCACGGCAAAGCCGGAGAGTTTGAAATTCGTCACAAGTGACTTTGAAAGCGAACATCTACCTCCGATATTCATAGAAACGAATTCGTATGTCTCTTCAGGTCCCGTGTAGACCGTTACGAAAGAAGACAACTCGGTAAAGACATTCATAGGGTTACTCGGCACTAGACACGAGAGGGAATTACTTCTCAAAGAGAGGGAAGATGGCGGAGGAGACGGAAGCTTTTTACGATGGCTTAATCGAGTGAGAGGAGGATCGGCGGAGACGAGTGGAGGAATCAGCTTTATACGATGGCTGGATCGAAGGTTTGAAAAGGGCAGCGGCCGCTGAACGAGCTGGATGGTCGGAGGTTTAAAGAACACAACGCCGAAGTATAGTGAAAACGGATTCTTCCAAAGGGAGGAAGGTGATGGCTTTGACCGCCTTAGCTCAAATATCGTAAATCCTACTTGATTAGATTTGGAGTTTACCTGCACGAGAAATACATTGGCTCGGATGAGAAAGCCTAGAGTTTCTTTGACCGGAGAAACGCCGGAAGAGAACATCCTAAAAACTTCAACGAGAAGACAGTATATGGCGGAAGAGTAGTTCAAATCTTCAGACCAGAGAAGCTTTCTCTCATCGTCGTAGAGGACGAGAGAGTACGAAAAGACAGTGCAGGAACGAACCCAAGTAGCAAAGGCAGCGAGGAGGAATAACGATGGTGACTCACAGGAACATGTAAGAACCAAACCGAACTCTACCGGAGATGCCGTCCTCACGCATCTAGCTAAGAGAGGGATTGAGAAGCTTACCAAATACCGTGGAGCATCACAACCGAACATCCTAACCGACGCCGGCGACTTCAAGCAGATCATAGAGGAGAGACGAAAACCAGATCCAGAGCTAAAGGCTTCGAAACTCAACGGAGGAGGAGACATAGCGTCGGAATCAGATGCGGCTGCCTCGAGTCCCGTGCCTGGGAGAGAAGAAACTTGGTTTTTTCAGAACTATCTGTTAGAGGGGGGGATTAGCACCCCCTGGTTTAACTCGGTTCGAACCGAGATCGGTTCAATCAAGACCGATCTACGATGGTTCGGATCAAAGACAAGTCGGCCCGAAACGTTGGGCCGAGCTCGGAATCTCGCTGAAAGCCCATCTCGGCTACCGATCTAGGCCCATCACAAGCCCGGTCCGTTACAACAGATGAAACCGGAATATTTCCCTTTTCCCACCGATCTCGGAAAAGGAAATATTCTCTTTGGTCGACTCCTCGAGATATCAGGAACTTATCCTTATCTCGGAGAGAAAACCGGAAGATTTCCTTTTCCGAATCGAACTCGGAAAAGGAAATCTTCCTTTCAACCGCCTCAAGACACTATAAATAAAGGAGGAGGCTCATTCATTCAAGGGACACAACTTCCGCAGAGACAGAGAATACAAGAGAGAGCTCATTACCGATCTCAAGTCTTTTGTCTTCGCTTTCTTACTTTAACTCTGTTGTAACCGCCGACTTAGATCAATAAACGAGATTCCAACTAAAAGTACTGTTTTACCCCCTTTTTGTGTGATTTACGGATCAACAATTGGCGCCGTCTGTGGGGAGTAATAGAACAGTACTTTCGGATATCGTTTGATTGAAGTTCGGCAATGGTTCTTCCAGTCGATACCACCGCAGCCCTCGTCAACAGCTCAGAAAACGATGATCAAAACCCTCGGGCTGACGAACTCAATCCAACCGACACTGAGTTACCGACAACCGGAGGAGGACCCCCTCCTTCTAGCGCCAATGCGCCGACCTTGCTCGCAGTCAGGCAATGCGCCGAACTTGTTCGCAGTCAGGCATCGCGCCGACCTTGTTCGCAGTCAAGCATCGCGCCGACCTTGCTCGCAGTCAGGCATCGCGCCGACCTTGTTCGCAGTCAGGCATCGCGCCGACCTTGCTCGCAGTCAGGCATCACGCCGACCTTGCTCGCAGTCAGGCAATGCGACGAACTTGTTCGCAGTCAGGCATCACGCCGACCTTGCTCGCAGTCAGGCAATGCGCCGACCTTGCTCGCAGTCAGGCAATGCGCCGAACTTGTTCGCAGTCAGGCATCGCGCCGATCTTGTTCGCAGTCAGGCATCGCGCCGACCTTGCTCGCAGTCAGGCATCACGCCGACCTTGCTCGCAGTCAGGCATGCGCCGAACTTGCTGGCAGTCAGGCATCACGCCGACCTTGCTCGCAGTCAGGCAATGCGCCGAACTTGTTCGCAGTCAGGCATCGCGCCGACCTTGTTCGCAGTCAGGCATCGCGCCGACCTTGCTCGCAGTCAGGCATCACGCCGACCTTGCTCGCAGTCAGGCAATGCGCCGAACTTGTTCGCAGTCAGGCATCACGCCGACCTTGCTCGCAGTCAGGCAATGCGCCGACCTTGCTCGCAGTCAGGCAATGCGCCGAACTTGTTCGCAGTCAGGCATCGCGCCGATCTTGTTCGCAGTCAGGCATCGCGCCGACCTTGCTCGCAGTCAGGCATCACGCCGACCTTGCTCGCAGTCAGGCAATGCGCCGAACTTGTTCGCAGTCAGGCATCACGCCGACCTTGCTCGCAGTCAGGCAATACGCCGACCTTGCTCGCAGTCAGGCAATGCGCCGAACTTGTTCGCAGTCAGGCATCGCGCCGACCTTGTTCGTAGTCAGGCATCGCGCCGACCTTGCTCGCAGTCAGGCATCGCGCCGACCTTGCTCGCAGTCAGGCATCGCGCCGACCTTGCTCGCAGTCAGGCATCGCGCCGACCTTGCTCGCAGTCAGGCATCGCGCCGACCTTGTTCGCAGTCAGGCATCGCGCCGACCTTGCTCGCAGTCAGGCATCACGCCGACCTTGCTCGCAGTCAGGCAATGCGCCGAACTTGTTCGCAGTCAGGCATCACGCCGACCTTGCTCGCAGTCAGGCAATGCGCCGACCTTGCTCGCAGTCAGGCAATGCGCCGAACTTGTTCGCAGTCAGGCATCGCGCCGATCTTGTTCGCAGTCAGGCATCGCGCCGACCTTGCTCGCAGTCAGGCATCACGCCGACCTTGCTCGCAGTCAGGCAATGCGCCGAACTTGTTCGCAGTCAGGCATCACGCCGACCTTGCTCGCAGTCAGGCAATACGCCGACCTTGCTCGCAGTCAGGCAATGCGCCGAACTTGTTCGCAGTCAGGCATCGCGCCGACCTTGTTCGTAGTCAGGCATCGCGCCGACCTTGCTCGCAGTCAGGCATCGCGCCGACCTTGCTCGCAGTCAGGCATCACGCCGACCTTGCTCGCAGTCAGGCATCGCGCCGACCTTGTTCGCAGTCAGGCATCGCGCCGACCTTGTTCGCAGTCAGGCATCGCGCCGACTTTGCTCGCAGTCAGGCATCGCGCCGACATTGCTCGCAGTCAGGCATCGCTCCCACCCCCTCGCAGTCAGGCATCGCGCCGACCTTGTTCGCAGTCAGGCATCGCGCCCACCTTGTTCGCAGTCAGGCATCGCGCCCACCTTGCTCGCAGTCAGGCATCGCGCCGACTTTGTTCGCAGTCAGGCATCGCGCCCACCTTTCTCGCAGTCAGGCATCGCGCCGACTTTGTTCGCAGTCAGGCATCGCGCCGACCTTGTTCGCCGAACTCAAAAAGCCGAACGCGCACAGTTCGCAAAAAAAAAAAAAAAAAAAAAAAAAAAAAAAAAAAAAAAAAGACGCTCTTCTACCTAGCTACGCTCTCGCTATCAAGCTTCTCCTCTATCAAGTGACAATACACTCGGATTCGATCTGGGAAATAGTAAGCCGAATTCTCAACATTCGCAAATTATAAGCCGGATGACGCAATTCCCAGATTGTCTGAGCCAAATAAGTCGAGTCTGTCTCGCACACTCAGATCCAATATGGGAACTAAGCCGATCAATCGACGATCGCCGACCTAGAAGCAGGTCGTAAGATCGAGTTCATTCTCTACACCCCGGCTAAGACCGTATTATGTACGGCACCAATTGTGTGCACAATGAACTCGAGAGGATGTGTAACACGACCTCGGAATTAACAGTCAAGAAACGACTAAGTAAGATGAAGCTTCCACAGCTCGCAAAGCCATCTTATTATGAACTACGAATGGCTTGATCCTTCTTTCGAAGGTACGTAGGCAGCCCTCACAAGGCGCAGCTATAACATTAATAAAATTTTACCAAGGCATTCTACCGAACTCCAATAGTTCGTACCTTCAAAGCCAAACTTTATGTTTGCCGAACTCCAACAGTTCGTATTTTCTAAGCCAAACTTTATGTTTGCCGAACTCCAACAGTTCGTATTTTCTAAGTCAAACTTTTAGTTTGCCGAACTCCAACAGTTCGTATCTTCTAAGTCAAACTTTTAGTTTGCCGAACTCCAACAGTTCGTATCCTCTAAGTCAAACTTTTAGTTTGCCGAACTCCAACAGTTCGTATCTTCTAAGTCAAACTTTTAGTTTGCCGAACTCCAACAGTTCGTATCCTCTAAGTCAAACTTTTTGTTTGCCGAACTCCAACAGTTCGTATTTTCTAAGCCAAACTTTTAGTTTGCCGAACTCCAACAGTTCGTATTTTACAAGTCAAACTTTTAGTTTGCCGAACTCCAACAGTTCGTATTTTCTAAATCAAACTTTTTGTTTGCCGAACTCCAACAGTTCGTATTTTCTAAGCCAAACTTTTAGTTTGCCGAACTCCAACAGTTCGTATTTTACAAGTCAAACTTTTAGTTTGCCGAACTCCAACAGTTCGTATTTTCTAAATCAAACTTTTAGTTTGCCGAACTCCAACAGTTCGTATTTTCTAAGTCAAACTTTTAGTTTGCCGAACTCCAACAGTTCGTATTTTCTAAGTCAAACTTTCAGTTTGCCGAACTCCAACAGTTCGTATTTTACAAGTCAAACTTTTAGTTTGCCGAACTCCAACAGTTCGTATCTTCTAAGCCAAACTTTTAGTTTGCCGAACTACAACAGTTCGTATTTTCTAAAGTCAAACTTTACGTTTGCCGAACTTCAACAGTTCGCATTTTCAACCACCAACGGTTCCCATATCAACGTCCTGGCCAGACGATCTGATAAAGCCGAGCTTAGCTCGCACGCATCCTCATGGTGCAATGGATAATACACTTTCCACATTCAAAGCCGAGATCAGTCTCGCACCAAATTCTCAGATTATCCGAGCTAAATAAGCCAAGTCCGTCTCGCACACTCGGATTCAATGTGAGAAACCTAGAGCATATTAAGATGGGCTGTTCACGTACTCTTAAAACTAAACTCTAGGGTCAAGCCGAACGACCTTCCTCGCAAATCTAAGCCGACTTCTCAACAGTCGCAAAACTGGTAAGCCGATTTCTCAACAGTCGCAAAAACAAGTAAGCCGATTTCTCAACAATCGCAAAAGCAGTAAGCCGATCTACGATAGGGATTGCCGACCTCGAACAGGTTCAGTCGAATTTATCCTCTTCACCCGGCTAAGACCGTACAGTTTACGGCACCACTGTGTACGATAAATTCGAGAGGTTCGTATAATGTACGACTTCAAAAGACTAGTCGAACCGCGAGAATTCCGATCTTCATTCTCGAAAGAAATTCACCGGACTCAGAATCTACCGCACTCGAGACGGATTTTGATTGAACCAACCTCAATTCTAACCGAGCTAAAGAATACTCCTCAAAATTCGCCGAACTCATAAACTCCCTCGCCGAACTGAGGGGGGGACTAATTGTTAGAGGGGGGATTAGCACCCCCTAGTTTAACTCGGTTCGAACCGAGATCGGTTCAATCAAGACCGATCTACGATGGTTCGGATCAAAGACAAGTCGGCCCGAAACGTTGGGCCGAGCTCGGAATCTCGCTGAAAGCCCATCTCGGCTACCGATCTAGGCCCATCACAAGCCCGGTCCGTTACAACAGATGAAACCGGAATATTTCCCTTTTCCCACCGATCTCGGAAAAGGAAATATTCTCTTTGGTCGACTCCTCGAGATATCAGGAACTTATCCTTATCTCGGAGAGAAAACCGGAAGATTTCCTTTTCCGAATCGAACTCGGAAAAGGAAATCTTCCTTTCAACCGCCTCAAGACACTATAAATAAAGGAGGAGGCTCATTCATTCAAGGGACACAACTTCCGCAGAGACAGAGAATACAAGAGAGAGCTCATTACCGATCTCAAGTCTTTTGTCTTCGCTTTCTTACTTTAACTCTGTTGTAACCGCCGACTTAGATCAATAAACGAGATTCCAACTAAAAGTACTGTTTTACCCCCTTTTTGTGTGATTTACGGATCAACACTATCAATTTGATTATCTTTATTACTCGTATACTCAAGTCGTAGAGCATCAATCTCAACCGGAAGATCTACACCACTCATTTATTATTCACTGCAAGAAAACACATTGGTGGATAATGAAGTACCCAAGGACAAACCTATATATATATACGCATATTATGGTGAGACTATCTAAAATTTACACAAGAGACCCAATATATCGGGAAAAGTAATACAAACGTAATTTCCTTAACACTATAAGATAATAATGTAACAGATTTACAAACGTCGTTAGAAGGCGTCAATTTACACACGACCGTTAACTACAAAATCCTGATCTCTGTTTGCCAAAACCTCCCACACTAGGGACCACCAAATACTATATATATATATATATGTAGTAGTAGTTATTACTTATTAGGCCCATCTTGACCAAAAAATGTTATTGAGTTGCGATCGTAGAGAGAAGGAAGAGCGTTTATGTTAATTATGACGTTTTTAAGGCCTGGGCCGGAAGATGAGGCCCATATGATTTTGTTTTTAAGGACTGGTCCGGAAGCCCAAAATCATTCGCTCGTTGCGCACGTATGCTCAACACAGTCAGCTGACGTGTCACTTGGATACCCTCCGCACAGTCCGTGCGATTATCAGTGTTCGTCAGAGAAGCTTGATATTTTTTTTGGGACAGTTTGAGAAAGAAAAAAAAAACTGAAAACTTGTTCGTCTTACTAAAAAAGAAATCAGCTTCTTTGTGGAGATGGAGGAGGAAGAGATCGGGAAAGCAGCGAATCCAAGAGCGAAGGTAAAGTAGTGAACCAAACAAATACTTTATGTTATGCCTTTGAGACGAAAAACCATTCTTCTGGTTTCTGTTGTTTTGTGTTTTCGTACCTTATGATTTGGGCCAATTGCATGCATTTTTTCATGTTGTTATCATCTCTGGGGATCTCAGATCTCTTATAGTAGTTAGTAATGATGGAGAAAGTTCATGGTTTTCAATTTGATTTGTGGGTGCTTAAAAGTAGAGGGCTTTTCTGATTGCGTCTTGATTGGGACTAATTACTTTACTGGTCGTTTAGTCTTGATTGAAAGCATTATCGAAGTTATCTTGGAAGTGAAGTTATTTTTGGTAGTTTTCTTTGCAAGTGAAGTGAGTATTTTGCAAAATTTATTTGATTCTTGTTTTTGGATGATTGTCATTCTCTAAGTGCTGTCTCTCCTTTATTCTTGCCTTAAATGGGATTATCTCCTCCACTCTCACAAGTCTTTTGTTTCACTGAGGCTATATTGCAGAAAGACGTTGCTCCAGGGAGGTTGATCGATACCTATGCGGCACAATGCGAAAAGTGTCACAAGTGGAGGGTGATTGATAGCCAGGAAGAGTACGAGGATATCAGAAGTAGAATGCTGGAGGACCCTTTTAGCTGCGACAAGAAACACGTGTCCTGTCAAGACCCTGCAGATCTTGACTATGATTCCTCTCGAACCTGGGTCATCGACAAGCCTGGTCTGCCCAAAACCCCCAAAGGCTTCAAGAGGAGCTTAGTTCTGAGAAAAGACTACTCTAAGATGGATACTTACTACATTACCTCAACCGGGAAGAAGCTGAGGAGTCGCAATGAAGTCGCATCCTACGTCGAAGCCAATCCAGAATTCAAGAATGCACCGCTTGGAGACTTCACTTTCACTGTCCCAAAGGTGATGGAAGACACTTTTCCTCCTGATGCTAAGCTTGCCAAAGGATGATATGATCTCTGGGTATCCAAACTTTTTCCACGTTTCTTCTGCTCCTTTAATCTAATGCATTGCAAGTTTGTGTAGTTTTGATTTTTCTCAAAGCTGGCTACTTCAGTTCTAAAAGGGCTTTTCTTGTGCCGCCTCTCTGACCTCTCTATTAACGAACGAACTCGTTTTCCAAGTCAAATGTTAATAATAATATTATTAGTTTTACTTTGATTCTTACACAAAGCACTTTATTCATTAGGAATCTCAATAGAGATTCTATTTCTCAAGTAGAAGCAAGTCAACAGCTCCGGGAATTCTCTCGTGGCAAACCTCGGTGCACCTTACGATGAGCGGTCTCTCTTGAAGAATGCTGCACGATGACTCGCAGACTGCCTCGTTGTCCATCATCTTCCCAAAGCATTGTCTTCTATTGTAAGAAGTGCATTTCCTGTTGCATTTTGTCTGCAAATCCCCATCAGCAAAACCTGCTTCTACGTCTTGCTGCTCTAAGGCCATCATCTTTTGCATGGTACGAGGGCAGACGGTCATGCAGCGTTGGGAGATTCCTTGTTCGTCTTCTAAAAGGGGCCTTGTTCCTCTGGTTTCATCATCATCTTTTGGTCGCACCTATCTTCACACTCTTTCTTGTTGTGGAGATCGTGTTTGCATTGGTTCTTACAGTGTACGACCACCAGATCTTCTGTTGCGCTTGAAAACACCAGAATACCCCAAATCAGCAAGCTGACTACTAGCCGTGCTTGTGTCGGTCTCATGCCTCTACACTACTTATGATAATGATAATATTTGTGCTCATACTGTTTAATAGATGTTATATTTATCAAGAATGCAGAAGACAGTAGTTGTTTCGTAAGAATGAATTTATGAATAACAAACATATAATAGATACGACCAGTGAGTGTATTTGGTTCTAGGCAACTATAGGCTATTTCTCATCTTCTCGAGTCTGCTCTGGATAAAAGCATCTGATTTCTTGTTTATATCATTAAAAAGCGGTTTCGGGTGTGATTTATTCCCATCTTCAAGCTTAGCGACTACCGGTCGCATCAAGCTAGCTTCACTCACCATGCTCTTCCCGTGTATCATCTTCTTTGATCCGTTACTAGCATTAACCACCATGATCACCCTCTCTGCTCTAGAGGTATTATCTGCGTTATCCTCTGAGTCTTCACTTTGCTTGAAATGAATTGTGATCTCAGACTTTGATTCCTTCTTCATCAGCTTCTTCCTCACGGACTTATCTTCTTTCTTCTGACCCGCCCTTAGTTTAACCAACACGAACCTAAACATCCGGCGACAAATGCCTCTGTTTTCATCACTCTCTCTTCTCTGCATCCTCTCTTTTTTACAGCAATATATGATTATGGTGTTGGTTTATATGGAAATATTTAGTGGGATTACAGATTTTTCTTCTTCTCCAATTGGTTTGCTTTGATTCTACGCTTTGTGGAAAATGTGATTGCCTTTGTCTTTTTTTTTATCAAAAGAAAACAGAATTTCTCTAGTTTCTTCTTCATACTGTTTTTTTTTTTGGTGGTTTGCTTTAACTGAAAAAGCAAATTGCTTTGTGCAAGTTATTGGGGCTGGAGATTCGCTTCCCCTTTTGATCATTGAAAAATTTGGTTGAGTGGACGAAAACTAGAAAAGATTCTTATATCTTTGGACTTTGTTGATCTCTAATACTACTTCTCACCATGCTTCCCACTTTTGTTATTCTCACGTTTCGTTCCGCGTGAATCACGTTACATTGATTGAATTAGGCAACTTGACCAAAAGAGAAAGAAGATAAGAGCGTAGAAACAAAAAAAGTTGTTGTCGTTGGAAACGTAAATAGTCGCTGTCGTGTTACCAACGGCCATGACTCATCCGATTGTAAATAGTCGCTGATTTCTCAAAGGAAGTTCATACATATAGGCTTAAAATTTCATATGCGATTCGGTAGTTAGGCAAACATTCTATTGACTTTATTAATTACGGATTTGCGATGCAAATATGGTTCTGATCAAAGTCAAATACAGACGAGAGACTCAAGGATTGTTTGCTGGTTACTTGGCTTTGGCAGATCGGAAGGTTTTAGTCCAATGTCTTCAGTGGCCGTAAATCTTCAAAATCTGATATATTGGTTCCCGACAAAGAGGACAAGTCTTCCTTGGCAACTTAAAGGAGCATGTTATGCAGCAGCACATATGACCACACCTACAAGTCCGAACCAAACCAAAAGAGGAATCAAAATCTGAGATGCCTGATCAGTGAGAAGAAGGTTCATGCGTTTTACAAGAAAAGCAGTGCTCTTACGGAACAAAAGCGGCGTCATACTTCCCATCAAGGCAGATCACACAGAGATCGGGTGCATCGCCATTTCTGCTTGTACCTTCTGAGCTGTTCTCCTGTTGCCTTTCCAATCCTAGTGAGAGATATTCCGTAATCAGAGCACATTCCAAGCATATTCAGGAAAAAAAAATGTTACTGCAAACTCCAATACCTTCAGTCACTCGTTCCTCTCTCTTAGCAGCTGCATCAACAACTCTGCGACAAATAGCTGACCGCTTAATTTGGAATGACCATTCATTTGCACATATTTGCCTTTGGTTAAGCTGCGACATACCTTTTCCGTAACAATCGCCGCCGTAGAATATATTCAATCACAGGCTTTGAAATCAGAATCACACCAAGAAGAGCTAAACCCATGGAGGCCTTCTTGAACCTCCTGCCAAAAAGATCTTTTAGACTTTTTCATATTACAATTTTCATGGAAGAGAATACAGTTCACATGCACACTGAAAAAATAAGACGACCTTGACCACTTTCCTAAGCTCGAGATGAGCTGATCGAGCGG
This sequence comes from Eutrema japonicum, assembly GCA_030161315.1. NCBI lineage: Eukaryota > Viridiplantae > Streptophyta > Magnoliopsida > Brassicales > Brassicaceae > Eutrema > Eutrema japonicum. The sequence continues at coordinate 54,994,768 of BSQW01000006.1, forward strand.
TATAGGTGAGACGTAGAAAGGCCCTTGCTCGGGTTTTTGAATCCTGACATCCCCGATACCATCCTTAATAGGCTGTTGTACATAGCAGGCAACAGCAACATGAGATTTAAAACGTATTTTTGGTAGATAAAGAAGATTTTAGACCACTAAGAGATAAAAGGCATACCTGACCAACAACGGTAAGCTGTGTACCGATTGGGAGAACACGCTCAACACGTCTCATTCCAAGCATCTGAAGACAATAATCACAATTTAAAACCTAAGCAGACCAAAGAAACCTGGGAAGAAAGGAAAGACCTTGAGGCCTCGGAGATAATCTAATGTTCTTCGAACAAGGGAAGACGGCTCAGACTTTTCAAATACTTCATTTCCAACCGTCAACGCAAAGCCTATTGCACCTTGAGCTCCCACTACATTCAGGTGGCCTGTACCATCGTCCTATCGCATACCGATTTCAGGTTAGGTAAATGACTATTAAGAGTACACTCCAAGCAAGTCCAGCAGGCTTACCAGATACCACGGGACTTCCTTACTAATCGGCAGCATCAATGCACTGTCTTGAACCCATGAAAACTTCCAATTACGTTTGAGAAAATGTTGCTCTGCCTGAAGAATCATACTTACTCAAAATAAATACAAAAGCTTTCTCGCTAAATATGGCAAACCAATGAACACATACCGTTTCCTCGACAATAACACCGAGTATGCCACTATGCTCACACTTGATGGGTGTCTCAGAGCCAACTCTTCCTGATACTGCGATGATCGAAGGCAACACCGTGCTCTCTGCTTCTAGCAATTGCGCTGAAAACAAACAAAAGAGAGAGAGAGAGATCAGAACCCATCGAAGTAAAGTTGAAGTGGGGGACAGACAACAAAATTGTCTCATGAAACATACCCAAATCCTTGAGCTGGTAAACCCTAGTGACCGATTTGAGAAATTCAACATCTCTGACGCAAGAAAGAGGAGAAGAACATTACACACTTTCACTGAACAAAAAAGCACAATTCATTCGCAAGAAGAACAAAAAAAACCTAACCTGCCTGTTCTCCGGCTGAGAAAATAGAGAGCGGCGGCGCCTAGGCAACAGAACCTACCCCAATGTACCATCTTCTTCTTTTGGGCATCAATCAAAACCCCGTCGGAGAAACAAACGGCACTTGCCTGTTTGCCGATCAAAGCGGAAATGGGAGTGATGATCCGTCGCCGTAAACAAGTTTTTTTTTTAGGGTTATTTATACACTAAAACAACATTTGTCACTTTTCCTTACAAAAAAAAACTAATGATTTATTAGTCATTGTGTTTAAAATTAGGGGTGATTTACAAAATAAATCACTTGATTTGTTTTTTATTTTTTTATGAATTAAAAACATAAAATAATTTATTTGGTAATAATAAATGATAATTTTTTTCTTCTATATTTTAAGATCTATTTTGCTATAATTTTTATGTAAAATAAGAAATTTAAAAAAAAATAAAAAAAGAAATCTAAACATATAAAATCTAGATCTACGTGGACAATTGTGTGTGAACATGTGAGAATTTCGTATTATTAGTGTGAATGGTCATGTGTGGATATTAATTTACTGATGGTCATGTGTGAATCTCGTATCATACATTGTTACAAAAAATTGTTTTATGTTTTTCACATTAAAAAACAAAACAAAACAAATCAGATGGGCTAATAAATTGGTAAGAGATAGTGGAAGCAAAGAAATCTAAAAAAACAAGAAATCTAAATGGTGAGACTTCAATCGACAATAATAAAACAAATAGAAGGACGAAATTATCTTTTCATGCTAAGAAAGAAGACAAATGTTACTTTTTGTATAATTTGAAACTGAAAAAGTGGCTTTTCTTGTAATTTTTTTTTTTTTTAAGGTGAATCAATCACTAAGGGGTATTGTAAATCAAACCCCTTGAAACTTTTTAAAATATAAAAATAAACCCAATTAGTTTTTAGTAGTCACATTTTAAAACCTAAATCTAGTCAAATGTGGTCATTCAAACCTCTTTTTTATTTATTTTTTAGGTATTATATAGTAAAATGATTTTATTGTTAAAGTGTTACTGAGACTGTGAATGTAGTCAACTAACTAGAGCAAATCGTTACTTTTTCCTTTTGGGGTCTCGTTTTGGAAATATTCATTGCATTGCTGACCAAGACAAGGCACAGGCGACAAGTCCACAAGAAGAAAAAGTTTCTTTTGTTTACTACTCAATAGAACTTGCATTCCTCTTTTTTTTTTATCATCTGAGAAATAATTAACAAAAAAACGCAGGCAATAATTAGCCTAATCTCGTTTTATCAAAATGGATTTGATAGCATTGCCCATTGTAATGCAGCTTAATTAGGGTTGACCGTTAGTGCCTGCCTCGACATAAAATAAGGTTGGACAGGAACATGTTAACATTTCTATGCCATTGCTCCTTCCATCATCGGGATTTGTGGCTGTTTTTGCAATAAAAAAATCGGAGTATAATCGCGTAACTATTTTTTTATTTTTATTTTTGTCAACTATCCTTCTATTACATCACATTTAATTAGCAGAGATGATCTGTGGAGCATCAACCGCTAGCTCGTTATGACATATATGGGAAGAAAATAAACCTCGTACTCGAGCTCTTTTTGCAAGAGTATCGGCACGAACATTTAAAGTTCGAGGAATAAGAGATAAGCTAAAGGCTTCGAAGGACTCTTTAACGACGTGGAAGGAGTCGAGTTCTGAAGTAAATGCGGGCCAATCCGTCGGGTTCTCTATCATGTTTACCAAGTCCGAGCAATCCGTCTTGAAGAGTATCGAGAAAACTTGTCTTTCTCTTAGGCATTCCATAGCCCAGAGGAGACCGTCCATCTCAGCATGTAAGGCCGAAAGGCTTATGCGGCAACCCTTTTGTCCGAAAAACTCGTACTCCCTATTTTTGAACCACCAGCCTAATCCACTAACCGGTCCATGATCGATCCAGGAGGCGTCTATGTGACAAGTCGGGGGCTAGGGGTTCATCAAGGGATCACGCGAGACTATAGGGACTTGTGGGTTCAAAACCTCATCTTCTACATCTTCTTTTTGATTTGCGATTCTCCAACTTTCCGCCTCAAGGGTCGCATGTTGGAGGGTGTCTTCTGGCGAAATATCTTTCCCGTTGAAGACTTTGTCAGTTCTCGCTTTCCAAATGTACCAAAGTAGCCAAGGGAAAGCATTTTTTTTAGGTTCTGCTAGTCCTAGCATTTCTGCTTTCCAAAATAGAAAGCTCATATTTTGGTACATAGAGGTACTCGGGAAGAGGCCCGGAAGGGACGGGAAGTCCGATAACGCCCAGACTTGTAAGGCCGGAGGACATAGATACATGAGATGGTTAATCGATTCCTCTGGTGCACCACACCTAGGGCAGCGCCTGTCGGTGCCCAAGTGTCTATAGGTAAGGTTTTGGCATGTTGGAATACAACCGGATAGCGCTTGCCACATAAAGTGAATGATCTTCCTAGCCGTACGGACTTTCCACACGTGGCTCTGCAGGCGGTAATACTTGGTTCTCTTACTTCGGGGTCATCACGGAGGATATTATCCCTTCTGAGTATATCGTAACCCGATTTTACTGTATATATGCCTGATTTTGTATGATTCCATGCGTATCCATCCAGGGTTCGATTCCGGCTAGGTCTCAACCCCAGGATTAGAGGGATATCCTCGGGTTGGAAAAAATCTCGCAATAGTTGGACGTTCCACTATTTCGTGTCCTGTCGTATGAAGGAGTAGACCAGGAGATAGGGGTTCCTAAAACCGACCCGTGTGGAAGCTACTGCCGGCCGGGCCTGGGTATCTGGAATCCAAGGCTCCGTCCATACTCTAGTATTTAGCCCTGACCCGATAGTCTTCCTTAGCCCCATCTTTAAGAGTGGTTTCGCAGCTAGGATACCTCGCCAACCATAAGATGGTGAATACACCTTTCGATTTTCCAGAGGACATGATCGTCTATAGTATATTCCTCGAAGAACTCGTGCCAATAACGAAGAAGGGAACTGGATGAGACGCCATAACTGTTTTGCTAGAAGGGCAAGATTAAAATCATGTAGGTCTCGGAAACCCAAGCCTCCCAAATCTTGGGGAATACAAATCTTATCCCATGCAATCCAATGGACCCCTCTGCTATTCTGCTTGGAGCTCCACCAAAAATTAGCGATGGCGCTTAGTAGCTTATCGGTAATACATTGCGGAAGGAGATAACAAGACATAACATAGGTTGGTAAGGCTTGAGCCACTGATTTGATCTGGATCTCCTTTCCCCCTTTAGATAGAAGTCTTGCAGACCAATTGTTAACTCGGTTGTTTAGACGGTCTTGGACGAAGGAGAAAACTTTCTTCTTTGAGCCGCAAATTTGTTTTGGTAGACCTAGATACATACCCATACCCCCTTCGATTGTTATTCCAATAGCCTATTTTATCTCGTTCTTTACGCTTTGATCTACTCTGTTTCCAAACATAATAGAAGATTTGTTTAGGTTCAATTGTTGGCCTGAAGCGGATCCATATGTATTAATAATCTTAAAAATCTCTGCACTTTGCAGGATATCCGCTTTGCAGAAAGAGGCTATCATCTGCAAAAAGGAGGTGTGAAACTGTGGGACTTGCTTTCGCTATCCTTAGTCCTGTAATACGATCTTCCTCTTCCGCTCCATTGAGAAGGGAGATGAGAGCTTCCGTGCATAAAATAAAGAGATAAGGGGATAAGGGATCACCCTGACGAAGTCCCCTTGTAGGTTTAATCGACCCTTTTGCTTCCCCATTTATAAGAACTTGGTAAGAGACCGAGGAAATGCAAAACATCATTAGCTTTACCCATATAACCGTGAAACCCAGTTTAAGCATGAGGGCTTCCAGGAAATCCCATTCCACCCGGTCGTAAGCTTTGCTCATATCAGTCTTTATTGCCATAAAATTCACTCTACACAAGGGGTTTGTGCGCAGTGAATGGAAATTTTCCTGGGCCAGCAAGATGTTATCTGTTATCAGCCGTCTAGCCATGAAAGCTGATTGGGTCTCTGATATTAGGTTCGGTAACACTATTTTTAGTCTTTTGCACATGAGCTTTGATATAATTTTATAGCTCACATTACAAAGTCTTATCGGACGGAATTCCGCCATTGCTCTCAGCCTTTCTTTCTTGGGGATAAGACAAATATTCGTCTGATTCAGTTTTGGATCAAAATGTCTCGAAGCAAAGAAATCTCTTACTAGTTTAATTACATCTTGGCGTACATAATGCCAGAACTTCTGGAAGAATCTACTAGTCATTCCATCTGGTCCTGGCGCCTTATCTGGGTTTATATCGAAAAGAGCCGCTTTGATTTCCTCCTCCGATGGTTCCATGACTAGGAGTTGGTTTGAGTTTGCTGTAACTTTCTCGGTAATAAACCGGAGGAACTCTCTTGGGTCAGTAGGCTTTGAGGAGGTAAATAATCTTTGAAAATAATGCGTTGCTATTCGTTCTATCCCATTCTCATTTTCTACCAAATTTCCATATTGGTCTTTTAGTGATATAATTCGGTTTCGAGCCTGTCTTTGTTTGGTGAAAGCATGGTAGAGCTTCGTATTTTTATCTCCATGTCTATGCCATTGGTCTCGACTTTTTTGTTCCCAAAAAATCCCTTCCTCTCGAAAAGCTGTACAAAGTTTCCTCCTGATATCCTCAATCTCTTCGAGGGACGTATTTACATCGTCTTGAGCTAGGTCTAGTTGGTTTTTAAGCTCTTCAATTTGTCTTGCCGTATTAGTTGGCAGAGTCTTCTTCCAAACAGAAATATTTCTACGGCATGTGGCTATTTTTTGATGAAAATTTTGACGTGAGATATCATCAAAAGAACCCCACCCCGAGATTATTGTCTCCTTAAATCCGGGTTTACCCACTCATCTCTTATCAAATCTAAACGATTTTTTCTTTCTACTCGTATTTGCTTGAATTATAGCCAAGACCGGACGGTGGTCTGAACCCACCGTCCCCACAGTTTGAGATACTCCACAGAAGAATGGGAAAATAAGGCGAGTCAATCTTCATTTGCTACCGCCCTATCCAGGCGGCATTTTACTTTGCCAGACCTACGTATTCCCACCCATGAAAAAGAGTTTCCTTTAAAAGGGAGGTCAATCATCCCGCAATGGTTAAGCATGGTACAAAAGGGGATGAAGGAGTTTTCAGGTCTTCTGTGTACCCCCCGTTTTTCATGATTTCCTGTAATTTCATTAAAGTCACCAATCATGAACCATGCATTACTTCTGGTCAGACTCATCCGAGTAAGTCTTTCCCACACACATTCTCGGTTTTGTAGAACCGGATCTCCGTATATGAAAGTCATAAAGATTTTATGGCCCTCAAGTTTAGTTTCCACATCAATCATCCGATCATCTGAATAAGAAATAGAAACCGATGGATCATTCATATAAAAAAGGGCTAGACCACCGCTTCGGCCTCTCGGCTCAACGGTCCAAACATGGTCATAGCCAAAATACACTTACATATCTTGCAGAAAAGTACGATTGTTTTTTGTTTCCGATAAAAATAAAAAGCGAGCGAGAAAGCATCGATGTAGTTCTTCAAGATGATTCTTTGTCAAGTCGGCTCCCGCCCCTTGACAATTCCAACCGATCACGTTCATAACGGGTGGTTATTTGGCTTTTGGGCCCCTCCCAACCCCAATGAAGATTCTGGTTTTGTCCTTGTGATCTTGGCCTATTTCTCATCTTTTGGCCCATTTTTTATTTCAACACTTATGCCTGGCCCAAGCCCAGTAGTTTTTCCTTTTCCCTTGTTCTTTAGCCAGTGACGGCTTTTAGCAAAGTTCATATTCTTCAAGGAAAAACCCAAGGCTGCCGGGCTTTTGGGAATCTGTTTCTTCTTCGTTGAGTTGATTTTTCCCATTCCTTTTGTTTCTACAGTCGCATCTGGTTCTTCAGTTGTTTTCGTCGAGCTTTCTTTCTTTTTTGACTCCGATGATTTTGGATCTTCCTCCATCGGCTTTACTTCCTCCGATTCCAACCTCTGTTGCTCTTCACGCAGGAAATCCTCACCCAGGAGATCATCGTTATTAAGGAAATCATCTTCATCTCCATCTTCGTAGATATCAGCCTTGTCAAGACATTCATCATCTTCAGCTAACCCTTCAATCACGGGCTCCTCTTCCATTAACTCATCTTCGATGCTTTTCAGATTCCATGCAAACTCAGAATTAACAGCCTCGAAATCTTCTACAGCCTCGAGCTCTTCCACGAAAACATCTACTCCAGTTATCGGATCGTGATCCTCCGACATTGGGTCAGCTGCCTCCTCTTCTTCCTCCAATTTTTGTTCGTACCAGCATTTCTGATTGTCAAATTCAAACTCATTATTTCCCGCGATTAGCGCCTTTGGATGTTTCTGAATATTGAAGTTTGCTAGGATGATTTGGTCAAAGTTAAGGCTTTTTTGCCGAGCTTCCTGCTTCCGAGGCTTCTCCAGAGTCAATAGCTTTGCCTTTGTTTAGATCGTTTGACTTGCGGAGTAGGTTCAAGTGGAAAGGTCTGCTTCTTTGGTGGTCAGGGGAGATTTTGTCTTACTTTGCTTTGATCAAGACAGGGTGGGGATCCGAAATTTTCCTTTGGGAATCAGTTGGATCCAAGGAGACTTGCGCTCTGTTTGAAGGTAGAGGTTTTACAGTACGTCCCTCGATTTGAGGTAAGTTCTCCTTTTTCTGGTTTCTCTCTGCTTTCCATTTGCTAGCCACGAAAGACTCCTCGTATCGTCTCTTACGATAGATAATTTCAGGTTGTTGAGGGTGTTCTCTGCGGCGGGGATGGTTTTCTTCCCGAGGAACGTATCGCTTTTCAAAACGACGCGCTTCTGATCGATAGTCTGAGCGCTGTTCAATCATGTTTCAAACACTTTCATTTCTCCTCCCTTCAGCCTCACGATGCTTGAAATTACCTCCTTGAGAGACAATTTTTTCTTTCTCCGTCGTACTGAGTGGCTTCACACCTTTTTCGGGATGAGAAAGGGCTTGGTTTCTTTCCCGAATGGGAGCAGAAATCTGACCAGCTTGTCTACGAGCATAGATAATGTCTCTATCTTTATTTGGCTCATCTCTTGATGTCTGGGTTAACATCCTTGCTGCTTCCCTTGCTAACATTTTTTCTTTTCTTTGCTCTTCTGTCAGCTGCGGGCATGTTCTCTCATCATGGGAGATGAGTTTACAGGTGAGACACCATCGATCAAGTTTCTCGTACTTGAGATCGACTTTGACAACTTCTCCAGATTGGAGGCGGACTTTTGAAGTGAACTTCTGAAGTGAACTTCAGAGGGGCATCGGCGTTTATCAATACTTGCATTCTTGCTGCTCGTGCATCGACGGCTTTTACCTCTCCAAGTCTTCTTCCAATTGCAGTGAAGTTCTCATCCATCCAGAAATGGGTCGGGATACCCGAGACTCGTATCCAGAAGTTCATGTTGTTTGGGAAGGAGTCTCCTACATGAGGGATCCATCTCTCTAGGGAGATAGACCATTTGTTGAAATGGCATGGTCTTTTGTTAAGAACTCGCTGTAGATCCGCTTCAGAATCGAAATCGAATTGGAATTGAGAGTTTCCTAGATCGATTATGTGAACCCGTCCTTCGACATCCCATATGTTAGGTCTTGGCATGAAGGCTAAGAGGGCTTCTGTGCTTCTAACATCTTGGTTGAACATACGTCCAACAAGGCTTCGGTTGAATTGTGCTATGAGCTGAGAATTGTCAACATGAGGTAGATCTATAATCTCCTCTTCCTCTTCTTGCGTAGCTCTTGGACTTGGTTTTGTCTGAGCCATTTTAGAGTTTCTGTCTTGAAAGTTTTCCTTTGTCCCGAGAGTACTTCAGGTGTAGATGGAGTTGAGATACTTAGCACTTGGCTAGAAAGGCAGCAGGTCAGAAAACAGAAAAAAAAACACCCTTCTCCTCGCGGATGAAACTTCAGTCTCTGCAAAGTGAGATTTGGTGAGTCATCTTGGATTATGTAGTGGATCTGTGGAAAGATAGTAGTTTTGCAGGGTTGAAGAACTTTGTCAAGGCTTAGCACGAGGCTAGAGTTTTGAGAAGAAAACAGGAGCAACAGTAGTGATTTTTCACGGAGCAGAAGACAAGCTTATACAAAGCTCTGTCTTGGCTTCAAGAGAGGACTCGGGAAGAGAAGTATCTTCTCCAGAACAGGTCGGGCGGAAAGGGAGACTTTTACCGGAGAGAGAGGACCCTCCAACATGATGTTGGGGGTGGAACCACGGTGGCTCAAGCCCAGGGAAGTCTTGCCGACGGGAAAAGATTGCCGTTTTTGGTAGTTAAAAAACGAGGATATTGGAATATATCTAGAACTTTGTAGTTTTGGGCTTCTCGGGGAATGGGCCTGGGAGCTTTTTTCCACACAAGAGATGTTTTAATTCGATGTTTATTCTTGATTTCATCTAATATATAAACCAAAGGAAATATGTGAGAAGGGATGGGATCAATGTTTTTTTTTTTTTTTTTTGAATCATCTGAATTGATATTAATGAAAGGAGTGTCTGACTCTAAAACAGAGGAACAACAACCAGGGACCAAGAAAATACAAGACCAAAAACATCAGAGCCTAACATTAAGGACTCGAAGATGAGATAACGGTCTCGAAGGAAAAAACTGATGTGAACCACTTATCATCTCTCAGTTGGATCGAGATTCTAAATCAATCTCGCGTCGCGTTGTAGGCGATCATATAACCAAACAGGACCACCGATGGAGAGATACGATTGGAATCGTCCATCTCTAGTGACGTTTTTAGAGATGTCTCGAGCTATTAGGTTCGCTTTCATCGTCTCAATGTTTTTTTTTGTTTATATATGTTTTAAGAAACTAAACCAAACCAATTTAAAGCTACAAGAAGAAATCAAATACTACTATATATTATTCTACTATCACTGAGTGTGTACCAGAATGTTCCAGATGGAATTCACTACAATAGAAGCTAAAACCATACCAAATAATCCAAACCAAATTAACCGGAAATTAGCTTAGCCGCTTGCAACGATTCACGTCAGCTAGCAATATACCCAGAATTGGCGAGCTTCCGATGTCGTAAGAGAATCTTATTGTGATCTCCTCTCTCCTGCTGCATTGCATATGCTTAAAGAGTCAAGACTTCACACACCACATTCTACGTGGACAACGCCACCACCCTTGTATTAGATATCACCGCCGTAAAAGTCATCGTCGTCTTCACCATTGAAAGCCATGTCTTCTTCATCTGATGAGAGTGGGATTAGCCAGCAGGTACCGTGCAAGTGGCCGTTGACGCAAACAAAGAGCTCTAGCCCTCCGTCGCGTGAGCCCACCCGCCGAGCCGCGCTCTTAGGGACAAGACGCGCCGCTGTCATGCTCCGCAATACGGACACCTAACCTTCTCTTCCAGCTCCGCCTGTCTTCTCACGAGACACTGTCTCGTACTTGACCTCATAAATTCCCGAAACACCCCTCTGAAAATCCCTAAAAGCTCATCTCCACCCACCGCGTGATGCTCGCACGGATCGCTCATGTACAAGAGATCGCCGCGGCAATTCCTCGGCAGGAAGAATCGGCCGGAGGTCTTGGAGAATCTGGACTCGCAGGCGAAGTGACCTGGGGACGGTTGACTCAGATTGAAATACCGAGTCGGCTCACCACCGCCGCAGAAGAACATGAGTTTCGCTAGCGAGTGCCATCCGCCGTCGATCTGCTCGATGGGATCTTCGCAGGACAATGCCGCCACCATAACCGGCGCACGGTGAACGCAGAGCAGCCGCCACAGAATTCGTCTAGCGATAGCGCAAAATCTGCGGCTCACTGAGGCGATTGCGCATAGCGTGTGAATGTCCCAACTAATGGACTCGAAGACGAGAGCCAAGACTAGCTCGTTCTCTATCCCCGAGTCACACAAGCTGGGTAATCGACTCGGTTGGTTGAACCTGAGCCGTCGATTCGCGTTCATATGTACGACGGCGAATCTTCCCTCTAAAATCATTTGAGCTTTCACGCGCGTTGTGATCCCACCTATTTATATCTGTTGGTCTGGTGCTCGAGGATGATACACGTGGCTTAATGTCAGCATAAGAGATCCCATGGCCACCAAATGTGTCGAGATCCAATTGGATAGTGGGACGTCTGTCTATTGGTGATTGCGTATACGCCGCAACAGAGAATCAAGCTAACTGATACAAGAAAAAACAAAAGGAAATGGGAGCGCCACGTGTTGAGACGCAAACGCAAACGCCAACCCAAAACGTTATTTTCCGGAACCAACAAAAACAAACTTTCGAGACACGTGTCTCGAGACTAGCGTTTTATTTGCCGTCCAGAAACGTGGCCGATCTTAACCAAATATGAAAAGTAAAATTTATAAATAATTTCGTCCAAAATGGTTTTTATTTTATTTTGTAAGAAACATAACTTTTGGTTTAGTATTTTTTTTTTTTCCAATCGTGGTCTAGTTTTTGAAATCTTTGTTTTTAGGAATTCATGTACACCCACCTTTAAAAAAAAAAAATTGTGTTCTAGTTCTTTCCAAAATGTGTAAACATAAATAACAACTTCTGTAATGTACACACATTAACTAACTATATTGTATTTACAGATTTTAAAAGTGTTATAATATAAAAGATGTTTTAAAAAAGTGACAATAAATACAAATATATCGCTGCTTTACCGTAAACTAGAGTAATTTTTATTGAAACCATAAAAATATATATAAACAGATAGCTGCAAGGAGGGTTGGTATGACTGCGTAGCGTTGTATATGGACGTATGTAGAGTTGGATTTAAAAATAACTAGGATTTAACCTGCGCTATAATTAGTGCGGAGTAATTTTTTTTTGAAATTTAATAAAATTGATTTTATCTAAATTTTAAAATATAGCTAACTAATGATCATAAATAAATGTGTCAATTTGTAATAATTTGTCTATATAACCCGTTTTGTATTGAATTAAAATATTATTCAGGCTAACCCGCAAAAAACTTATAATCTTAAAAGCATAACTCTAATATGCACCGTTAATGACTCTAGTTTTTGTGATTAGTTTTACAAACTCTTTAAAAATATAGTTTTCTTGTGTCTAATTTTTTATAAAATTTTAGCAAAATATTTTTAAACTTTTGTTTTGATATATATTCAAATAAAATATAAGAAATTATAGTAAAAAATTTATCAAGATTTTGAATATATTTTTTTCTTTGAATTCATTTGTAATAGCAAGATTTTAAATAAGAATTGAATATTATTTTAAAATATATAGTATTAAAAATAATTAAAAAATTAAATAATAAATAACATTTTTAATGCAAAATATATACTTTCCATATTATAATCAATAATTTTAAAAAACTATTATATCATTTCCCTATTTCAATTATTTTTTGTTATCTATAATGGCATTTCATGTAATAACTTACAAAACAAAATTCATTTTTAAAAATATATTCTTAAATAATATTATAGAGATTAACTCCAAGCTAGTATCCATTTTAAATTTGTTTATTGCATAAAAAGGTAATATTTATTTTCAACTAAAATTGTATATGGACGTATGATTCCACCCTTAATAAGCCAATTTAATAGTGGGAAGAATTACAGATTTTTAACGTATTAGGTTGTGACACATGTTAATGAATTTTGTTTTTGTCCGTAAGTATTACAAAATAGTAATTCCAGCCTTTTAAATGCCTGATACAAATACTATATAGTTTTATATTACGGCTGAGCCAATAATGGGCTGTGAGTGGGCCTTAGGAAGCTCAAGACATTCCGTTTCGAGTAAAATGGGCTTAATGGAGTGGTTGGATCACGCCTTATCACGTGGATTTATCTGTGATCGGCGTACAAACAGAATTTCGATTTTTTTATTTTATTTTATTTTAATAACTAGGATTATGTAGCACCGGTAAAGTTACTTATAATTATAAATTGCATGTGATCATTTAAAACAAAATTACTACTAAATTTCATTTCCTTATACAATGCAGTCCAACTATTGTCAAAATCAAAATGCTTCGATCCGGTTAATATTTTTAACAGGTTGTGTTAGTGGTCATTCCACTATGTTGGTTTCTTGGGATGGTGTGCCATTATTCTGTAATCAAAGAAAGAAATACATAAGAAAGTAAACAGAAGAGATTTCAACAGTTAATTAAAAGTTAAACATTTTGTTTGCTATATTCAAAAATTTCCTCCGTTTGCTATATTCAAAAAAATAAAGCTTTAAAAAACCAGCAATAAGATCAACTCAAGTAAGGTTCTCCATATCTTATGTGTTTGAGTCACTCTTCCGATGCTTATTCATGTAAGACTTCCTTTGAAAACTTTATTTGCTGAGAGAATTCAATTCAAAGTTAAACATTTTTCAATTCTCACAAAGATTATAGGAGTCTTTTCTAGTTATTTTTTTACCTGCAACTTGAATGATTCCGAGGGCAAGGTAAGTGAATTAGGACATGACAGTTGCTACAATGGAGATCCACCAAATATGGTCGAAATCAGGAATCTAAGAGAGCAAGATCTTTGTCACTCCAAATATGATCACGTAAAGATTGCTCGACATGTGACACGGGTCTTTCCCTCCACTCTTGTAGAAACAATTCGATCTCTTGATCGCCCTGCATGTTCATCAAAGAGTATCCAAATTTTAAAGCTTTATTTTTCTGAAGAATGTTTAAAAAATAAACATTAAAAAAAAACTCACATCATGCTTATTGATGCTGCGATTGTGTATCCAATCGCGATACCAAAAACGGCACAGAAAATACCGGAGCCTTCTGCATTCCAGTCCTCGAGGAAACTGATCCAAATAACAATGTTATTCAGGGTATGCTGCTTTCCTTTTGGAAATATTCTCTGTTGAATTGAGCCTTCTGCATTCCAGTCCTCTTAATATTTTTGTCCTATAGGTGATGACTATGACAAACATCTAAAAAACGAAACCCAGAATCAGAGATCAGAAAAAGAAAAAAAAAAAAAAGAAAAAAAAAAGAAAAAATGAATATGAGAAACACAAAATGGATCGGATCGATGGAGAAGAATATAGGGAGAGGGAGACCTGAAACAATTTGAAAGCGATCGAGAATTTTTCATCGTATGTATATGATAATATGATAGAGGAAGTTGGAACTGTTTCAGAGATCGTGAAGTAGTGGCTCTGTGTGAGAAAATCTAAGGATTTTTAGTTGAAATTGTGAAGAGATCGTGAAGTAGTGGGAGAAGATTTAGGGATTTTTAGGATTAGATATTAGGAATTTTTTTTTTCTGTGATTTTTTAAAATTTTTTTTATAGGTGTATGACATGTCAACATGTAATTGGTCATGTGACTTGTGCTTTAGTAGATAAAGATAACTTTCCATCAGTAAAAAAGCTTTTGTGAAAATAAAGAAGCAAAGTTAACGTACGCATGTATGGCGCACGTTATACATGTCCTTTGAAACTTGCAAACCCTACACCGACCGAACCATTAACAATTTACAAAGGCTCCTCTCCTATCAAACAGCATCTTTCTTCTCCCTTTTGGTTTCGTGGGCTCGTGAATCTTCTTCTTCTTCTTCTTCCACAATTGGGAATCAATCCACATCAATCGTCTCTTCCCTCTCTCCCTCGTTTCGATTAGGGTTTACGGGACCACTTCTCCTGCATCTTGCTCGCGTACTTCCATCGATTGGGTTGGGATTTTTCAATGCCTGCAAGTTCTTTAGCGGAATCTGTCACCGAATACCCTAGACACTGGCAAGCTGCTAATTTTCGCCTGCGGTTCTGGCTTAACTTGGAGAGTTAGAATCCTCATATTTATCGTTTTTCCTGATGGCTCCGAGCCGCAAGAAAGGCGGTGGTAAGTCTGCGGCCGCAGCATCCGCTCGGCGACAGTGGAAGGTTGGAGATCTCGTGCTTGCCAAAGTCAAAGGACATCCTGCTTGGCCTGCCGCCGTACGTGCATCTCTGGCTTCCTTTTCGCTTTATTGCATTTACTGTTTTTGTTGTTGTTGTGTGCGTGCGTGTGTGTTTGGCTCTGCAAGAAAAGGATTGCTCACAAGTTTCATGGTTTTTTCCCAGATGGCGGTAGGCAGCGTTTTATAATTAGGGTTTGAAGTTGCATGTCTGTGTGTTCTCGCGCTTTTCTGCGTTTAGTTTAGGTGAAAGATCATTTTTAATTTTGATGTTTATGTCAACTTGAGGGATTGATGCCCTTATCTAGCTGTTAGCAGATCCAGATTTTCATTAGCTATACATCTTCTCAAGTTGTGATCGTATGATGATAATTTCTGGAAGCAATTTCAGGTTAGCGAACCAGAAAAGTGGGGCTACTCAGCGGATTGGAAGAAAGTGTTGGTTCACTTTTTTGGTACACAACAGATGTGAGTTCTCATTCCTTTACTATTACCCTCGTATATATTGTTTTTCTTTCTTGTCATACTTCCCTTTTTGGGCGAATGCCAACATATCCAGGTCGGGGTCATGAACTTTGGTTCTTGTCTCGCTAGATTAGGACGCAGAAGCTGGTAGCTTGCTTATGGCCATACAATTTTAACTTGTCTTGTTGAGGCAGGATATACTCGATGTGATGTATTTTCTCTACGCAATAATTTTACTTGGTTCACTTGTGTTAATGTTAATTGAGTGGAGTTTCGTCATTCCAGATAGTTGGCAACAGTTCTTATTGTTGAGCTTCCACATCTGTTGGATGGTGACTTTTGTTATCATCTACTTTGCAGATTAGCATCAACATTTATTGAATGTTCTTTTTGTTGAATCATTCATTCCCACGGTTATGTAAATTCTGATGTATCATTATTATGAAGAGAGCATTTTAGCAAAGCTGCCCACTTATCAAATTAAATTGATTAAGGTTGTAATGTAAACTGTGTTCACTTTCTGCTCTTCCCTCTAGATCAGTTTTATGTTCTTAATCCCCTCGTATCCAGTTAGTAATACTTTTTGGTGTATGTGCAGAGCATTCTGCAATCCTGCTGATGTTGAATCATTTACGGAAGAGAAGAAGCAATCTCTTTTGACAAAACGGCATGCCAAGGGTTCAGATTTTGTACGTGCGGTTAAAGAGATCACAGAGAGTTACGAGAAGCTGAAGCAGCAGAATGAAGCTAATGATCCTAAATCTGCTGAAGTAAAAACTGTTGGAAGTTCTGGGAATACTATAGAGCTGCCTCAGGCCTGTGAAAATCTAACTAACATTCAAATAGAGTCAAATTCTAGTCATGGTAGAGATGAATCGACTCTTCTCAGCGAGGATGCTTCAGCTGCTGAACAAATGTTAGCTCTGCGTCATAACAGTCTAGCTCGTAATGGAGCCTGTGATAGTGCAGCAGCTAAAGATCTATGTGAGATAGCTACATATTCTTCAAAGAGAAGAAATGAAAGGGAGCAGTCTCAAAAGTGTGCTCCACAGAAATTAGTAGTACCGGTTCAGCAATCTAAAATCTCATCAAGGTTGGCATTGGATAAGCTTCAAAGGTCCATGCTTCGATGTAGCAATGGGGGCCACAGTGTCGATGATATATATGATGGAGCTACAAGAAGGAGAAAGAGGATCCGTAGGTCAGGTCATTCTGAATCAGATGATGTGGTTTCATCAGCTCTAAATTTGCACGGATCTGATGAGGAAAACGCATCTGAAATTGCTACAGTTGAATCTGACAATAATAGTAGGCATGAAGGCAATGGTGTGGATTCTGGTTCCAAAGTCGAGCATTCTGATGCTGTTGATGAGGGTTGCGAAGGAGGTCATGAGCTCAACAAAGGGCTTGATTTCCAAATTAGTACCATGGTTAAGAGGAAGAAGAGGAAGCCCACCAGAAAACGCGAGACCAGTGACCTTATTGACCCTCCTGCTAAAGTTGAAACAGAAGAAGGTTCTGGGACCAAGGCGTGTGATAGCTGCCAGGGATCTCAAAATTCTCATGAAACGCTGAATGAGAGGCCCTGTGAAGAGAATGGTGATGAACACTTGCCTCTGGTAAAGCGAGCGAGAGTCCGAATGAGTAGAGCTTTTTATCCTGATGAAGAGGTCAATGCCTCTTCACAGTTCGAAGAAAGATCATCGAAAGACACTCTAACAAGGGCAGCCATGCAGACAAGCTCTTCGGTTAATCATGAAAATGATATTGTTTCTGCTCATGATACTTCGGCGGCCAAAGAATTTAACAGCTTTGAGTTGTCTGCTAAGCTCCCTGGTGATATGGTTGATGTTGTGCCTTCTCATATGGACAAATCTTCTGCCAGAATGTCTCCGTCTAGGGCCTCTGTTCAGACTGTAGGAGATAAACAAAATGCTATGGAGTTCCATGAGAACAAATTTAGCATGACGCCTGATGATGAAGTAACTCGAGCACAATCTAATCAACTTAACAGTTCGCCAGAAGGAAACACTCGTGTTTCTGAAGTAGTTCAGGGTTGTTCGGAGGAATCGCAAACCATGAACTGTGTAAATAGTGAGCCCGATTTTATTGACATGCAATGCTCACGTCAAAGTGAGAAATACGAAACCCCTTTGAATCCTGCTACTGTGGATTCATCGGCAAATAATCCCCCAAGTTTATGCTCGGGTTTGGATATGACAGCATCATGGGTACCTGCTCAACCTCCTCACCAACACCAAAGCCAGGACAATGATTCTTGTGACCATTCATTGGTCGTTGTTGGACATTCTTCCCTTGAAGAAAAATGTGAGAAAATTGATAATATGACTCAGGTCGTTCAGTCCCAAGCTATAGAAGATTCTCCGTTGTTCTGTTCAGTGGTCAACAATCAGGAGGTTGAAAACATGCAGGAGACTGAAAACATTCTACTGAAAAAAAAGCAAGGAAGTCTGGGTAAAGAACTTGATAGTGACAAACAAGCCCATATAAAACAGAATCCAGCAGTCTCTGCTACTGAATGTGATATTATCCTTCAAGAAGCGGAACCTCGGTATGAAACAGTGTATAGTCACTGTGAGGATGCTGTGGAGAACAAAGTGCTGGAAAAGAGGTGAGTCTACTGATTTTGAAATTACAATCTGGTGTTCATTTTCTAAACACATTGGAATATTTGTATGGAGTCTTATTCAGATTGATGTAGGTCATGAATAGGAATCTATCTATTTTGATTTTGACATATTATCCCATTTCCCTAATATTTTGTACTTTGTGTAGTTTTCATGTCCCTTTTATGATTGAAGATTCCCAGTTCCTATTTAAATTTGCTCTTACGTTGAAAGTCTATGTAGAGGATAGGCATATTGAATTTTAGGAAACAAATCATTTAGATTAAGCCTCTCCAGACATTATCTACATAAAAAATTTCCACTAACAATATGGTATGTCTGTGTTCATTGGCAGCTGTAAGGCGGATGAGCAGAAAGAGCAGATCCAAGCGAGCAATTCTGTCTCAGTATCTGAGAACCTTTCACGTGAAATAATGAGTTTATCTCCCGACTCTCCTGCAAGGGGTACTCCACATAGCAACTCAGTTTGCCATATGTCTACTGTAGAAAATGCAAATGTTATGCAGAACAACAGTAATTGCAGTACCAATGTTCAGTTTGGTGAAAAAAAAAGTATGAGTGATGACACTGTCAAAGAAGAAAGGAAAGTTGAAACAGGTGTAACTCAGGTGAAGAAAGTTGTTAGTTCTGATGTACAATTCACTATTGAATCTTTTGAGACCGCACTTGGCTCTTTGGTGAGGACAAAGGAGACCATTGGCCGCGCAACTCGTTTGGCTATGGACTTGGTGAAATTGGGTATGTCGGCTAAGGTACGAGACCTTCTTCTTGCTTGTGACATTATCTGTTTGTTGCCATATGTTATGTAGAGGTGAAATCCAACTTTTCTGCTTTTTGGTGACAACTTTCTTCTTATAGATTGTTAATATCATAGTAACTGGATCTGTCCTGTGGTAAAACACTACCTACATTATCCAAATAGTTTAATGCTTGAATTAAACAGAGACCATATCAATCAAACTAACTTTATGTACTACTACGAATTATAAAAAACCCTTATGTATAGTGTTTTGTGTACTGTTTTTAGGATGCTGTAGGCATCCAGCCACTCTTGACAATCATAGGACTAGGGAAAGCCTTATATTCATATCTATCTTTTTCATGAGGGAAGGGGCTTGTTTGCACTGTGCTTTTGTGTGATTTATAAAACACTATACTACGCAAATTTTTGGCCTATGTTGTTAAGAATCTCTATGTCTTGAATTAGGCGATGGAAATTCTGGCTCATACTTTGGAAAGCGAGTCAAATTTACAAAGGAGGGTGGACTTATTTTTCCTTGTGGATTCCATTGCACAGTGCTCCAAAGGTCTAAATGGTGAGTTACATATGCAATGTTTTAGCTAAGTCGCATCATCGAGGTTCTCAATGGCAAGTTAACTTTGTGAATACTGTCTCTCGTCAGGTGATGCTGGTGGGGTTTATCTTTCATCCATCCAAGTTATGCTGCCTCGCCTATTGGCTGCTGCTGTCCCAGCTGGGGCTACCACACAAGAAAACCGGAGACAGTGCTTGAAGGTATGTGATCATTTTACTTAGCTCTTTTTTTTCTTCTATATTTTAGTTCTCACCCTTTCTGCTATAATTTAGGTTTTGAGGCTTTGGCTCGAAAGACGGATCCTTCCTGAATCTGTTGTTCGTCACCATATAAGAGAACTTGACTCACATAGTAATGTTCCTGCTTGCCTCTATTCTCGGCGCTCGGCTCGAACAGAAAGGGCGCTGGATGACCCTGTTAGAGATATGGAGGGTATGCTGGTGGATGAATATGGAAGGTGAGAGTTGGGTCTATTCAGTCTTGGGATCTTGATTTCTTTATCTCTAACTTAGTTCATCTTTGTGTATCAGTAATTCAACTCTCCAGCTTCATGGATTTTGCATGCCTGCAATGCGTAAGGTTGAAGACGAAGGAAGTGACTCGGATGGGGGTGATTTTGAGTCTGTCACCCCTGAACATGAGTCCAGAATCCTTGAAGAACATGTCACACCCTCCATTACTGAAAGGCATACCCGTATACTGGAAGATGTTGACGGCGAGCTTGAAATGGAAGACGTGGCTCCACCTTGGGAAGTTGGAAGCAGTGCAATCACTGATCAAGCTGGTAATAAAGAGTCTGCAAATTGTCAGTCTGTCTCTGGCACGTCATCTCCACCAGTTCCCTCTTCACAGAATGCTCAGTGTGCCATGTCTGATTCCTACTCAAATGGCTTTGACTGCAGAGGATATCCCAGCATGCATGTGCGTCCTTTTTCTTCTTTAAGAATCTTTTCGGCTGAACATAGTGATGATTGAGACATGATTAGTAACTTCATATCTGGTCAATTTTCTAGGGAGATCATCAGGCCGGTCTTCCAAGGATGAATCCACCTATGCAGTACCGAAGTCCTGAATCATCTTATAGTTCCCGTGCATCTTTGTCAAAAAGCATGCCACGCGGGGAGAGTTCTAACTTCCAGCATAGGCCTTATCCATCTCCTCATCCCCCACCTCCGCCTTCACATCAATATTCATATATGGAGCCGGACCACAATATAAAGCCGCGGAGAGAAGGTCCTTCATACCCTCACAGATCTTATTACCCGCCTGATTTTGACGAAAGGAATTATTATGATAGCCATGAGAAAACGAGACCTGCACCATGTGAGAATGAAGACAATTGGAGATATCATCCGCCCTCTTCTCATGGTGGGCTCCTTTAACCATTTATATTTATGCATGCATAGGCGCATATATGAATGAATATATGCGCACACAAGAACTTGATCATGCATGCTAATGGCCGTGGATGCTTTTCCGTATTGCAGGTCCACGATATCATGACAGACACAAAGGCCCTAATCAATCCAGCTCATACAGTGGCCATCACCGTGACTCTGGAAGGTTTCAGAACCACAGGTGGAGTCATTCTCCGCGTGCACATAATAATAATAGACACTCTTTTCACTATAAGCCGCATTCGGAAGGTCCTGTTCCAGTAGCAATGAGAGGTAATATGGAAATTCATGCGTGTTCACTGGGAAAGAAAAGAAAGAAAAAAGCCATTCTTTACTCTCCCACAAACTGAAACAGCCGTCTTAGTTAGTTTAGTTGTACGTAAAATTCTTATGATGGAATTGAGTCCTAGGTTTAGGAAACCTGATCCTTGTTAGTTGGATGAGACATTTTCTTTTCAATGGGATCTTATCTTAGTCCTCTGACATATGAAATCGTTTTGCTTGTCCTGAAGTAATAAACCAAACCATTTTAACGGCAGCTCTCCCTTATGATTCTTGTATATATGTAAAATAAGCTTGAGTATCATTCGTGGATATGCAGATCAGGGCACGTGGCATCAAAGGTGAATTATGGACAGAAAGCGGCAAGTCGGAGGTCTAATATAAAAGAGACATTGGGAAGAAATAGAGAGAAACAAAGGAGGTTTAGGTGTTTGGCTCGAATATACTTGGCCACATGAGAGAGAGATATAATCCAAAGGCTTGTTTAGGGAGGGACTTTTTTATTTATATATATACAAGCAAGAAAGGCACTCTGTAAAGTATGTACATATATGATGAATGCAACCAAAGTCGTGAGAAGATGGTGAAGGCATTTTGTAGAGATTTGAGAAAATTATTTAGTAGTGCCCTGATTTAGGCATTTAATCCCACAATTTGTTTTTTTAATGGTAATATGATAATAGATTTTGTTGACTCGATGGAGAGGATTAGTTTCAGCAATTCTAAGCTAACGTAGTGTCTTAAATTTATCTAGGGCTGGTCATTCGGTTAATTAGTTGGGTTCGGTTCGGGTTTTTCGGTTTTAAAATTTTAGGTCTTATTCGAGACTAAATTTTATTTCGGTTCGGTTTTTGGATTTTTTGGTTTTTACTTTAAAGTAATTTTGATTATTTTGGATAATACATATATTGTTAGATAAGAAGAAGAGTTTGACCATTGTAAGAAAAAAATTTATTCAACAAAAATGAACAAAGAAAGATGAAGAAATAGTCTAAATTACTACGGTTGTGAAAATCGTCTCCAAAATCTTAGCTTTGTCTTTCATTTCCAACCTGATAAAAAAAAAACAAAAACCGGCTTAGTAATTCAATTCACGTTCGAGGTTAAAAGTTATCTACCATAAAATAAACAATACAAAATAATTTGATTTCATGACAACAAACTATATGGTTTATAAACATACTTTATAAAAATTACTAAAGACTAAGTCCAAAACCCTATATAGTATTATATGAGTTTGGTTTTAATTCGGTTATCCATTCGATTAATTCGATATTCGGTTAATAAACCAAACCGAACCAAAAACCGAATAAATTTATAAATGTATTCGTTTGGGTTATTCGGACTATCCGTACCCAAACTAAATAACGTTATTTGGTTTGGTTCGGTTAGGTTCGATTCGGTAAATATACCAAGCCCTAAATTTATCCATTGATTTGATTTTTATATAGCAAAATGGTTACAGCAAATGAATAAATGTGTTGACCGATTGATTGGGTTTGTTACGCATTACGAGGCTAATCTATCTATTCGAGAAAGAAAGAATGCAAATAAATAATCAAATTAGTCAAGTTGGAAAAAAATTCAACTTTAAATCTTTCTCCTGAAAAACAATAACCGTGTGGATAAGACGACCGAAGAAGACAAAAGCTGCGAGAGCTCCGGCGAGATGGGTGCTTCGATATCAGTCTCCGAGAAATCCATCCATCAATTCACCGTCAAGGTTATGAATCCTTTTTTTTAATAAGATTGTTTGAATGAATGGTATTTGATCTTACGAATATGAAGCGTTTCTGATTTTCTTTTTTCAACATTTTATTTGTTTGTTCGCCGGGAATTAGGATAGCTCCGGCAAGGACGTTGACCTTAGCGTTTATCAAGGGAAGGTTCTCCTCGTCGTCAATGTCGCTTCTAAATGGTTCTCCGTCTTTCTTTCTCGACATTCCCTTTCTTTTCTTTTGTTCAACAAATTTTTGTGTTTTTCTTTCGGAACAGCGGTTTCACGGAGTCCAATTACACCCAGATGACAGAACTTTACCGGAAATACAAAGATCAAGGTTCTTCTCTCTCTCTCTCTGTTTATGATTCTATGGCTTGTGAGCTTTATCTATGTAAACGTAACACAAGGTTATCTAATAAATCCAATGTTTTTGTTTGGATTTTGAAAAAGCTAATCTTTAATTTGGCAAAATGTTCAGGGCTTGTGATCTTGGCGTTTCCTTGCAACCAGTTTATGTACCAAGAGCCTGGGACAAGCCAAGATGCTCATCATTTTGCTTGTACTAGGTTTAAGGCCGAATACCCTGTTTTCCAAAAGGTTAATAATACTCTTTCACCACATTTGTTTCATCTTTTTTTTTAAAGGGTCTCAAAGAATTTTGGATTAACCAGTCTTTGCTTCACACTCTTTAGAGATGATGATTGTTGTTTTTATTTCCATGTAAAATGCCTTAGGTCCGTGTAAATGGACAAAACGCAGCACCAGTCTACAAATTCCTCAAGTCAAAGAAACCCACTTTCCTGGGAACTAGGATCAAATGGAACTTCACCAAGTTCTTGGTCGGTAAAGATGGTCAAGTCATTGATCGTTATGGCACAACTGTTCCACCTCTCTCCATCGAGGTCTGTCTTGTCTTGTCTATCTTACTCACTCTTTTATATGTCTTAGCGGCTTGTTAGTTAATTTCATGTTTTTTTCTGCAAAAAAAAAACAGAAAGACATCGAGAAAGCCCTCGGAGAGTTCCCAAGTATTAACCCTTGAAGACACCGAGGCTGGCTTGTGTCTCGACTCACCGAATGACATCATCGTCACATGTATAAGGCTCTTTTCTTTTCTTTTTGTTTTTCTTTTTTTGTAGAGAAGAATTCATCTCTTACTCTCTCTCAATCCGTCTGCTGCTATTGGTAAGAGATGATGCATCATGCATACACCACGCACCTTGTGTAACTTCCATATGAGCCTGGGCCCATTTGGGCCTTGTATTGATTGATCTTTCAAAGAAAATATCCAATAACTCTTGCGATTATGTATGTATGTTATCAAAAAAGAAAGCAATGTTTTTTTATTCATTAATTTCTAAACTCGTGGTGAAGAATCTGGAACTGAATGTGTAATATCAGTTCAACAACAATTGTTTCTTTCTGCAAATACAATCCTGGAATAAAAACATAAGTAGATGAATCTCACTAGCTATCTCCACCAAAGAATGCATAATTAATCTTACAAACATAACCACCTACAAATACAATGTGCTCTGTTCGAGAGAGAGAGAGAGAGTATGAAGCAGAAAAAGGAGAGCTTTGACCACTATTTGATCATCTTCCCTTGTCAAATCATCAAATTTATTTTGCTTTTTTTGGGTTGGATTAGTCAAAATATAGATTATTAATATTAATACATTTTGTGAACCCAACACTATCCTCCGGTAATCATTAACTAGACTACACAACTAACCTTATCGCACCTCCTTATTGTCTGTTTGTCTCCACGGTTTTTTGTTTTCCTTTTTTTCTTTTTTTTGATGACTCAAGGTTAAATCATAAATTCATAGAGAAGCCCAGACTAATTTTTTGGGATGTACCACTAACGGACTAAAAATACACCCAAATTAACTCATTCTCAATAATGCACTACCACTTGTGGTTAAAAAAAAAAAAGTTTGTTTTCCTTCTTTTTCTTCTTCTTGTTTTCTGCAAACAATTAATTTTTTGGGTTCAAATGGTAACTACGAAGTGAATTTCTTGACTCATTGACTCTACTTCACTTAATCATCTCATGCCATTGGGTTGTATCCATGTTGTTATCAAAGAAACATCTCTCCAAGATCGAGTTATGCATCAAAAATATATGTTTTGTTTTCAATATCTTACAAGTTCAAAAACACTACATTTTTTTTGTTTTTCAAGACTTCTTTGCAAGTATGAAAAGGGTTCCTACATTTACACTCGTAAAGACACAAATTTGTGGTATATTTAAAAGTTGTAAAAAAATAAAAGTTGTGGTATTGTTGGAAAACCAAAAAAGAAAACAAAATTCAGTTTTTAATGTCTCTAACAAAATTAGTTAGGGTGTTCAATCAAGGTTTCAATTCAATTCAAGTTTTTTTTTTTTTTTTTTTTTTTTTTGAGTTTTCGTATTTTCTTTTAACCTAAAAAAATCAGTTTTATATAGTTTTTGAGGTAATCAAACTTATCATTAACTCTTTAAAAAAATCCATGTTGTTTTTTTTGTTGTTAACTTAAGACTCATTTCAGTTTAGGTTTTAGTTTCGATATAGAAAAGAATAGATATTTATTTTTTTGTTTGCTATGAAAAGAATAAATAGTTTCAACCATATTAAAACACCCCTACACTTACCTAATAATACCTACAAGAGGTTTCGATTTTCTAGTTGTGAGGCATAGTGAGAGATTTATGGTCATTCTACAATGAAACTATAAAGTTTTCTTCTTCAAAAACACAATGAAACTAGAAACTGAAGCATTAAATAAATTGATACCCTTTGGGTCAATTGGAAAGCTAATTTTATTCAAGGACATCAAACGAGTGATGTGGTGGGATGAACATTCATGTACTAAACCCCTAAACAAATCCATAACTAATAAGTTGATTCTTAACTACCAAATTAGGTACTTAATCATCGCATTGCCACCCAACACATCAAGACATAATGCCCCACAAGCCATAGCCCTGTCATTAAGTCTCATGTGTGCATGAACAGAAGATTTCTGTTCAAACTATATCCACGCCGCAAAATCAAATCTCAAAACTGATAGGTTTGTTTTTTCAAAAAAAAAAGAAGAGAATATCATTTTTTTTTTTTTGAACATTTAATCAATGATAGATACTAATCAAAAGATTTTAGTTAAAAAGCGAAGCGAATGGTTAAAAAACACCATGTCTTTTCTATTCACACTGAGAAACATGTCATTATTCAATTCAATAATGTATCTTTATCATATATGTATATGAACTATACACTATCTACCTAACTATTTCAACCGAGTTCGAGTCAGCAGCAGAGATACTATATAAACAATCTAACCTCTCCTCTCCAGCGGCAAAAACCTATCAAAAACATCAGTTTCCTTATAAATTGGTTACACTGTGAAGCTTAGGATCAATGGCAGCGACAGTTGTGTTGAGATGCAGCAGCAGCAGTAGTAGTAGTAGTAGTAGGAAGGTTAGGACATGGAAAAGATGGTCGAAGCAGATAAAAGAGCAAAGGGCTCGTCTTTACATCATGTGGAAATGTGCTGTCTTTCTTCTCTCCTCCCATGATTGATAATCATCAATCAATCTCCTTCAACAATTCTTCTTTGTTTCATGATTCCTTCTTGGTTATGTATATATTAGTGTAGTTCCAATTGAAGGAATATTTAGCACATCATCAAGAAATTTTTCTTTTTAAAATGTAAAAATTGTATAGTGATCATTGAAAATCGATATAAACAGAAATATAGTTGCTGATATAATAGCTAACTTTCAGTAGTTTTGAGATCTTAAAAGAACAAAAGTTTGGCTGTGTAAATAAGTTGAAGATCTTCTTCATATATATAAGGAGTGTCCCGTCACATTTTCTTCTTATGCGCACTAAAATGGGGGCGCGTGGTAATAAACTCGCTGTCATCGCGCGTGGTGTTATCTCATTATAGTTCTTTGTTTGTAGGCATTTCCTGTCACGCTCCGGTAGAAAAACCCTAATTTTGTGGGAATGGTGTTCCGAAACTTTACCATTTGTTACGAAATCATCATCAAATCTCTGAAGAAATCGAGAAATTCACCGGGTTTAGGCCTTCAAAACAGATCGATCTCGAGCTTGAAAGTGGTATGGAAGAAGGACACGAAGCTGGACGAAGCAATCGAGCAGGACAAGCGTTACAAGCTTTGTGCTCGGGTGGTGAAGGAAGTGCTGAACGAGCCAGGTCAAGTGATTCCGCTCAGATACCTTGAGAAACGGCGCGAGAGGTTACGCCTCACTTTCAAAGCTAAGAGCTTCGTTGAGATGAACCCTTTTCTGTTCGAGATCTACTACGATCGGATCAAACCCAAGTCGGAGCTCGTTCAATTCATCCGCCCCACGCCCCGTCTCAGGGCTTTCCTCGACGAAGAAGAGAGGATTTACGCGGAGAATGAGCCGCTGATTGTTTCGAAGCTGTGCAAACTGCTGATGATGGCGAAAGACAAGGTGATGAGTGCGGATAAACTGGTTCATGTGAAGAGAGATTTTGGATTTCCCAATGATTTTCTTGTGAAATTGGTTGAGAAATACCCAAACTATTTCCGGCTAACGGGTTTGCCTGAAGAAGGCAAGTCCTTTCTCGAGCTCGTCGATTGGAACCCAGATTTCGCCAAATCGGCTGTCGAGCGGAGAGCAGAAGAAGAAACCTTTAAAACTGGAGTCCGGGTCCGACCCAATTTCGATGTGAAACTGCCGCCTGGGTTTTTCCTGAGGAAAGAGATGAGAGAGTGGACTAGGGATTGGTTAGAGCAAGACTACATATCACCATACGAGGATGCGTCTCATCTGGATCAAGCTTCCAAGGAAATGGAGAAAAGAACAGTTGGTGTTGTGCACGAATTGCTCTCTCTCTCCTTGTTGAAGAGACTCCCTGTGCCTATACTCGGCAAATTCTGCGACGAATTCCGCTTCTCAAACGCATTCTCGACTGTCTTCACTCGCCATTCAGGTATATTCTACTTGTCACTGAAAGGAGGGATCAAGACTGCAGTATTGAGAGAAGCTTATAAAGACGACGAGCTAGTTGATAGAGATCCTTTGCTGGCCATTAAGGATAAGTTCCTGAGGCTATTGGAGGATGGTTGGCAAGAGAGGAAAGATCGGTTGAAACAGCAGAGGGAACAAGTTGAGAAAGACAGGGAGGTTTTGTTAGCAGCCAAATGCAAGCAACCGGGGGAGCGTCTCTGTGATTAGATTCTAACAAGCCTCTTTTCTCTTGCCTGCTTTTGTCTTTACTGTGGACAAAAATTAAAACTTTGTCTACCTGAACGCACTTGTTTCAATCGCAGGGACCTGGATTTAAGCTAATGTTGTTTTCATACCGTTGTTGGTGTAAAATCAGTTGTTCATCTTTTCAGATCTTAATCAAGAATCATCTTGGAGATTAAGGATCAATCAGTTCAGCACTCTATATGTGTTCCCATTTGATCAATCCAAGTTATAATACTTGTTCTTTTGCCACGCTTTGGGAGTTGCAGCTATAATAGTTTAGTGATTAAAATTGGGACCAGGTCTTGTTGTTGCGCCAAAATGAAACATTCTCCTAAAAGAAAGCTCTACAAGCAACCTAACAAAGTCACGCAAATCAAATGAAATACTCAAATGAACCTAAAACCCCTCTGCAACCAATCTTCACATCCTCTTTGTGCCTCCTTTCACCTTGAATATATAACGAGACCCACCAAAACATCTCTCTTCACACACGGACACTCTCCATGGAAACACTTTTTCTCGTAGCTTTTATCCTTCTGGCTCTCTCCTCTTCCTCTTTCACGCGAGGCCAAAGAATCGTACAGATTCCACCACCACGTCCACTATGCGCCTCTCAGTACGCGCTGGCTAACTACGCCTGCGCACGTCTCCCACTGAACACTGTCCCACCTCCTTCCCCCATTTTCCCACCTCCTTCTCCCATCGCTCCTCCTCCTCCTGACCATGACCACCACGACCATGACCATGATGATGACCACCACGACGACGACGACAATGATGACCACGACCACGATCACGATGACCATGACCATGATCACAATAATGACCATGATCACAATAATAACCATGATCACAATAATGACCATGATCACAACCATGATCATGATCACGATCACGATCACGATGACCATGACCACCACAACAATAACGACAACACACACAACCATCGCCGCCGCCGCCGCCACCACCACCACCACCATCATCACCGACACAGAGAAGAGACGTATGCGCAACAAGAGTGCTGCAAGTGGTTGAAGCAAATGGACAACGAGTGCGTGTGTGACCTTCTGGTTCGGCTTCCGCCATTGCTAGCCAAACCTGTTCATAACTATACAGTCTTTGTGGATGAGTCCTGCATCGTCACTTTCACCTGTGGAGGCAGATTCATTCGCTGATATCCGCTTTCCTTTCTCAACTAAATTGTCTCATGTCTTCTTCAAACACCCTTTTGTTTATCTTCTTTTCTTAGTTGTAATAATTTGTATTCACGCCCTTTTAGTTTTAATTGTTGTACGTTCACACTTTACCAGTCAAAAGTCAACCGAACCAACGAAAACAAAAAAAAATAAAAGGTAAGAACGTAAGAGGGATTATCAATCGCGTGAGCTTCACTCGCCCTATGCGCATTGTCTTCCCTTTCATATGGGCCGCAATTGATAGGGCATTGTAGGCCCATTACTTATCATAGATCGCAAATTTCTAAATTTATTTCAGGCCCGTTTATTGTATTTACACCGCAATGGTAGTAGTGGGTGGTGTGGTGGGAGTAATGATCGTTTTGTGTGATTTTAAAAGACGTCTCCTAATTTTATCATACACTCCACAAAGCGCACAGATAAAAACTATACTTTGACATAATATGTATATGGTGTTCATTTCTCTTCATAGCGCAATTTTTATCGAACAAACAAATAATATATTATATAATACTAACAAACAAAAGAAAAAACTAAGAGATGATTTATTAAACAAAAGAAGAGGAAGATTGTATGCGAATTTGAAAAAGGAAATGATGGACACTTTTTATGTGAGTAAAATTTCTCGGAAAAAATAATTGACAAATTTTATTTTAATTGTTTTATTATTTTGTATTGTCTATATTTTATATATTTTTGATGTACTTTAGTTTTTATATAAATAATTATAAAGATTAGATGCCAAAAAAAAAATATTAAAAAGAGGATGAAGATTCATGGAATCTTACTTTTTGTTTAAAAACCAAAAAAGAAGTCGCATTGATGGGACCAATATATAGAATTTAATTCTTGGGTTATGCTCAAAATGTGATTATTTGTACTCTATTTTGTTTTAGTTTTTTTTTGTTTTTGCTTGCAATTTGTTCTTTGTCTTCTTCAATTTTGTTCCTTATCTCTTATAGTTTCAAATTTCATGTCAAAACACCATATACATATTATTCAGTATTCACGTCTACATGAGTCTACAAAAACATCGCACCAGTCATGGCCAAATTAATAATAATATCATAACCATAAACATATATACATGGATCGATTCTCTGCGGGAGCGGAATTACCAAAATAAACATTTGGCCAAGTGAGGCATTATAAGTGGGTTGTGTCACTCTCACCCGAGAGATTAATCTGGGTATGTTTGGGCTTGGGATTACTCACAGGTCCGAAATGCATTAAAAAAAAAACATATATAAATGAAGTTTAAAAGGTCAAGTGATTACTTTTTCAGAAATATTTATATATATATATATATTTTAGAATTGTTTTTGGGTCAAAATATTTATATATTTAAATGTTAAAAATATTTATATATATTATTTCTTTTGTTTCACATAAAAAGTTATTTTGACACATTTCACGTATATATATATTCATATTTAATACATCTATAATTAATTTAAATGATTTAAATACAAATGTTATTAGATTTATGTAAATGATAATTTTGAGAATTAATTTCAAAAATTGTATTGAAAATGTAAAACTATATTTTTTATGAAACAAAATTAATTTGTAAAATGGATGGCTGAGAGAATATATATATAGTGGGACCCAGCAGCAACGAGATGGCTGAGAGAATATAATGTAATGTAATTGGATGGGTTCCAATTAAGAACGCATTAAAAAGAGTACTAAGATTGATAAGTGGGACCCACTGATTAAATATCGAATAATGCGCCTATAATATAGTACTTAATTGTCAACGGCTCCTCTGTACGGCTTTCAGGCGCGTGGTATTGTTTCTTACTGTACGGTCATTTGCTAACAAAGAATCTATTAAGACTTGTCTTTTTCTTCTTTTGTTCCGCCTCAAACTGATTAACGAACGAAATGATTCCACACAAACACACATAAAGGACTTGATTGGAATAAGCTTTAAAGACTGCACACACCCATATTTATTTCTACAGCTAATTTTTTTTCTAATCATGATTTCTACATATTTTTAAACCTACAGCTATTTGTATCTTTTTTTTTTGCTGTAGAGAGTTATATTTCCACATAAGGATGGAAAAATGGTTATTCGGTTCAGTTCGGTTCGGTTATTTCGGTTTTCGGTTACGTTCGGTTATGTCTTTTACTATCCATTCGGTTAATAACAATTTTTGGTTCGGTTTTGGTTTGGTTACCATTCGGTTCGGTTCGATATGGTTAAAAAAATTAATAACCGTTTGGTAACCAAAATCTTTCGGTTATTTTCGGTTAACCGAATGGTTTCGGTTATTTTCGATTATTTTTGGTTAAATTTCAAAAAATTTCGGTTATTTCGGTTAAATTTCAAAATATTTCGGTTATTTCGGTTACATTTCGAAATGTTTCGGTTATTTCGGTTAAATTTCGTAAATATTTCGGTTAGTTTCGGTTAGTTTCGGTTATTTCGGTTATATTTTGGTTATTTCGGTTAATTATAGGAAATAAACATAATTTTTTTTTTATATCCATAGATACCCATTAGTTATCGGTTAATAACCATTCGGTTATCATAACCAATGGATATCAAAAATAAAAATCATTTGGTTATTGTAAAGTAACCATAATCTAACCGAACCATTAATTTTGGTTCGGCTCGGTTCGGTTTCATTCGATTCGGTTATTATGCCCATGCCTATTTCCACAGCCCATTTTTCTGTGTTTCACCTTTTTAAAGCCACAGCCAAAATCCTACAGCTAAAAAATCACATAATAAAACCGAAAGTTACAGTTATTACCAATCAGGCCCAAAGCTGTCCAAATATTTTTAAACTATCATTTTATTTTAGTGGTTTAGAATAGTTCCTTTTTCTTAACTTTCATATATATACAATATTTGACCCACTACTAATCAATTCTTTATATATATATATATAATATCATTTTAAATCACCTGTATCGCAGTTTTGTTTTTGTTTTATTTTATTTTATTTATCAAGATTTTTTTAATTTTTGACCAAATATATATATTTATCAAGATGTTCTAAGCCTGAAAACCCATACATCATCTTTCTGGGCCGAAATGCAGCACTTCAACATCTCTCCCAAACTTACTCCAACCCAAGGTATTTATTTAATTAGAAACCAAAACAAAAAAATGGAGAATCAAAATAAATTTTAATTTATTTAATAGATAATCGAATTTTGTTTTCTACTTTTTTTTTTTTTGCTATTTCTTTATAAATTATAAAATATTAAATTATTAAATATTAATGTGTAAATGATAATCGTACCAACTTTAAGCCCCACTCGTCTTAGTCGTTGTATTATTAAAATCAAATAGATACAAGGCGAGCAAGTCTCACTTCCAAAGATAGCATTCTGCATTCCACTTACAGCCTCACTTGCATCCAAAAAAGTAGATGATAATACTGAATAACCGTTATGCCAAAATTTCAGTATCTGACAATACTATATACGATGCATTTATAATATATAGATGATATAGCTTTATTTTTCTAGTACGTTTTCCTCACTCGTAGTGGTCTTTGCGAATTTCTGCTCATTAATAATTACCACGTCATAGTCACCAAAAATCTCTTGGCGTAAATTAACCACATTTTCCAAATCCAGCCTTATCGTTCTGTAATCGGTTACAGCTGATTACGCCACTAGACACCGTGACATCTCGCGTTCCCTGGCCGCCGCAACTGCTACCCCCGCGCTTGATGCTTCCACCAGCGGTCGACGGCTGGTAATGTCAAGCAGGAACCGAGAGACAGCATCAGTGCTTGGCCCAGCCACCAGCTTCTCCCATGCCACGTCAGCACCCACCTTCGACCTCCGCCGTGTGAAAACCGGAGTCGCATCCAATCTCTGAATGCACCACTTCTTGATCTTTCTCAGCCGTTCAATCTTTTCTCTTTGCCTACAAGCTAACCCAAAAGTGTTCCTCTTGATTTCTTCAACCACTTTACTCAGCAGCTCTTCTCTGTCTCCCACATTATTCAAGAACGGCTCGTTTCTGAAAAACCTATCAAACTCTGGAACTCCGATTGCTTTCTTGATCCCTCTCGAGTAATCGGAATCCGAAAAGTCAAAAATTTCTCTAACTTCCTCAACCATTCCGTTTGTCACCATCTTATCAACTCTCTCAGACACAAATCCATGCAGAACGGGAAGTGCCACGTCGACCCACAGAAAACAACAGTCGTATCTCGACCTGAATTTGTAGTTTTCGTCGTCGACTAGAGCCTCAACGTAAGAGTTGGAACCTCCAACGATTATCGGAAGCTTTCCACGGTTAAGGACAGATTCAACAGAGAGATTTGCCATGTGGCGGAAAGTCGAGGCGGTTAAGTCGGCTTCAGGCGGCAAGACGCCTAGGAGATGGTGGGGTATGCCGCAGCTCTCCTCCGCCGTGATCTTGTTAGTGACAATGTCGAGACCTTGATGGACTTGGATCTTGTCGGAGTTTATGATCTCTGCCGGAAAACGTGTGGCTAGATCGACGGAGAGTCGTGATTTGCCTGTTCCGGTAGCACCCATGATGACCACGACTTTGTCCTTTGGACCGTATGAGTTTAGAGTTAACATATTGGAACCAAATCTTGCTGGTGGGAAGTCTAACGCCGGCGAAGGAGGTAATGGCTGTTTGCACATGGCCATAGATATCTTCATGATCATGATGATGATATATATAAGAAAAACAACTTTGCAATATAAACTTGGGACTTCAGATGGTTTTTTTGTATATATATGTTTGGTCGACGCTTGTATCGAGTTATGAAATGTTCAGGTGACTTTGCATGAAGGATATGATTTATATATATAGGGTCACACACTTGGGAAAATCAACAGGGCACGAGTGATATAGGACAAGTTGCGCTCGCTTTTTCTATTGGTCAAAACCTATTCTTTTTTTCTCTTCACTTTATTCTCCTACGCGTGCAGTCCAGATGATATATATTGATAATGTCTCTCAATCAAATGTAAACTTCTATTACGTTTGATGTGAAGTCTACGTTTTTTTGTTTTGTTTTGGGAAATAATGATCAGAAGCACTTCCGTTTTTAGATTAAAAAAATAGAATTATGTTTGAGTAGATATGAGGCTATAGTAGTGTCTATTTTTATTTGAAAAATCTGGGTTGTATAAGCTTGGATTTGTTGTCTTTTTTTAACTAACGGAAATATTGCATTGATATTAGAGATCGAGCAGTCACTATGAAAGAATTAAAGTAACTTGGATGAAATTATAATAATGATTAAACATAAACTTAAACTAATAACACTTAAATAAATTAGGTTTATTATGATCGGCCTGGAAAATAAGATATGTATATATAGATATTCTATATGCCCTGATTTATAAAATTAATTTCATTAAAAAATCATGCAGATGTGATTCCATGTTTTATATTTTGATATTATCATATGAGTCTTTTATTTCTTGTTGAATAATATTAAAAGATTCTATTGGACCGTCCGTTAATGAAACGGAGAGGCAAAATTGTTTGTCGACCTGCAATGGCCAACGTTATAATATGAAGACGGGGAAAACCTAACTAAAAATACTTTTTATTTTATTTTTTTACATTATAATTATTCACTTAAGATAAGAAATATAATGGTCTGAGAAAGGGCCTTTAAAAAGATTATTCTTACAGCGACAAGTCATAGCTATTGCCTATTGGAATGTAATTTTTGCTTGTGTGCGAACTTAGCAATGTGTGCATGCTCCTACACGTCCATGTACGTATCTGATTCCTTCCTAATCTATATATCTAAACAAAATACAGAATAACATATATATATTAAGATTTAATAAATCCAATTAAACACATCTGGTATTTTTTTAACTAAACAACTTTACTATAGGTATGATTAAATTTTTGCTACACTACACGAATCATAAACTTGAATACCATATATATTAGATGAGTACATTTACTAATTTACGCTTGGCCAATTTTAGTTATCCATTTAAGAAAAACATTTATATTAATGATATGTTATTCTTTTAAAATAATTTGTCATTTAATTACCGTCTCCTGATATTATATTTTACACTATTTAATCGATGTATGTATAAGTCTTTCAAAAAAAAAATTGATGTATAAGTTTTAATCAAACTGGTGGATTAATCCAGCTTATGCGTTTCTATTTGAGTCTTATCGGTTGATTAGTGATTTAGTACAGTTTTACATTTTTCTTTATATTTTTGGAAAAGTGTCGTTTGATTACTCATTTTCCATCACACAGCTCCAAATAAAAAAAAATGTGTATATATATGCATCAATCTAAAAATAATATGATATGATAAGAATAATTGCTATTTTCTTTGTGTTTTTTGTTTTGGAACTAATTCTTTATGTTTATTTTGCTTTATGTCTATTGAATATTTTCATATACTAAACTATTTACTTAGCTATGTTCGTTCATTTTTTTGTACATCTAACAACGTTAAACTTAACAGTGTTAAATAAATTAGAAAAAAAAAAAAAAATTACGGTTGGTTACATCTTATATGGCTATATGCGTGCTGCCACCAACTTTTTGCCGTTCTTTAATTAGTATAACGTTGATGATACATACAAAGAAAATAAATTGGGATAAGAAGCTTAATGATTGATTGATGTTAACCCATCACCCACGTTTATATATAAATACAAATATTAATCTATCATGATAAAAAGTAAATAATACGACCAATAATAAGGCAGTCACGCCTAACTTGCGCATTAACAAACCTTTTTAAATTTTTAACCTCTCTCTTTCGGTAATCATTTGCTCATTCGTTGTGAGATAACCTTCGATTTCGATTGTTGCTTTCTATATTATTGCTCCAAATGTGGAATACTGTGTTGCACGTAAGAAAATAATAACGACAAATATAGGATCCGTTCCGTATATGTGAAATTGGCGTAGCTATCCAAATTTGGGATAT
This sequence comes from Eutrema japonicum, assembly GCA_030161315.1. NCBI lineage: Eukaryota > Viridiplantae > Streptophyta > Magnoliopsida > Brassicales > Brassicaceae > Eutrema > Eutrema japonicum. Next base: position 55,030,875 of record BSQW01000006.1, read on the forward strand.
GCTTTAACATTTTAATATAATTCTTATCATTTAAATTATATTAATGTCTACCTCGAACGTCTTTTCAAAACATTACAATTTTTTTTTTTTTGGTGTTTGGAGAAATTTATATAAACATGCATGTTTAATTTTAAAGATAAGTAAATAATTTTTGTTTCAGAAAAACTAAAACCTGAATAATAATTATTTTTCAATACCTTAAAAGAAATAGTTTTCTCGTAAGTAACTTTAGTTTTGTTTCATTCGAAGTTAAAGCCAAACCTGCAGGCTTGATAACTCTAAACATATCCAATAAAATCCCAAGAAAATATGATTTCGCATGATCATTGATTAATAAGGAAAATCTTGGACAAAGTCGCAATTTTAATCATACCTAAGATTCTAAGTAACAATGGAATTGGAAGGTCATCCTCCACCCAACTCATCAGACCATCGGGTGAGCATTAGTTGATTGTTTTACATCGATTTTTATTGATATGGTATATTTATTAGAATGTATACAGCAGATACTCGGGTTCTGAAACTGCAACCCAAGGCCAACTGTAAAAAGTTGAAGGTGATTATATATTTCGTATATACAGCAACTAGTTTAGTCGATTATAATCTAATTATCAACGTTGGATATTTATGTATATATTAGGGGTGCATTCGATAAAGGTAAATTCAAAGAGCGAGATCGGAGCTTTTGTGGGAGCCTCAACCGGAATCTTCTGGAAACATATTTCGACGCATGCTCTTCCTTGATCATAGACAAGAGGGTCATCGATATATCTTTTAAGCCTTAAGGAGTCACATGGCGATACCAGGGGCGACCACTCACCGTCCTCTGGCCCTAATAGAAGCCAGCGGTTCAGGCATGGTTGTGGTAATGTTGAGGTGGTTGCAGCTCCTGCTACTGCTGCCAAAACCACCATCTTGATCAATACCGCCTGAGATCAACTATGCTCCTTGTAACAGCAAACCGACAGAACCTCCGGTTGCTAACGTGAATTGCAGCAACGTAAGAAATCTTTGCCGTGTGATGTAAAATCAAAAATCTGTTTAGTTTTAAGCATCAATATATAAAAAGCTCTGAAAACACTATGAGTTCGTAAGAAAGTAAGAAACATTCTACTACACAAATGTGAATTGTCACACCTTGCAAAAGAATCATCACTACCAAACACACAAAACACTATATTAGTCTTGCCTCGTGAGTTCCAGATCAGCGTGCAGGCGTTTGAGAGCAGACGGACTCTGGTGTGCTCTTCCGCCAAGTCTCTTTGCTGGCTCGACATACTTCTTTTATCGGCCACTCGATCTGGAATTCGTGGCTGTTCTGTTTTTCTAACTGACAACAGTGTGTGTGAAACGTCTGAGGATCTACTTGAAGCTTGAAATCAAGGGAGAACAACAACTTCATCTCCAATCTGTTTAACTCTCTCGTGCTCACACCTCCCACTCTCGCGTAGTATGCATTGTTGTAATACCTGCAAAACACCAGAGATCAATGAAATGAAATGTGGCATCAAAACTAGAAACATCCTTAAAGCAAAATACCCTCATCTGCAAAAACAGGTTGTGATCCGAATGGGTCCTGTCAAGTGCTAGGGTTGCTATAGGCTACTCCAACAGATTAAGCAATCGAAATGAAAACTCCAGTGTCTAGTCAAGTTGATGGTGTCCATAGTGGAAATGAGATACCTGTCGTCAAAGACTTTAGCGGCTAACATGACGCTTGTTATGATAAGGCGGTGGACATTAAGCGGGTTGAGATGAGCTCGGGTCCGCAGGAGAAACTGATGAATGTAGATATGTGCAATGACAAAGCAGGAGGGGCTGCAGCCAGAGTAGTTGAAGATGCGATCCAAGTAGTGTCCAATGCTGATCTCAGGCGGAGATCTGCCGTCAAACACGGTCACAGAGTCTTTGATCTCTGGCGATTCAATCAATTTCTCATCATTCGGCAACACAGATCTCTCCAGAGATGAAGCGAGACGTGGGAGAAGAGGCGGTGGCTTTTTCAATCGCTTTCCCTCTATGATAAGCCCTAACCTGAGGTACACACCCGAGTAATTGAAACCTGGATCCGTAAGAGCGAGAGTGTCCATGAATCTGCAATTTACAATGGTAAGAGCTTGAAACTTAATTCATTTCTCGGATTAGGGTTACGATGAGTAGAAAATTGAGGGCATTCAAGTTGGTGAAGTAATAACTCTAAGAACCTGAATCCGAAGAAGGAACTTCTTCAACTCAACGCGGAACCAGAGGATGAAGAAGCTCCGAAGAAAACAGATCTCTATCTCCGGCGCTTCACCATTTGTTGCTCCGAAGCTAGTAGAAGCCGGCCATCTATAATTGTGAGGGAGAAGAAGAAAGCAAAGGAAGTTTCCATTTTTACGTTCTTTATTTAACATAAATGGAGTGAAAGACAGAAATGCGTGGTAGAGAAGCGTCTGTCTGACAGTTCACCGTCGGTGGCCCACCGAAGTAACCAAATAATGGGCTTTATAAAATAAATATCTATTACTGGGCTTTGTTGGTTAGGGTTGTGTAGGGGCTTTATTGTCATTTCACGTGTAGAATAAACCCTAATTTTGATGCATTGGCTGCCAATGTTAAGATTTGCTTTTTGAAATTTGGATTTTTAAAAACGCATCATTGCCTCCATTACCATCACTCACGCGGATCAATGATTCTCTCACTCTGCTTCTTATTTACGCAGAACCACCTTTTCCATTTCCTTCGATTCTCCGTTGCCGGAAACTAGAGATCCATTTCGATAATCTGAGAAAAAGGTGAATGAAACTCTTAACTTCATCGTTCCATTTCTGGGGTTTTCCGCCTTCCTTTTCTGATTTTAATATCCTTAGTTATCGCATCTCTCCTCTCGAGTGTACTAGTTTTCTTTCTGGTTTGAAATCTCTACTTCTCCTTTGCAGTTTCGATGTTTGTTTTACTCAAGTATGGCTTTTTTTTAGAACATTTTCCCTTTGAAAATTAGGCCCTTTTGTATCTACAATAGAAATTTATTTACTCTTATATCTTCAACCCCTTTTTCGTATTCGATTGGGATCTACACTACACAGGAAGCTCGATTGGCGCCATGGTTTTTGTTTTCTTGGCCTGCAATAGTTATAGTTGCCTTGGTCATTGTCTGAATATTGGATATCAGATTGTGTAATGTTTTCCTTGTCTTGAATCACAGAACCAAGTGGCATGGATCAAACCACACAGAACCGTGTGTTCTCGGTGAAGATGTGGCCACCGAGTAAGAGTACCCGGCTGATGCTTGTAGAGCGGATGGCCAAGAACATAACGACCCCATCCATCTTCTCCAGAAAGTACGGTCTTTCGAGTGTGGAAGAGGCTGAGGAAGACGCCAAGCGAATTGAAGAGTTGGCTTTTGCTACTGCCAACAAACACTTCCAGAACGACCCTGATGGTGATGGAACTTCTGCTGTTCAGGTCTATGCCAAAGAATCGAGTAAGCTCATGCTTGAAGTGATCAAACGAGGTCCACAGAAAGAATCCGAGGTGGAGGTGAAGAACACTGGGGACATTTTGTTTGATATATCTGGTGGGCGTAGAGCATTTATTGATGAAGAGGAGGCACGTGATCTTCTGAGGCCTTTGACTGAGCCGCATAACTCCTACACCAAAATCCGTTTTAACAACAGGAGTTTTGGCTCGGAAGCAGCCAAATTTGCTGTCAGCGTTTTGTCTTCCATCAAGGATCAGCTGACGGAAGTGGATCTCTCGGATTTTGTTGCAGGAAGACCAGAGGCAGAAGCACTCGAAGTCATGAATATGTTTTCTTCTGCTTTGGAGGGTTGTAAGCTAAGGTATTTGAATCTTTCCGACAATGCTTTGGGAGAAAAAGGAATTAGAGCATTTGCTTCTCTCATCAAGTCTCAGCATGACTTAGAGGAGCTATATCTGATGAATGATGGCATTTCCGAGGACGCTGCACGAGCAGTTCGTGAGTTTCTCCCTTCTACTGGAAAAATCAGGGTTCTTCAGTTTCATAACAACATGACAGGAGATGAAGGAGCAATTGCCATTGCCGAGATAGTGAGGCAGTGTCCATCTTTGGAAGATTTCCGGTGTTCATCTACGAGGATTGGTTCAGAAGGCGGTGTTGCGCTAGCGGAAGCACTTGAATTCTGTAGCCACTTGAAGAAACTTGATCTTCGTGACAACATGTTTGGAGTCGAAGGTGGAATTGCCCTGGCCAAGACTCTATCAGTGTTGACTGATTTAACTGAGATCTATATGAGTTACCTGAACTTGGAGGATGAGGGAACAGAGGCACTTTCTGAAGCTCTAACTAAGTCTGCCCCTTCTCTGGAAGTTCTAGAATTGGCTGGGAACGATATTACTGTAAAATCCACTGGGAAATTGGCAGTTTGCATCGCCTCAAAACAGTCTCTTTCAAAGCTGAATTTATCTGAGAATGAACTCAAAGATGAAGGGTCTATCTTAATCGCAAAGGCAGTTGAAGGTCACGACCAGTTGGCTGAAGTTGACCTGAGCACCAACATGATCAGAAGAGCTGGGGCAAGAGCCTTGGCACAAACTATTGTGAAGAAACATACTTTCAAGCTTCTCAACATTAACGGAAACTTCATATCTGAGGAAGGTATAAACGAGGTAAATGACATGTTTAAGGACTCCCTGGACAAGCTTGGTCCTTTGGACGATAATGACCCTGAAGGAGAAGATTTTGAAGATGAAGACGAAGACGAGGAAGGCGAAGAAGACAATGAACTGGAATCAAAGCTCGGAGGTCTGAAAATCAAGCAAGATGAGGAATAGTAAGAGGTAAGATGACGTGCTACTCTTGTTGCTATGTAGGTAGTTTCAGATTTATCATTCTCTATTTGGTTAAACGTATTTTAGTAGGTATGTAAGGATCTAAGACGGTCTTCAAATCTATTTCCTTGAAACAAATTGTTGTCTTCACAGTAACCTAGAATTGTTGTTGCTCTTTTGGTTATGAATTTAAAATGATCTTTTAGCTGAAATTATGTTCATCTCATATGAGCCGGGAAAAGAAAAGAAAAAAAATAACGGAGCACAGGGTAGCATTCGAAGTTACAAGGGAAGAAATTTTATGGCCCTATTTGATCAAGCGGCCACAGGAGTTTTGAGGGCTTCGAGTATCTTATCATCTAACTCAAACTTCATCTCTTTCTTGTCTCTGCCAATCTTCACGTACTCTTCAAATCTCTCCTTGAGATCTTGAGGTAGATTCGTTCTACTTTCCCACCCTAATATCTCCTTTGCTGCTCTTGGCTCCGCGTAGAAATGCTGTGATCATACAATGGCAAGGTTATAAAAGTAATCAATCAAGGAGGAGAAGAGCTTTTTATTATTGGGTTTACCATGTTTCGGAATGGAAAAGCCTTCTTGGCGTCAACCCCAACGGCTTTAGGGTCGTAATGAAGGATCTCAACAGTTTTGCCAGCAGCGGCAGCACAGAGCTTGGCCATACCGTCAAGAGTGACGGCTCTGTCACTAACGCAGTTGAAGATGTTGCAGGATGCGGCCTCAGGGTTGTGCACGGCTGAAGTCAGCATCGAAGACAAGTCCCTCACATGAGATATGTTGGTTAGCTGCAATCCTGATCCTGGGATGGGCACAGCCCTGTCCCTCACAATCCCTGCAAACAAATTTTTTAGCGTTACTTGTTTTGTAATGTGTTGAAATTTGTTGGTTTGAGAAGAACTTACGGTCGAAGAACCATTCTTCGCAGTCTTTGTTGTTGCCAGAGCCGATCATGTACTGAGGTCGAAACGAGGCCCAATTCCCGAATGTTTCTGCTAAGTACTTCTCCACTCCCACGTGACCTGCGTCGGCTTTCACTGCGTCCTGCACATTGGAGAAGAGTACATAAGTGAATGGTGACAAGTGAGAGAGTGTTAAAAAGTTTTATATAACTTTTATATTACCCCTTCAACGTGAGGAGGTTCTTCGGTGGACTTGTAGATCCCGGCGCTGCTTATGAACAAGAATTGCTTAACGCCGGAGCTTTTAGCCCAATCTACCAATGGCCTGTTCTCACAAATCCAAAAATCAGGAATATATATGTATTGTTATGATCATCATTCCATATATGGAAATGATGAAAAAATCCATGGACTGTTGATATGATTAGCAGACCTAACAGTATCCAAATCTTTGCCATTGTTGTCAAGGACAACGTCAAATGTTTCACCTCCGACCACATTCGCAACATCGGCCGGGTTTCCCCACACCGTCTTTCCTCCGCCGCTGACAATTTCCTGTAAGACAGATAATTGGGAAGGATTTGAAAACTCAACAAGTCAAGTAGGGAAATTTGTTGGAATCTTACGGAGAATCGGGTGAAGGGAGGTTTGTTCATCTTGTCGGAAGATTCATCGCCGACGGTGAAGATGGTGACGGCGTGGCCGGCGGAGAGAAGCTCTTTGGCGAAGTAAAAACCGATGACGGCGTGACCGCCGCTGTTGGTGTTGACTACAAGTACATTCTTCTTCTGTGCATTAACGGTAAATGGCAGAGGAGATAATCTTCGAGAACTCCTCAGAGAGTATGTGAAGAGAGAAGCAGAAGAAGAGAGAGAGGAAAAGGAGGAAGATGAAGAGGGAAGAGAGAAGCGGTGGAGAGAAGGTGGGATCAGGAGATTATTATTGATCGGACAAGTTGATTTGGAGGAGAATAACAGAGACGACGATGATGATAAAGCCGCCATTTTTTGTAGACGAAGATGTCTGGTCTGTGACTTGTGTGTATAAATAAATCTAAACTCAGAGAACCAGAAGAATATGTAAGGCTATGATTGTACAAGATAACATATATCGGTCGGTCCATTCTCATACCATCTTTTAGATTGGGCCAGATGATCTACATATGGGCTTATTTATGCTTCGTATAGTAAAGAAAAAGAAACAAAAGGTTCAGATGTTTTTATCATCATATACGATGTTTTTATCATCATATATACAAAAGCAAAAGCATATGAATCGCCAAACAAATCTTCAAGCATTCTTCCTTGCGTAATAAGCACGGTACGCTGCCAAACCGGCAAACGCAATCGCTGTACCCACTGCAATATAAAGTAGTAGTGATTAGTAAAGCTTATTCCACATGATTAAAATGGTGGAAAACTATATAAGTGAAGAAGAACCTGAGACAAATACAAGTGAGCTATTCACGAGTTGACGGATATTCTTGCTTCTTCTTCCCGACTCTGTCTCTGGAACGCTCAACTGAGGGTTCTCTGCTGTACTCACCATTCTTGAGAATATACTATTTGTCTCCCCAAGCATCATGCTCACCGACACTGGCACGTCTATTCCCAATTCCATGCAAACCTGTACACATCCCAGAGTTAAGTTACCAATCCTCAAATCATATTTTAATCATACTAGGCTGCTGCTTTTACCCTATCAGACTCTTGCACCGACATTGGATATGCATCCAAATCATCTTTCGCCGCAACTAGAAGACAAGGGCTCCCATAACCGCTCTCTTCTCCCCTCCTCGCTACCTCCATCAATATTTCCCTCGCTTTTCTCCATGAGTATACATCCGAACTGCAAAATATCGCATTTTTCTAAGGCCTTCATCATGTCATCCACATATAATAGTGTGTGCAAAGAAATAGTTTCTGAGCTAACCTGTCATAGACGACCACAGCAACATCACACGCTGCCAACGATTCCTTATTCGCCAGAAACTTCTTAACTCTGTCTTCTGGTATTTCCCGCAATATGAGGTTTTTCTTAGAACCCTGAAAAATGCATCCAACAATTCCAAGAAACCAAACTCATTAACATCCACATGTGACAAATAACATAAGAGTTCAGACTAATGCTACTTACCCCAGGCTGATCAATGACATTTGCTGCATATCGTTCACCCATTGCCGCCTTATAGCTGTCCGAAAATTTCCTGGAGTTGAAACACAGCTTAGAGAATATAACATCCGTAAACCCATAGAAACAACCAAAGCACACAGCATAAGACGGATACTTATCAATGTTAAAACTAGTTTACCTTCCTAATAAAGAATCGAGGAGTGCAGACTTTCCAGATTTTTTAGGGCCAAATACAAAGCACTGAAACACATTCCTCTCTGTTCGCTGCTTTTTACGATCCACTGATCTTTTCCTAGTAACAGAAAATGTTGAAGATGTATCGTGACCATAACCGATATATATCAGGTTTGCCAAAGTTTTTCGAGGATCTAGTAGAGTCATTAGAGCCCACTGCATGAACGCATATAACAGAGCATAAGTTGATCAATGATGACAATGAAAGCTTGATTCTAATTCAGAGTCAAAAAAAAAATCAAACATACAAACCTCAGACAGAAACCCATTGACTGTCAAATTTCCGCCCGGCGTTTTCTCTGCAGCATCTTTATAAGGACCCTCAAGCCAAGGACTGAAATCTTAAAAGCAGATTGTACATGTAAACGAACTTACTCCAGAAACAATATACATATTCATGTTTAAGAGCATTAAAGACACTGGCAGGAAAATTTAAAAGAGAGAAGATAAACTCACTAAATAAACATTGGAAGAACAGTTGATAACCATAAACTACAGAGGTAAGAATAAGCAACGAATCACACAAAAAACAATCACCATAAAATTACCTATCTGGAGCTGTTTGAAACAAATCATCTAGCTCAGCTGGCCGTAAGGCTCCATCCTAAATAGCAGCAAAACGAAGAAGCATTACAGAACTACCAATGCTCCTTGAGGATCAAATACACTACTGGGTGATACAGAACAACAGAAACAAGGTTGGATAATTAGAGAAAAGATCATACACACATTATCAAGGTCATATAACTGGAAGATTCCACGCAGAAAGGCCATTGCTTCGTTTGTTAGCTCGATGCTCTGCAAGTGAAATAAAAGAATAGAGTGCAAACATTATTCAAAAGCAGGCCAGCCTCGTGTCTTTTAAGTAGCAGAACAATTTAGAGATATTCTCGTAGTTAAGTACTATTTAAAACAACACACCTGGTCAGGAGAATTCTTTGCTGGAACGGGTAGTAACTCGGTGGTGAGTTCTAAACAATCATTGTAACCACATTTCCGTAGGATAGCCCATGCTGTCTCAGGGCGACCTCTCTCAATGAATAGAGAAAAAAGAAAAAGGAAGCCCGGAAGTGTAAGACCAAGATCAGATACTCCATCTGGTTGCCTGTCTTGTACCACTCTCTTAACTCCCATAAGTTCAACAGGGTCAAGCGGGGCACCAAAACAATTTACCTGTTAATCAAATTTGCAGCATCATATTTATAGAAGGATGAGGAACTTTCACGAATGCAATAATCAGTGGCTAACAGAGAAAGGAAACCTGGAAATCATTCAACTCCGCGTCATTAAGGGCACCATCCAAATCCTGATCACAAAGGTTGAATATTCTTTGTACTGCCCTGCGGAGGCGAGGTTTCAAACATTGTTTTTCTTGATCAAACAGCGGAAATGTTGGATGAAGGACAGCTTTTAATGCATAATAGAAAACATCAGGGGCCTGAAAAAAGAAAAAAGAATAATCACGATCTGTCTGGACATGTTTTTAATCACATAAAGAACTCAATCGTGGGCACGATTTTGAATGGTCTTTCAATATTATCTGTTTCAAGGTGCCTTGCAACTTTGGTGGTATTTTCCCTCTGCGCCAAAAGATAAGATGGTAACCTTTAAACTGTAATGGGAAATCTTTCCCTCAGAGAGAAAAGCCTACTAAAAAAGCAGAGCATACCTGAATAAGGGTCAATGCAGAACACTCTATACAGGTTTCTATCTCTCTGTACTCCTTCATGATTGGTGCCATTATATCTTCTAGCCTTGCGGGAGAGCGTTCATCCCGTAAATCAAGCTTGCAGCCCACCACAATCACTGGTGCTTTGATCTAGATATATAACTATAAAATTGAATACTTTGTCGGAGGAGAATCCATAAATAAAAATCTGTCACCAATAAATAACAAACCTCTAGCCGTCGGAGCTCAGGGAGCCAATAAGAACTCAAGCGATGAAGCGTTGCAGGCTGATCACAAGCATATGTCAGAATCACCACATCAGCTTTCCTGAATTCTTCAATGAGCTTTATCCTATTGTCGATACTAATGCCAAATAACATCACAGAGATCAGTAGATTGAGGATCATCCGTACAGATTCAAACCCATCAAATCGATTTAAAAAGAAGCAGTAACGGGGAACTGAATTGATATTTCACCTAAGCTAGTGATGATTCATTGACAATTTGGACTAGTTTTCTTAAACAGTGCAAAGAGAAATTCGCACAATTTGCATTATACAGACAGGGGAAAGCATAAAGACCTTGAGGGAGTATCGATGATGGTGATAGGTATATAGTCAGGATAAGCGTCGGCGGGCAGAGTAGTCGGAGGGAGGACGCGCGGGACGGTATCCGGGAAAGTTTCGGAGGCGACGGCCGAGATCAGGCTGGATTTCCCGGTTCCTTTGTCGCCAGCGACGGCGACTCTGAGGCTTTTACGGCCTCCGGCAGATGACTTTCCTCCGAATCCACCTAGCATCGGAGAAACGAAACCAGAAACTGAGAGATGAAGAGGAAAATGGCGTTAATGTTTCGGAGATGAGATTGATCTACGATGGACGGCCCCGAGCCCGACTGACGTGGATGGATGCTCCAGAAATTCAGTTCGGGTTGACCTGCCACGTGCTCCGCAGGCTTAATTATGTCGGATTTCTCTTAATGGGCCAGGGCCTCCATTTTCAATTAATACCAAGTGACTATTCATCATCCCGTTTCATAGTCACACTTTTAAATAGAGAAATCTTACCGTTTGTTAATGTTCACTTCTCTTATTTCCATATTTTTTTTGATATTTTATTTATGTTGTCTTCTTTTCCATTTTTTCTTACTTTTCGAATCTATTTACTACTAATCTTTTTACATATGTTTTAGTGCGTAGTAAATAGTAATTAACAATGTAACCACAAGCAAAAGCAACCGCCAAAATTAACACCCAACTCAAAACTCAATTCTTCGTCGAGTAATTAACTATCTTCATGCTCCTTGTGCTGACGAATACCAAACTGATATTACCACCAAAAAAAGGAAAACGAAAATGACTCATAAATCATTTACCACTATTTTATTATACGAGTAGAAACCAACAGGGCCCAAGGCAACTAGAAAAATGAAATCAATTACATCGTATCTCATTGATTCCATCTCGGGATTTTAATTAAAAAGCATCGTCAAAGCAATAAAACCCGAACGATATTACACAAGAAACAACAACATTTGCTTATAAACTTGATTAAGAAGTTATTAAAACCTCCACGTGTCTCCCGGAGAGGCTGTTCTCCTCACCTTTAGGCGTCGGACGCGGGAGGAGCTATGGCATCGTCGGAATCGGATTTGTCCTTTGAGGAGTTGAATTTCTTGAACAATGGCTTAAACACGATCTCTATCGCCAACCATGCGACCGCCAACGCTCCGACAACAACCGTCGCTGTTTGTTTCTTGCCTGAAGGTTTCTCCAGTTTTGGGAAATTGCTTTCTGATGATTTCTCCATTGCTTCTTCTTCAGACTGATTTTATCTTCAACAACTTTAAAAGAAAATAAAAAGTAGCGATAGTTTTAGCCATTTTCTAAAATATCGAATGGTCGCGTTTTAGACCGTCGATGGAGTAATCTACGGTCAGCATTTCGTGAGTGGTAAATGGGCCTAATATCGGTTGGGTTGGGCTTTTTGCTAAAAAACAAACTTTGGTGTCGTGAAAAAGACGAGTTCGGTTGATTCCAATTTCTAAATGAACCTCAGTCGAACAACGAAGATAAGACACAAGTAGTGACCGACCTCTCGTGATTTCATCCAAATCTTTAATTGGATTTTGATGTAACGAAGTAAAACCTCTTTTTTTTCTTCTAATTTTCTACTCTTGTTTCTTTTTTTTTCCCAAGATATTTTCGGTAAGGGAATCTTATTATATTGGATATTTATTTTTAAATTTTATTGGTGATTTTTACAATTCAGTGGCGGAGTTAGAAAAAATATTTACCGGGATCATTTTAAATTTTGGATCTAAAAATAATTGTATAAACTTCATTGGAAAAAATAAAAACATCATCATTAATATACATGTCAAAATATACACTATGCTCACTCTCATATTTTGGAATCGTTTTTATTAGTGTTTCATTTGTCATTATGTCAAACACATGTTTTTCAATAAAACAAACCATAGATAATTATTTAAAATATTTAATAAAAGTTACATTATTTTCAAAATTTCATATGGGTCACTTGACCCCCCCCCCCCTAATTGCTCTCTACTTCCGCCACTGCTCATGATAATATCTAACATTTGTCAAAAGAATTGTTTTTTTTTTTGCAATATATACGAATGATAAGTGTGTATTTTTTAAGAGTATATTTAGCTAATTCAAAGTTTTTGATATACAATTACAGGCCTTGAAAACACAAAATATATAAAAATGAAAAATAGAATTTATAACGAAATATTTAGCAAAAAAAGAAAGAAATTATAACGAATATTTCTCTATAAACAATAAAGCGAGGGTGAAGAAGTAGCATCGGCGTCGCTATAAAAGTAGGAAAAGCCCAATATAGACTTTCAAGTAAACGATTAAAGCCCAAAGTAGCATGGGCGTGGCTATAAAAGTAGGAAAAGCCCAAAGTAGGAGGTAGTTCGTAAGACTCGAAGGTCACGTGCAATATACGTGTCAAATAAAGCAGCAGTTGTTGTCGCTGAATCATATCAATGGTGTGTACTAAAATCAAATGTTAAACAAAAAAAGGTGAGTGAACGATGGTTTCGTTTCGCTTCCCTTTCTCGTTTTCTCAGCCCTCAGTCCCCAAACCACCGCGTGCCACGTCATCCTCCAGGTTCTCCGTTACCGCCGTGGCCATGACCGTCACCGTTGGAGCCGGAGCTGCGATCGCGGCGTGGCGGAATCCCCGGCATCCGATTCTGGATTGGGTCTTCTCCTCTCAGCGTTTACCTTGGGGATCTATATCTCTAGCCGAATCTAGCTCCGAATCCGTTGTTGAACCTAAGACCGGTTTCACGTTTCCCGTTACAATAGGAGATTGCCGGCTATTACTCTGCGTCGGGCTGAGGAAGAAGAGCTTACTGGGATTGAAGAACATCGATATCTACGCATTCGGTAATATTAAATACTATTTACCGTACATTGCTATTCAAAATTGACTAGACTTTGTTATTTATTACCAGGCGTGTATGCTGATTATGAAGATGTGAAGAAACTTGTGGGTCAGAAATACGCAAATCTTCCCGCTTCTGAGCTCAGGGGAAACAAGGCATTCATGGAAGATCTCATGGAAGCCGATATAAAGATGACTATAAGGCTGCAGATTGTGTACAGCAAACTCAACATCCGTTCCGTGCGCAATGCTTTCCAAGAATCTGTCGGAAACAGACTCAACAAGTTTGGTGGCTTAGACAACCATGAGTTGCTTCAAAGGTACATTCCACTAGGAGGCTTCGCTTTGATTTTCTCTTTAGCCTGAAATCATTTTACTTTGATGTAGCTTCACTAGCCTGTTCAAAGATGAGTATAAAATTCCAACAAGCTCCACAATTGATTTGACAAAAGACCCAGGCTATGTACTCGGCGTAGCAAGTAAAATTCTGTTTATCTTCTTTTTGTGACTTGAGAGTAAATTGTCTCTGAGAGTGTCTAAAACTCTCTTCCTTCTTTTTCAGTCGAGGGAAACCATGTGGGGAGTGTGAAGAGCAAACTCTTGTGTAGGTCTATCTTAGACTTGTACATTGGTGAAGAGCCGTTTGATAAGAATGCAAGAGAAGATTTTCTAGACAATGTGGCTTCTCTAGCCGGCGACAAGTAGCTCACGCGATTCAGAAGAAAAATAATACAACCAACTTTTTTCTCTTTGTTATCGGATTCTCTCTCTATAATAATATACACGGCATGATGTTGAGGACTGTATTTTTAATAAATTTGCTTGCGGGGTGGGATTTGTTATACACTAGACTAGACCAATCATAATCAAATAAAATCGACCCCATCAAACAATAAAAACAATTTATAAACCTTATAAGATAGATATAAGTGTTGAGGAACTGTTACTGGGTATAGCTTAAATCCGAAAGCTATCACTGCAAAAATGTTGACTTTATACGTCTGCTTCGATGAAAGTCTAGTACTACTTTAGGTTAGACAAGTGACCCGGGCACGAAGTTATGATCGGTGGCACGTTCCTCCCACAAACTGGAGAGGTTTTTTGGGAAGCTGAATTCTCTGTCTCGTCCTGTGCGTGTCCAGATGAAGAAGGAAGAGGTGATAATGGCGGCAAGGCTTTACTATTGTCGACCTTAGGGTTTGCTGCTTTGCCATGTGACGCAGACCCTGTGACTGAAATAAAAGAGCCATGTTGCCCCTGAGAAGGTTGCGACTTTGAAGGTGCTGCAAAAGAAATCTGAGTCTGTCCGTGTGGAGACTGGAACTGCTTGAGGTTTAAGGAATTGTACGACGTGAGTGATGAGGTTGCAGGGTTTTTCCACTGGGATGACGTGGCGGGAACACAGTCAGTCTTACTCCGACCAGATTGCTGCTGCCTCTGCGTAACATGATGGCTAAACACTGAAGGGCCTCCATTTATTGTTGTTGCTGCAGCAGGAGGCCAAGTACCAGAAACAAAGTTGAGGGTTCTCGATGGATTGTCAAAAACCAGCGTTTGTCCATTCATCATTGACGGAGGCTTCCCGGTAAGAGTCTTTTTCGGGTCCTCCAAGTTGCTTGAACAGCTTCCACCGCCTGTCTTTGAGTCACTTGCTTGATGGTTTATCCGGTGAACAACGGGAGGTGCAGATACAATTTGGTACCCATTGGAAGTGAAATTCAGATTTGCAGGAGCAGAACCACCAGCGAAGGAGGCAAATGACATGGAAAAGTTTTGTGGCTGCATAGGAGCTGTCATGATCTGGCCATATGGCCCTCCTTTCTGAGTGTGGCTACCCCTTGAGTCTGAGTTATCTCCAGCTGCTTTAGCCTCAGACTTTTGAGACTGTTGACGGTGTTTCTGAACATTAGCATGGTTTGAAAGACTATTCACACTAACTTGCGGTTGCGGTTGCGGATGCGGTTGCCTGTGAGATGATGAGGAACAGCTTGCTGCCTTTGTCTCCCTCTGGCCTTGACTCTGTTTCTGAAGAAGCTGGGGAGGCTGGAACATCTGCGGCGAATAAAAGGACCCATTGAAGAAAGGCAACGCTTGGCTTGCAGTCCCATCTCTGATGGTTGAAGACAGTTGAAAGGAATATGCATTGTTTGGTAGAACCGTAAAGTATGGGGAAGAAGCTTCACTGGCTGATGAACTTGGATGGTTAAAATTGACGGATGCTGAACCAACAGCCACACATGGATTTTTTGTTGGGCGAGGTGATTTAGAAGGTACAATGACCGGTTGCAAATGGTGGTTTGTGGGGAAGATGTAAGCTTGAGCAGGCTGCGTTAAGAGAGAAAAAATGATTTTATTCAGGAGAACTAGAAAGCACGTTTGCAGTTTCAATATAAAAATTCCAATGGGATAAACACAAATTAGTGACAAGATAAAAAAGCCAAGGAAGAACATACCACTATACTACTAGATGCAGGGGATAGTTGAGGTTTCTTCTGTCTAGTTGAGGCAAAATGACCACTTTCAGAGGCTTTGTCCTTAGGCGCAGAAACATTAACCGTGATTCTATCTTGTGCCTGAGAGTTTAAACTGAGAATAGGAGAGCTTCCTACCAAGAATGGGTTTCCTGCGGCTGGCCTCAAGTCACCACCTTTCAGATAAACAGAACCTTTGTTTGGCTGAGAAAGATGGTTTGTTTTGACAAACTGCTGATGTAGCTGAATGTTCCGGGCAATGAAAAAGTGTGTGGCACACCTTTTAGGCCTAGGCTGAGAGGCAAGAAATGGAGCACCCTGCATATGTCAAGAAATCATGGTCCGAACCAGTAGAAGAAACAATGATCAACATATATGAAGAACAAATGCAACTACAACAATATATACCTGCACTAATGTAGAAGATCCATTGCTCCCATCCACAGGTTTACCGTTCTGGATCAGGGGTACATATCTGCCAATGTTTTTTTTCTTTTCATTTTAGGTTCTGACCATTAAGCTAGCACAAGACAACGTAAGACAGATGAGGGCTTTCAGAACTCACCCTTGAGGAGGAAGCCCGCTAGGCCAGCCGCCTACAGCTACCGTCATCAAAGGTAAGACTGAACTCTGCTGAGCTGAAATTGAGATAAACATTGGTCAGACAAAGTAAACATGTGTATCCTAGAAAAATCATCAACTTTAGAAGAGAAAACTTGGATGGTGAATCGATTCATAATAATATTCAAGGTTGATTACCGTAATTAGCCCGCTGAGGTTGGCTCCAATCCAAATTTTGTAATCCTAGGCTAGAATCTCTGCCGGTTTCTTGGCTCAGTGTTTGTAGATCAAGATTCAAACATTCGTGTTTTTGGACAATAATCTTTTCTTTGCTCTTTACAGAACTATCTTGCTGCATAAAGCAAAACAGAACAATGTTATAAACCACAGAGCGGGGACATGCTTAAAGGCACAACCTTATTAAATCTACACTTGCCTTGCAAGAATCTTTAGTAAAAATAGAATCAGAAACCAAGGGAAGAAGAGAAAGTCTGTCTGGCGAGGAGGGCATTGTTGGAGGAACCTATTGAGAGAAGAATGATATTTTTAGTACATTTGCAAGATTCAGATTCTCGATAGGTAAAAATCCTACACGAATAGATTTCTCACCATCAGATCAATGTCGAGCTTACTAGAACAATTAGTCTCGTCTCTATAGTTTTCCAACTGTGGACCCCTGCAGACCCAAAAATAGGAAAACAGACATGAGATTTGGAAACATGGATAAAAGAGGAAAGATGAATCGAAACACAGAATAATAATCTAATTGTTTACCCTTTTGACACTGCTGAATCCAGACTCTGTTTTTGCAATAAGCCCGGTGTTTCTTTCTCTTGCAGATTATCGGACGTTGTTTTAGTTTCGATTCTCGCTTTACAAGAGATTAAACCGCCGGTCTCTAAACCTGCGGAAGAATCATCACCTTCCGTTTTCAACTTCTTCGCACCTGCAAAATCAAGTAGCGATATATATTAAAATTCTGAGATTAGATCATCACAAACAACTGTCAAAGAGGTATAATACCTTTAGCCTCAGCTGATTTTAGGGAACTCTCCGAATGGTCTTCTCTCTTGGAGCTATGAGGCTGTTTCTTCAGTCCAGATAGAACCTCTGCTACTTCAATCTCCAAGTCGTCTTCAATCGTACCGGAGGATTTCGGTGGCTTGGGTATCCGGGATTTGGATCCGTTTACATTCTGGGAAAATTTTACAAAAATTGTAATCAGTATTTCAAACATCGACCAAACCATTTTTGTTTAGTGAACGGACGGACCTTCTTCTGCTTGGACGGTGAAACAACTTCGAAACTGCAGTTCCCCGGCGAAGTTGGAGCTCTTCCGCCGCCACTTCCCGACGAAGTCCGGCAGTCATGCGACCTCTTTATACATGCTACGACCGCCGGAGAAAAATAAACAGGAAATGAAGTATTAGGAAGAGATCTCGAAAATCCGAGTCAAATAAGATCAACGGAGCTCCAACCTGAGCGAGCCTTTCTCGGGACAGGTACGCCGATCATTCCATCGGAAGACGCCGCATGCCTAGGGATACGACCCGACGGGAAGCTCTTTCTGTGAGAATTATGCTTAACAACGAGAATCTCATCCGAGCTATCTTCTTCTACATCTCGTTCGCTCCTCGGCGCAAACCTCTCGCTTCGTCTCCTCTTACTCCGATTCAACGATTCTGGATCTCGCTCTTTCTTCTCCGGTCGATCCCTCGCCGTCACCACCTCCTGATGCATCTGCCCACGACTATCATCTGAAAGACAGGAACAAAAAACTCATCAGAAAATGGGGAAAAAAAAAGAGGAAAAAAGAAGAAGAAAAACCTGAGATTCTGTGTCTCCGTTTTGTAAGTCCATTTGAAGCAGCCATAGTTGTTGATGATCTTCGAGCTTCCCTGGTTTTATCCATTCATGCAAGCTAAACACCCATCAACTGAGTATATAAAAAATTGTGCTAAGCTGCTCTCTCGTCTCCTCCTCCTATATTTTGTGCACTTTCTTCCCGAAGAAAACAAAAAAAAAGGACGGTTCAGATCTTCAAACGATGACAATGTCTTAATCTGAGCCGTTGGATCATTCCGTGAATTGAACGGCTACGATCTCGAGGTGCCAGCATGGCAGAAACGTCACTTTCTCATGGAATAAAGCCACTGCTCAATGTTTGTTTAGTCACACTTTGTTTATTATCTTTATTCAATTTTTTATTTATTTAAGTCCATCATTTATAATAATAGTAATTTTTAGTATTGTACCCACTCAAAACATATATAAATATTTAACTCTTCATGGCATTTGTATTTAATGTTATTAAAACACCATGACCGTATTAATTAATAAAAGAGTGCCCGATCAAATTTTGTAATTTATATGATTGTGTAAACAGCTGTACTACAAACCACGCGCCCGTCCATTCGCGTGGGATCGAGCCCCACGTACCATTGTCATATTGTCAATTGTTTCGTTGGAAAAGAGAAATCTCTTTCTATTTAGGTTTCTTCAGTTAAAAAAGAAAAAATAATTTTTAGTCATTATGATATTAAATTTGTGCTAATAATGGAACATTTTAAAATAATTGCTATTTTGAAGCCAATTTATTTTCATTATCATCTTGTAATTAGAACAAGTAGATTTTTGAAACAATGTTAAGGTTATTTTCTATTAATTAAATATATAAAACTAATATCTTTTTAATAAATATTTATGTTAAAATATGCTTTAAATTATTGTAAACTGATATTTATTGTGAACAAACAATATATATATATATATTATTCATAAATATTATTTAATTGAAATAATTGGACAACATCTTATCTTATTATATAAAGTTAAATATTTCAAAGTTGCTAACTCACCTGATCGTGATACGTGTCAAGTTAATCGATCATATTTTGACATATGTAAAAATCGATTCATAATCCTAAAAATAAAGTTAATAAACAAAAAAGAATAAAAAACATAAATTTATCATAAACACCAAATTAATTACTAAAGAAAAATTAATAATGGAATAAAATAAAATCGGTCCATTTAACCAAATGAAGCAAAGGAATACATAAATTGACATTTGGTTAGCTGGCTAAACCGTTCCACCCTTTAAACAAAAGAAACACATCAATTAAACGGCTACGATAGAACCGGAATCGTGATTGAGAAAGATTGGAGAGCTGATGGAGATGTATTGTCGATTTGGAATGATGTTAAGAGTGCGCCATCGGTTCAATATCTCAATATCATGCTCACGTTCCCCTGGATAGTGGATACAATGACACAATATGAAAGCAAATGTCTTTATGAATGGAGGAGGGAGATCTTTGTTCTCAATGTAAGCTTGTAGTGCTTCTGTTTAAGCTAATTGTATAGGCTAATTGCTGTTTGTTGTGGGGTGATTGTTTTTGTAATTGGCCGAGTATGGATGACTTGTCATGGCAACAATGCCGATGTCACAACAAATTCGAAACGCGCTCTATCGGTTGTTTTTGCCACGCGTACAAGCGAGTATAAAGGAAACATACTTTCGCGAGTACAAGCAGGCGGGACTTTCGATATTTACACTGCACGTGTCGACCAAAGATTCGCTCTCAGGTTCCGTTTGGCAACGCCACAACTTGTGTATTAACGTCATAAACTAACCAGTTTTTTTATTTCATAATTTTGTTTCCCACTTATTAGTATATATATATGACTGGGTCCAAACGAATTAAATCATATCAAACGAGCTTTAAAATAATGTGACAAGCTGAAACAAATTAGAAAATCGTTTCAAATAAAATATTGTAGCAAGATAAAATACAAATAAAAAAAAGTATTCGTCTAAACTCTAGAGAGTAGAGCCGCATGATGGTATATCAATAATTAATTTAATTATCGTAAAGTGTTGACTGACGAACGATGTCTTTTTATGCAGTTCAAGGTAAATATTATTATAATCATGTTTATATTATAAAAATATTTTAAACTGCTTTAATAATGTTTTGACCCTACCCTATATTATAATGGTAATATATATTGTAATTTAAATTTAATATTTGAAAGCACAAATTAACGAAAGTTTCGTTGGAGTTCCAATGTAAGGAATCCAACATCTCAGCCACTTTGAGAATGTTGACATACACTATAACAGTTTTTCGATGCTTTTGTATAAAGATTAGTATAATAATTAGTGATATAAAATATTTTTCTTATCATGCAAACAGACAAATTAAAATATACTCCTCCCATGAAGCCTACTAATTAAATATTCATCATGGGTTTAAACCTCTGTGTATTGGGGCAACACACTGATAACAAATGTTTAAATTTTTTTTTTTTTTTAATATACATATGCATGTCTTACAAATTACAACGACGAATAAACTAATTTCCATTTTATATTTTTAAGTATATTTTAAACAACAACTTGAATCATTATCATGTTGATTGGGATTGAAAATCCAGTATAGATATATTTTTCGAAAATTAAAGAATTATTAACAGTATAAAATGTATATATAGTGACGGAAAAAGTGAATATTCTATAATTTTAAAATATTGGTAGGGTTAGGTTCAGATAAGTCAAAATCGCCACCTATGAAGAAAAAAATGTGAACTTAAAAGGCCCGAAAACAATTTAATCGACAATGTTTTTGTAGTATTTTTATATAAATTTTAAACCACTGCTCCAAGCTTTGCATGTTTTTGTAGTATTTTTAATCAACAATAAAAATACCCATGTTTTTGTAGTAATTTTATATAAATTAATAAGGAAGATAATTAATTTAAAATTGTAACAGCTACTTTTTAATTTTAAGGTGAAAATAAGAGTTGATCATTTGGTGCTGAACCAAACTTAACACCAAAACCGAATTCAACACGAGGAGGGAGAGTGTTGTTCAATGAATGTTAAAAAAAGATCATAACGTGAACATATATAGGGTTTAATGTACAATAAAAGAATCCATGTTTTGTAGTATTTTTTATATATAAAAAAAATAAACAAGTGATCCAACTAGCATAGAATAATGGACCTGGTAGTAAAACATATTTTGGGTTTGACGGATGTGTCAATGCGGCGAGGTGTGAGTCACTCAATAGATAAGGAAGTGGCTCCAATTACCTATTTTATCAGATTATATTATAAGGAAGATAATAACTTAAAATTGTAATACGTATTTTTTAATCTTAAGGTCCAAACCCAATAAGCCAAAAATAAGATCTGATCATTGGGTGATTAACCAAACTTATTCAACCATAACCAAATTAGTATTAATTTGTTTTTTTAACAAAAAAAAACATTTAAAAACTTCAATCTCAACTATCATAATGAGAAAAAAAAACCCAACACCGAAACAGAATTCAACACGAGGAATGTAAAAAAAAAATGACCATAAAGTTTTTTTTAGGCAGGAAAAAGTTTGCTGTACAAATCATAAAAAAGGCTTCTTCTAATAATTTTTCCCAACTGAAAATAGAGTTAAACTACAAAGTTACTCAAGAGGCACATTCTTGTACCGAGAAAAAGTAACACAAGTAAAGGAGTGCGTACCAACCATTTTAAGTTAAACCTTCAACAATTCCTGTGGATTCATATATATATATGTGTAGTAAGTAAGTAAGTAAGTAAGTAATGGCTACTAGATGGATCAAAGACAAAAGTGGTGGTAGCTGATACCTTCTCTTTCTGTTTGCAGAGCTCCTCTATCTTCTTCATGTATGTATCAATTAGTTTCTGCCATTACCAATAACATAAAAAGGTGGTTTTGTCAGCCACCATTCATTAATACTTCTCTACCTCTATAATGTCTTTTTCGGATTACCTGCAAATCACTTGACAAATCCTTCACGTTGTCTTCTGACAGCTTCTTCTCCTGCGCAAATGAAGCTTTTCTTTATAACATTGAAAAACGAATAGGAATAGCCAACAAGAACAAAAATAAAACATAATTGGAACCTTCTCGAGTTTATCATAAGATTTCAAGGCATCTCTCCTTATGTTTCTCAGTGCAACCTATAACAATGCAAACACCGGAAAAAAAGAAAAAAAGATTTAAGTAATATGAAGTACATCATTATGCACCCTATAAAAATGTGGAAAATCCCAAATACGTTAAGGCCACTATTAAACACTACCTACCTTCCCTTCTTCAGACTGTTTTGCTACAACCTTTGATAGTTCCTGCAAGTGGTACAAATTAAAACATGAAAACCCACAATTCCTGACCCTTGAAAATTCACGAGAAGAGATACCTTTCTTCTATCAGATGTGAGGGGAGGCAAGGACAATCGAATCACATCTCCATCGTTATTAGGAGTCACTCCAAGATCAGAATTCACAATGGCCTTCTCTATAGCCTTCAAGCTGGAAGGTATGAAATGTATCATGAAGACACGAAAAAGAGAAGTTCCATCGGGCATGTGCGGGCATGTACCTGGATTTGTCATATGGCTGCAGCAAAAGAGAAGTTCCATCGGGCGCACTGATTTGGGCTATGCTTTTCAGACTTACTGGACTTCCATAGTATTCAACCTGGAAACCAAAGATAAGAAAAATATATATATATATAGAGAATCACAACTAGTGCAGCTGTCTGTATATAGATAGAATCTTATACCTCAATCTTGTCTAGCATTGCTGCATTGGCTATCCCTGTCCTTATGGAATTGAAACTAGTCCGAAGCGTTTCAATGGTCTTCTCCATCTTTGATTTCTGAACAAATAAAAGCAGAGGTGATACTGATACCTAAATTCCACTATCAACAACCAAAATATTGTACCACATCATTCTCAATTGCAGATTTCTCCGCTTCTATTTCTTCAACAGTGGCAGACCTTATCACCAATCTGGAATTTATCAGAACCAAGCACGAAAGAGAATTTAGCAAACTCTATAAGCCAACATTTGTTTCATATATATCGGAACTTGCCTCTTCTGTAGTGACCGCTTGACAACGGGGCCACCGGAGAGAATCACGCCCGCACCGAGCCCAAGCTTATCGGTCCTTAAAGAACATCCAATTAAGCGTGCAGAGGGAGATTTCGCCGAAGCGATTACCCTCCAACACGAATCTACCAACGTATTACAAAAAAGAGGTTATTGAACAACGATTTCGAGCCAAATGAATAAGACAGGAGTCTGATTCCACGGTGAGCCGCCGTACCTGGGAGAGACTTGGAGTAATTCGCTCTGAATTGAAAAATCGGTGTCGTGTGCGCAGTGGAAGAGAGTGAAGCCGCCATGGCAGTAGCCGTTGAAGTGAAGTGGATAAACCTTGTTTTGTTCGGGATAAGGAACGCTTCGGTGAAGGAGCTCTGTTTGGATCAACGGCTAACTATAATCCACCGTCCATTTAGAGAGATATCTTTGCTACGTTTTCTTTTTTGGGCCGAATGATATAATAACAAACAATATATCGGCCCATCATCCACCGGAAAATGACACGATACAACATTTTTTGTGGGGGTACTAAATCTCACGCTCGAAATATGTGTGTATAGTTTTAAAGGGGGTTTATCTTGAGCTCATTCATAGTATAAACAAGTATTGACGAAATTAGATTTGTATTGATAAACAGAATGAATATAAGTTAATCTCCAAGAGATGAGTTACATAGTGAGCTCATAAAGCATAGTGTGATTAGGTTAAAAAGAATCAGATGTGTAACACTAAGTTATATGTCTCTTTTTATAATTTTGTTAGAGATCTAAACTGCCATCGCGTATCTCGAGTATATACAAATGATTTGAAATATCTATATTAATTTTTATAAATATGATATTAAATTAGTACACTCCTCAAATTCTACTAATTCATTTGCCATTATTTGTTTCGTACTTTATTTTTTTCGATTTTATTAATTTTCATTTTTTTTTGAAGACTATTTGCTTTTTTATTTATTATATTATTTTTTCTATTAAAAATAATTAAAAATTAGAAAGTTTATATTATTATATTAACATATGTCATGATCTTAATTAATAATGACGCATGTCACGATTTCGTGAGTAAGAATATGTGGAACGTTGATGGATTCAACTTATATAATAAGATATTGTGTCCGTTGTAATACTAGTAAGTAATATATGTAAAGTATAAACAAAATAAAATTCAAAATAAAAAAGGAATTAAATAATTAAGTGATTAACCATTGCTTATGAAAAAAAATGAAGGAATGGACTATTGTATATCGTGGACCCATGACATTAAATTGGGCCTGAAAATTAATAACTGGGCCTGAACCAATAATTTTGCATTCAGCTCAGATACATATAGGCCCATAAATGACCAATGGTCTGATTTGTACCGTGGTCAAATAAATGAAATAAAACAAAACAAAATTGGTCAAAATGTCAAATACTAGTGAGTTTTTTTTGACATTTTTGTCGTCTATGGTTTTCAATACTAATGTATATTGTCTCGTGGTCCTTTTGCCGGTTCGTCGTCGATCACGTCCTTCATTTATTAGGATGTCAAATACGATAAGTTTTTTGATACTTTTAATTATTTTTGTTTTCAGAAAAATATTTTAACTATTACATTTGCCTATTTTAAATGTTCATTATGAACTGTGTATTTATTTTATAATATCACGTTAACAGATGTATACGAAATTATACATAGTTTGTGTTTAATTTTAATAATAAAATATTAATAACAAACAAAGATTACATTAAATTTCCAAAAATTTAAAAAATTCCCAAAATTTTTTAAAAAAACGAAAAAACTTTAATAAAGAAACACTAAATTTAAATTTGAAAATAAAATATATTATATTTTAATTTTATTTGAGATATTTTTTATTTTAGCTTTTGAAGAAAGTTGATTTGAGCTATGTGGTAATTTTTTCTTAGTTGCTCTTGAGTATGTAATGACTGGTAAGTCTTGTTTTTCATTTGATATGACCAAATTTTTTAGTTTTATTTCATTTTTAGAAATTTTGGAGAATTTGTTTGGATTTTTGAATTTTTGAGTTTTAAGAAATTTTTAGTTAAAAAAATTAAAAGTTAAAATACAATATATTTATATTTAAAATTTAGAATGATTGTTTTTAAATTTTAGATTTTTTAAATTTTTTGGGTAGAGAAATAATTGGAGTATTAAAAAATGTATTTATTTGGATTAGTTTTATGGAATTTTCGGGAGATATAAAGACAAGAGTTAAAAGAGATTAGTAATAGTAGGATGGTAAAACAATGTGATTAATTAATAGCGGAAGCCGAGCCGGTAATGCAGCCGAGGTTCGCGCTTACTCCTTGACCTTCAAACTGACATGCCTACTCACACGTGCGAGCACAGTCCCATCAAATTTATTGTTTATTCTGATATATATACGTGGCCCCTGGGTGTTTTATTTTCATTTAAATCGTGAATTTCTTTAGTTAAGTTTTTTTAAGATTTAACAAATAGATTAGACCATGATTAACGGGGGTATATTGAAAGGTTCTTGTGAATATTTGTGTTTTTTTTTAATCAGCAGAAAAAAAAAAATTAGAGAGACGTCTCTAAATTAAGCAACGCGAGAGACGGTTGTTATACTCGACGTGGCATTAGGTGATTGGGGGAATTTTTTTTTTTTTTTTCATTCTTTCTTCTCCGACTCTCCTCGTTCTCTCCGTCAGATTTCTCCTTCTCCGACTCTCGTCCTTCTCCTTCTCCGACGCCGACTCTCGTCCTTCTCCGACTCTCCTCGGTATGCAGGGTATGGCGGCGACCACCAACCGTGGCTCTCTTTCTTTTTTCGGTCCTAGGTTTTCTTCTCTCTCTCATGATCTCATCATTAAAGGATGTTGTAGTGTTTTCTTCCTTTTGTTGATGATTTGTGATGCATCGGTTGATTTCCTTTCTGTTAATAAGTACTCTTCGTTTTTTGATATAGGTTAGGTGGTTGTCATTGTGTCTGTCATTGTCATATTCATGTTAATATAGCAATATTCATGTTAATATAGCAATATTCATGTTAATACCAATTCCCTTTGGTATATTCATGTTAATATAGCAATATTCATGTTAATATTACACCCGCTGAAACTTCATTTTAATATAGCAATATTCATGTTAATATAGCAATATTCATGTTAATACCAATTCCCTTTGGTATATTCATGTTAATATAGCAATATTCATGTTAATATTACTATATTCACTCGATTCTTCTTCAAACTTTTTTTTGTTTGCAGAAGTTTCAGCGGATGAATTTAGTAATATTCATGTTACTATAGCAATATTCATGTTAATATAGCAATATTCATGTTAATATAGCAATATTCATGTTAATACCAATTCCCTTTGGTATATTCATGTTAATATAGCAATATTCATGTTAATATTACACCCGCTGAAACTTCATTTTAATATAGCAATATTCATGTTAATATAGCAATATTCATGTTAATACCAATTCCCTTTGGTATATTCATGTTAATATAGCAATATTCATGTTAATATTACTATATTCACTCGATTCTTCTTCAAACTTTTTTTTGTTAATATTCATGTTAATATTACTATATTCACTCGATGAATTTAATATAGCAATATTCATGTTAATATAGCAATATTCATGTTAATATAGCAATATTCATGTTAATACCAATTCCCTTTGGTATATTCATGTTAATATAGCAATATTCATGTTAATATTACACCCGCTGAAACTTCATTTTAATATAGCAATATTCATGTTAATATAGCAATATTCATGTTAATATAGCAATATTCATGTTAATACCAATTCCCTTTGGTATATTCATGTTAATATAGCAATATTCATGTTAATATTACTATATTCACTCGATTCTTCTTCAAACTTTTTTTTGTTTGCAGAAGTTTCTGGCTCCTCGATTGCCAACATATTGGCTACTTAGGAGACTCATTTGGGTATTACCATTGGACATACCAAAAAAAAAGGGTTTCCTACATAAATCTCTTCATCCAATTTAATATTAAACAATGCCTAAGAGACCCAAAAGAGTCTCTACCGTTAATCATGCTCTTATACTTCTTTGGCAGAAAACAAATAAAAACAGGAAAACTGTTAAATACATGTTTCAGTTTAATTTGTCATTTTTAGGTCTTTTTTCAACAAACCAAAAAATAGTTAAATTGTAACGATGTGTCAAAATCATTCACCTCGATTAATCATTAAAAAAAAAAAAAAATCAGTTGTCACTCTAATTGAAAGACAAATAAATCATCATGGGATGTCACCAAGGAAGAGAGTGAAGCAGAGGAGAGACTTTTTCCAAAAAAAAATCAAATTATATTATAATTTTCTTGTGAACTTAAATATTATGGTGAAAATAGAATAACCATTAATGTAAGAATAGAATTAAAAAGAAACAAACTCTGCACCGTCAGTGGGAGTATATAAGTAGCACCACCCACTCACAATTCCGGAATTATCTCCATTTCTTCTTCGAGGAGAGAGACGAGTAAACACACAGTCATACACAGAGAGAGAGCGCGCGTATTAATGCCTCCCTGCAACAAAGCGTGAGAGAGAGAGAGAGAGGTGTTCTTGTGTTCTTGTGTTTGTTCTGTGGATTTGCTTTCCATAGAGAGATTATGGATCTCAGCAAGGTTACTGTCGACATTTTCACCAAGCTTGAACAGAAATGGCTCTCGCACTGCACCAGGAAGACACGAATCCTTAGCATCGACGGCGGTGGAATCACTGCCATTGTCGCCGGCGCTTCCATTCTCCACCTCGAAGACCAGATCCGCCTTCAGACCGGTGACCCTCACGCTCAGATCTCCGATTTCTTCGACATTGTTGCCGGTACTGGAATCGGTGGAATACTCGCCGCCCTGCTGGTCGCCGACGACGGCTCCGGGAGGCCGATGTTCACTGCCAGGGACGCTGTCAAGTTTATCGCCGAGAGAAACTCGGAGCTCTTCGAGATCAGGCACACCGGAGTTTTGAGGAGGAACCGGAGGTACTCCGGCAAGAGCATGGACAGGGTGTTGGAGGCGGCGTTTCGGAGGGAGGATGGTAAGGTGTTGACGATGAAGGACACGTGTAAGCCTCTCCTGGTTCCTTGCTACGACCTCAAGACATCTGCTCCTTTCGTTTTCTCACGCGCCGGAGCGTCGGAGTCCCCGAGCTTCGACTTCGAGATGTGGAGAGTCTGCCGTGCCACGTCGGCAACACCTAGCCTCTTCAAGCCGGTGAACGTGGTGTCGGTGGACGGGAAGACATGCTGCTCGGCCGTAGACGGCGGATTGGTGATGAACAATCCAAGTGCAGCTGCGGTGACGCACGTGCTCCACAACAAACGAGATTTCCCGTCGGTGAAAGGCGTGGATGACTTGCTGGTACTGTCCTTAGGAAACGGTTCATCGACCTCTCCGGGAAGGAAACTCCGTCGTAACGGAGACTGTTCGACGTCGTGCGTGGTGGATATCGTGCTGGACGGCGTTTCCGATACCGTAGATCAGATGCTGGGGAACGCTTTCTGTTGGAACCGTACGGACTACGTTAGAATCCAGGTTGAGGGGCCGACGAAAACGGCGGAGGAGTTGCTGAAAGAGAGAGGCGTGGAAACGGCACCGTTTGGAGGGAAACGGTTACTAACGGAGACGAACGGAGAAAGAATCGAGAGTTTCGTGCAACGCCTTGTTGCTTCGGGAAAGTCTAGTCTCCCTCCAAGCCCTTGCAGGGAATCTGCCGTTAACCCTCTCGCTGACGGCCGTTAAGTTTATTTTATTGAAGACTTTTACTATTATAACCCTCTCTCGCTGATGTAACCAAACCCCAGGGTTAACTTTTAACCCCGCATCCTTTTAATGACTTAATTAATAATGAATGAATGAAACTCCACTATTAGTCTCTTGGATCATTTTGCTGAAATTACATTTTTACCATTTTATTACCTTTTCAACAACAACATAATCACTGAGTGATAATATGATGAATTTTGAGAAAATCATTGAAACTAAAAAGCATTAAAATTAACAGATATTCTTTCCTTAGATAGCCAGCACAGAGTGTTCCAAATCTAGAACTTGTCATTTTCAAGCAATAAACTGTGACACCAAATAAAAATACAGCTCGATATAATGTGATTCATAAAGTATTCAAGGAGAGTGGGACATATGGGTCTAATAAACACATCCATCGCCTTTTCTATCCATTTTCATATATTTTACTGTTTCAATACCAAATTGGTAACTAACCTTTACTGTTAGTTTTACGATGGTTATTTTCGTCTAATAACCCTACAATTTCATATTTTAACACAGAATTTAATCTCATTCATTTGATGTTGATTCTAATGGATAAACTATTTTTGCTAGTGCCAGATGCTACAACCAGACATCGGTTCGCGATCTTTACAAGTGCGACTGCAGTTGCATATCAATATACATCTATATGAATTTGTTAGGAGATCTCGGAGATTAGAACATAATCAACTATTCATTGTGGTTGTTGCTCGCTAGGTATGGGTATTCGGGTATCCGTTCAGGTCGGTTTTTTTGGGTATCGGGTCTTTCGGGTATAAGGTTGAAGGACTCATTCGGATATTTATAAAATTCGGTTCGGATTCGGTTCGGGTATTTTCGGGTCGGTTCCGGGTACCCGAAATATAGAAAAAAAAACTAAAAAAATGTTAAATTTAAATTAAATTTGGTTAAATTTTGACAAATATAACTAAGAATTTTCAAAAAATTTATTATTTTAGATATTTCGGTTATTTCGGTCTAACAATAATTGATATTTTCGGGTTTTATAATTATAATTTTAGGTAATTGGGTTATATAAAGTCTAAATATAATTAATATTTTGGGTATATAGTTATATTTCGGGTATTTCGGGTACCCATTCGGTTATCGGTTCGGTTCGGGTTTGGTTTCGGTTCTTTAGGTATAGGAGTCTAGGATCCGTTCGAGTATTTTATCGGTTCCGGATTCGGTTATGTTCCCTTTTTCGGGTCGGATTCGATTCGGTTCTTCGGTTCTGGATATTTTGCCAGCCCTATTGCTCGCATTAGTGCTCCAAACTTCAGATAGGCGTGGGCATTCGGGTATCCGTTCAGGTCGGTTTTTTTGGGTATCGGGTCTTTCGGGTATAGGGTTGAAGGACCCATTCGGATATTTATAAAATTCGGTTCGGGTTCGGTTCGGGTATTTTCGGGTCGGTTCCGGGTACCCGAAATATAGAAAAAAAACTAAAAAAATGTTAAATTTAAATTAAATTTAGTTAAATTTTGACAAATATAACTAAGAATTTTCAATTTTTTATTATTTTAGATATTTCGGTTATTTCGGTCTAACAATAATTGATATCTTCGGGTTTTATAATTATAATTTTGGGTAATTGGGTTATATAAAGTCTAAATATAATTAATATTTTGGGTATATAATTATATTTCGGGTATTTCGGGTACCCATTCGGTTATCGGTTCGGTTCGGGTTTGGTTTCGGTTCTTTAGGTATAGGAATCTAGGATCCGTTCGAGTATTTTGTCGGTTCCGGATTCGGTTCGGTTCCCTTTTTTCGGGTCGGATTCGATTCGGTTCTTCGGTTCTGGATATTTTGCCAGCCCTATTGCTCGCATTAGTGCTCCAAACTTCAGATATGAGATGCTATATATATGCTATGTTTACAAACTTTTTTGCTCTTAATGTCATTGTCGTTGTTGCTCGCATTAGTGCTCCAAACTTTAGATATGAGATGTTATATATATTCTAGGTTTACAAACTTCTTTGCTCTTAATGTCACTGTCGTCGCACATCAAATTACTATACAAAAGATTACTAGAGAAATCACGACATTCAGTTATAATAGATTGTTACTCTACTTTTCTAGAATTATCTTGCATCCATAACCATATTTACGTGACCGTAATGGTTACTAGCTAATCATATTAACTAGTACTTTGTAACCATAACAGCGTACATATTTTGTGAATGTTAATAACCTCGGTAAGTAACTTAATTATAAGAACCCCCCGAGATGTCTAAAAAACAACAAAAATATCGGAAATTGTATGACAGACCATTCTGATGGCATAAATACTTGGTGTCGTATACGCTGCCAACTTAAATAATTGCATTCAATTAATATGAGAATTATATCCCCAAAAAAAAAAATCAATTTTGAGGATAAAACAACAAGAAAGCTTCCCTTTGTCCAACGGAATTATTGATGTTCAATACAATTCCACCTCTCTTTTTTTGGTTCTTTCGTAGATGAATAATATATGAATTAATTTAATAGGGTTTCTGCACACAAAAAAACCCTTAAAATATAATTATTTATAACAAATTTACTCTTCAACTTGAAAAATACACTTTAATATACTCATCTCGAAAGTCACATGCAGTAATTCTTAGACATAACATATTAACTCTGTTTCAAAAAGATTGATTTTCTAGGTTTTTATCTTGTTTCACAAATATTAATTTTCTATAATTTTTATTTATTTTTTTATTGATTAATGTTAATAAATGATTAAATTTAAAAGTTATTAATTGATAATATTTGAATTTGATGAATTATTATTGGTTCATAGTCATAGAAAAATATTTAGTGAGAAAATAATGTATTTATGATTAAACATTGATTGTTTCTTAATTAATGTGAAAAATCTAAAAAATCAAGCTTTCTAAACCAGAAAGACTATATTATATCAATGTCATAACTCAAAAGTCAAAACACACCGTTTTAATTATATTGGTTTGAGTTTCACAAACATATTAGGGATGGAGAGAATTATAGTGGTTTGAGTTTCACAAACATATTAGAGCATCTCCATCCCTAAGATACTCCTAAGGTATTTCATCAATATAATAAATCGTAAAAAGAGAAATTGTCCGATACTAAATCGTAAAAGAAAAACCACCAGTAACAAAAGCTTAAAGATAGAAGCGATGCAAACGCTACATCAGTAAGCAACTAAGCTGGGATTATGAAAATCCTTAACAATATTAATAGATTATGGGAATTATTGGAATAATATGTTTTAATTTTTTTTGGTTCCATCCCTTCAATTCTATCGTTTATCCTCATCCCTTCGATTCTATCTTTTGCCAAAGCATTTATTTATAAACCACTCTCTTTCTCTTAGTATTTCATAAAGCATTCTAATTATTTTACTCACGTCCTGCCCATCCCATTTATTTAAATTAATATTGGCATATATCAAGATTATCCTTACCAACCTAGTTTGAATTTTTAAGTGTCCGATCAAATTGTTAAAAAGAAAAGTGTCCGATCTTATTAGTTTTTGAAAATGAGAATGGCTGATTAGCCGGTAATTAAAAGATTTGCGTGGGTGGTAGAGCCACCACGACCATACTAGATTGAAGGCACATCAACATCATAAACCATAATTATAATTCATACATTTATCAAACTTTAACTATAGTGCTTAGTAATCTTTAGTCTTAACTTGTCGGTATGGACGTCTACATGGACGTGGTCGAGTGGTAATGGGGAGGTGGGATTGTTCCACCAATGGGGAACCCGGATTCGATTCCCCCTCTGTGTTGGTGCTCGAAACATTAATCACGACCATGTGTGGAAGCTGGCACTGGGCTTCGGCCCAGTTAAAAACCCGTGAGGAGGTTTTGTCAGTTGGGCCAACTCACTCTAGGCAATAGTCGGAATGCGCGAAGTCTTACTGGTTTGGCATGTGGTAGCCAGTCTCCATCTCTTCAATAGGATGTCGACCGGACAGTTTAGGTTATCAAAAAAAAAAAAAAAAAAAAATTGTCGGTTTGGACATGCAAAATGCATCCCACCGAGAAACAAATATAAATAAAATAAATATCCAGGAAAAAAAAATGATTAAGTGGTTGGTGGGATACACTGTTCATTATTTGATGATGACCACGTAATTATTCAATTAATTAATTAATCTCAATGTCGTCACCTCATGGACCTTTCGTTTTCTTTTTGGTCCATTACCGACAACTAGATCTTTTAATAAATATTTGTTGGTAAATCTCTTTTAAGAAAATTAAGCAAACTATAAAAAAGTTCGAATCCCCATTTTCATTATACTTTCTCCATTTTATAAAAAATATCATTTTAAAATTTTATTTTTGTTTCATAAAAAATGTTGTTTATGTTTTTAATGCATAATTTTAAACAAAAATACAATTTTAACTTTATTGTTTTAGTGTGTTAATTAAAAATAGAAAAAACTGTTTAATATATTAATAAAATATAATATATATAATTTTTAATAATTTTTTAATATGTGTAAAATGTGTCAAAATAATACTGTTTATAAAACATAAAAAATATTATTTATAAAATAAAATTCAAAACGACATAGTTTTAATAACGTATAAAAGATTGACACATACTTAATTGGTTTGACCTGCGTTTTTAGTAAGTCCAAGGTAGAATTACAAAAACAAAAAATTAACCTGAAAATTGATCTGCAGAAAACCCCTAAATTTATAGAGGTGATTTTGATTTCTAAAACCGGGGGAATATACGAAGACATTGTCGATTTTACTTTTTTTTATTTATTATAAGTGAATGTAAAATAATAAAAAAGAGAAATAGAAGTGGAGGGCATCAAGTCTCGAGGGTTCCTTTGGAGTTCTATTGTAACGGCTACGGCTAAAGTAACTGATTAGGATAGGTTGGATTATTGAATAATTCGTATTCAATCAGCTAGTCCCTTTTTTTTATTCGACAAAGTAAATAATATTATTATTATATGGAAAGGGAAAGATACGATTATACGAATAGAACACCAAATTGTTTGGGACCATATTCGGCCGCTTTAATTAATATTTATTCATATCACAATTATGCGTTGTGGATAATTGATAAAAATTCCTGAAGCTCGACTACTTTTCTTTTCATTTTTGCAACGCCGTTATAACAATCTTGGGCGGGATGATATTACGAAGTTAACTGTCTGTTTCAGCTAGAAATACGTGCATTTTATCTTAATTATGTGTGTTGAAACTGGATTCCACATTTGTAAATCATATATCGTGAAAATAAACTTATCATTTAGAAAATCAGAGCGATGTAATAACTTAACAAAAACACACACATAATAACGGGATTAGCAAAACCAATGAGTAATGGTATAGTGGTGCGACCATTGAGTGGTGAATGATGTAAATGATTATGTTGAAAGATATTTTATCCAATTTCTCTTATTATTCTACTATTTTTGAAATAAATCTATCTATCCTTTAAATTATCCGTTACAATTACATGTATGGCCTGGCGGATTGGTTTGTTCGTGTAAGTGACCAAAGCAATTGATGTATTTGGCTAGGACAGAAATTTATTGCGTTTGCGTACAAGTAATAATCAATTAAACGATAAACACGGGAGACCAAAAAAAAAAACAAGAAATCCGAGTCAACTAGCCAACAACTATTTTCAAATATTAAATAGTCGAATGTTTGATGGATCCAATAATGCGAGTTATAGACCATAGCATGCAAGAACCTCCATATTATATTATTATTCGAACCACTTTTGTTGTTGAGTGTATTTCTGCTATATGCATTATGCAATCTATGTATCAGTAATGAAGAAATAAATATTATTTTAAGATTATTTAAGTTTTTATGAAATTGAAAATTCTTGTTATAAAAAGTATTTATGAGATTGAAAATTTCATTAGGGGTATTATGAATTTAGTTATTCAATATTTGCTTAAGCCAGCGAAATAAACAACTATTACAGTATTTGTTTAATGAGAATGTTTTTTTTTTTTGGTTGTCTGAGACTCTGAGCTGATTAATCTTAGCTCCATCAGTCCAAGATCAGTGAGAAGACCGACTTTTTTCTGGCCAAACCATTGTTATATTTTTGGTAGTATATAATTATGCAGATAACAACAACAAGAGTTTAATTTCTATCTATAATTTGTTATTTGCTTTAAAGATATCCTATTATAAATAGTTGTGTTAAATTATTAAATAGACCATGGAAAAAAAAAGAATTGTGGCCCAAACAAAATTAATAATTATATCCTACTAATAAGTTTATTACTAATATTAAAAAAAAATATATATATGATCGTCTAACCAAGGAAGAAAGAAACATGGCATTGGTTTAATTTAGAACTCAGAAAGAGAAGAGGGCAAATCCAAAGTGGTTGACAAATGAAGCAATATCCTCACCGTCATGTGTATTGTGTAGTAGACCTGACCGCACACGTGTGGTTTTTTGTTCTTAAAGAAATGAAGTGGAATCTGTAATTTTATAGTGAAGTCAGGGGCAAATGTATATATAGTACATGGATCTTGCTAAGATCTTGTCCTCTTGAACTATATTTTATTATTTTATAACAATTGTTAATCTTAATTTAAATGGCAACTTGTCTTTACTGTTCGTTACTGCAAGAAAATAGAGTTTTGTCGTGTAGCGACGACAATGGACATAATAAGGACGAAGCTCTGGCAGAAACCTCCCATTTGGCCATCTTTTATATTGAAAGAGCATAGATATTCTTTATAACAACAACTGTGACATATTTCACGACGACTCATTTAATCTTATTTACCAACGAAAATATATTCATTATATATGTGACATAGAGCTTTGTTTTTGTTGGACATTCTCATATTATTGTTTCAAAAGAAGTTGACCTGAGAGGAACATCAAAGTGATTTCAACTCTAAGAGGCAAAAGTTTTGGTTGATTGAATTGAACTTGTGGTTTCCTCAATTTCGTGTTAGTCTGGGATGCCGATAAAATAAGAGATTCAATTCTTCATTTTATATTTTGCTCTAGTGATTTCTGTTATGTTAGTTTCCTTTTTTTCGTCTAGTTCCTTGTTAGTTTGGTCACTCAATATTTTGCATGAATTGTTTGAAAATCTTTAATTTTCAGTTTTGTTTTAGTTATTTTCATTCCTCTATATTTTACTTTGCCTCCCTCTTTTGGACGGTTGGTTTAAGAGACATTCCTATTTTTGTCTGTCTGTTTATTATATATTCCATGTGCATTTCTACCCGGTTTATTATAATCAAAGATAAGTGAAGAGAGATTGAGAAA
The DNA here is from genome assembly GCA_030161315.1 of Eutrema japonicum. Taxonomy (NCBI): domain Eukaryota; kingdom Viridiplantae; phylum Streptophyta; class Magnoliopsida; order Brassicales; family Brassicaceae; genus Eutrema; species Eutrema japonicum. The sequence goes on from BSQW01000006.1 coordinate 55,067,040, forward strand.
GGAACTTAAAAAATTAGTTGACTTACATAAGATATCAAACTTGAGGTTTATAGCTAAGAACCGAAAGACTAACTCAGTTCCAAACTTTGTTTAGGTTCAAGAATTTAGGTTCTTAAAACCTTTTATAAAGTTAAATAGTATCGCGAGATCTATTGTTTCCGTAAACTGGGCCTTCTTATTGAGGAATAGGTGCTCTATGGGCCTATTCAATAATTTTCAGGGTCCTCGACATTTACATGTGCCTTGGATCTTCTTTTTTTCTCCCATCCGCAAGAAAAACCATCGAGCATCCCTGAGATTCTAACAAAAGATCAGTACCTGCGACTCTCTTGTTGAGGATGGATGATTAAGCACACTTTAACATCCCTACATCTTTGTTTTGATCTGCCTTGGTTTGTTTGCGGAGAGATTATATACTTGTACACCAAACTAATTGAATATCATCCTGCTTGCAAACAAAATGAGACTATTGATTTTTTTCTCTTTTTGTTTTCTGTGTTCTACAATTTATGAAGAAAAACATTTGGCAGGATGAAACAAGTGGTCGATGGAATTGGCTGACTAAGTAGAATAAACGTTTCTCGATGAAAAATGAGTTTGAGTGGTAGAAGTTTATTTATTTTTCTTTGTAGTTGTTGTCGTTACTTCAAAAATTGAGGTTAACTGTAATCAGTGATTTTTGCTGTTTACACTATTTCGGTCCAATCAAGAAAAAAAAAAGGAAAGCAAATGGGCCAATGCAATATCATTTTGTCTTTTTTGACATCATAGAGCGAATTATTGTAACGATATATTCTGCAAATTTATGATATTTTTCAGCTCTCCAGGTCTCTCATAACACAAAAATAAAATAAAAAGTTATCAACTCTCTCTCACCAAGGAAAAAAGACAAAAAACAAAAAACAAAAAGAAGATGAAGAAGAAGAGAACTGAATTAAGAAAACAATAATACAAAAGTAGATGGAGAAGAAAACAAAATTATAAGAGATGGAGAAAGGAGGTTGCTAAATTTGATCAAGAAGCATCTCCTGGTACCTGCACTCGCTGCTGCAAAACCCTTTCTCTCCTCTGCACCACACCCAAAAAAAAAAAAAACTTAGTGGTTGGAACTCGCTGATTAAAGAGTTTATAGATAATGGACCGACCTGTATATATAGATGTCCTGTTTGTGGTCAAGATTCTTGTTGCAGGTGTAGCAAAAGCGTAAAAAATTGTGAGTCCTCTTGGTCTCCACGGCTAGTGGTGGCAAAGGAACAGAGCAAGGAGTCGCTTCCACGAAAACAGAGTTGTCGAAGATATGAGTGATGGTTGGGTTGGGACCGTGAGATATGACGCGCGTGTAGTCTTCCGTCTGGGCAATCTCGCTCACGGCTAAGACCTTTGATTGGACGCAAGGGCTGAGTTGTCCCTGTCCATGACCAGGATATCTCATGCCGGTTTTAGTTCCAAAATCGGCCGATGGGATCTGGACTCTGAGCTTTGACCCGAAAAGGACCATCTTGTTGACAGGTTTTCTCGAGGGGTAACTGTTGGTGTTACTGTCTCTGTTGCTTTCGACGAGATCGGCGAGGCCAAAGGCGTCTGGTGGGTGAAACCTCTGGGGTTTAGGGATTGTGGGCTCGAAATAGGAAGTGGGTTTAGGGTTTTTGGAGGAGAAGAATGATGGGTTAGCCTCGAGGATCGAAGTTGGGCTGATGTGGGAGAAATCGGCGTCGAAAGGAGTGATCTTGGAAGACAAAAACCTAAACTTTGGAGAGGTAAAGGAGGTAAAGAGAGATTTTGAAGAGTGTTTGGTGTTAGGTGTTGAAGATTCAGCCATTAGAGATGTTGCTGCTGCTGCTCTTCTAGGTTTGTTTCTCAGCATAATTAGTCAGATCCGGTGGGAGTAAGGATCATAACTCAGTAGCTTCCATGGAGAGCGAGTACAGTGCCAAAGCTTAAGCGAAGGAGAAGATTAAAGTCAGAGATTATTGATCTTGTAGAGCAGAGATAAAATATAGATAGATACAGTTTCTGAAATGAAAGAGAGGTGAATTTTAGTGGAATTATTGAAAATTCTGACTGCTTCTGCTCTTATGGGTCTCACTCCTATGAAATGATGATTCTCTCTCACACAATCAGATTAAAAGTTGCTTTCTCTCTTCACTCTTTTTTTTTTTTGGTTTTTTAAATTCCAGAGAGAGAGAGAAAGATGATCTCGAGAGAAGGGACGTTGTGGATTTAATCAAGAAATTCTTGAAACTTTACGGATTTACCCTTCATATTTATTGATTCATTACAGCAACAATGCTATCGTTTTGTCAATAATTTTCGAGACACCGTATATTGTACTTCTAAACTTTACGGAGTATTTTATAAGTTTTTTTTATTTTTAAATAATTAATGTTTTTACAAATTAAATAATCTTAAATAGTTTTTTAATTGTTTTTGATATTTTGTATTTTGCAGATTATTTTTTATTAGTTAAATTGTATTTAAATGTACAATAAATGTTTTTAGTATAGAAATTTTTTTTAAATGAATCATTAATTCGTGTGTAAAAACCTTAAACATCACTTATATAAAAATAGAATGAGTATTAATAACATTTTATGTTAAAATAAAATTAATAATATTTTAGGTTGAAAAATTAGAGATCAATACAGCCTGCGTTTTGTGCCAAGATCTGCTTGAAACGCGTAACCACCTATTTTTCTCGTGTTCTTACTCGAAGCGTGTGGACAAATTTAACAAAATGGGTTCTTCTCCAAGATTTCTCAACGGATTGGAATACTATTGTCAATCTCATCTCTCGGACTCCACATAACATATTGAAGACTTTTGTATTATGTTACTTGTTTCAAATGACAATTCATGTGGTGTGGAGAGAAAGGAATAAACGGTGTCATGGAACATCTCCATCATCGGCTCTAAGGTTGATAAACGCTATTGATAAAGGAGTTCGTAATCGTTTCAGTTTCATACAAATGTTGAGAGATGAACAATATGAAAAAGATATGCAATTGTGGTTCGCATCAAAACCGGTGGATTGAAAGATTAATTTATTTTCTTTGTTCTAAGAGTAATACTTATTTTAAAACTTGCATGTAAAATGTAGAAACATTGTTTTTTTTTTTGAATGTAATTTAACATTTATTATAAAAAAAAAAATTTAGAGATTGAAAACAAATTGGAAAAATCCAATTGTATATTTTCATGGACGATATTTTTATTATGTACACTTAACGGCGATAATTTTGATTTTGCATTGCTGTGACACAGCTATCTTTTCTAATGTTTCCTTCTATAAAAAAACAAATGATTTTTTAGCAATATTTATCTATTAATCTACACGGCATTTTGTCATTATTTCGTTTGTCTTTCTCTAATCATAATTCATTTTCATTTGGATTTCTGGTTTGACTAAATAAAAGAATCAGTGACGCTATTTAAAAATGCATTAGTATTAATAATTGATGATTTTATCATCAGTGGATACATGTTAATATCATCAATTTATGTTTATCCTCTCTAAATAATATCAATTATAAAGCAGTTGCGTGGATGGATAAGAAAAACAAAAATGTAATAAGAGGCGGGTCCCACAATTGCACCTGCTTTGCTTAATCCAATACTCCGTTAAGATATAGTTAAGCGCCACGTGTGTTTGTCCACTAAACGTTGATTGAATAATAGTAATAATGGTTAAGGACGAATACACACCATTATAATTATAGGGTACAATATAATCCCACTTATTTGACCAAACAATCCCAACTACTTTTCTTGTTGTTTCTCGAATCCCATCCCAACTTCATTGTTTAAGCTCGTCAATACAGTAGTACGGAGAACATCTCCAATGTATTACTCTATTTTTTATTTTAAAATAGAATAATTCTAAAATAGAGTTGGGTTTTACTCTAATGTATTATTCTATTTTTCATTCTAAAAAAACATATTTTATGGTATATTATATTTCTATTTTATTATAAATATCATTTATTTATAAGAAATTACTATTTAACCCCACTTATTTTTTTTCTTTCAAAAACTTCCATAAATTATAATTTTATTTAAATTAAACATTTATTACATAAAAAAAATTACATTACATCATATAAAAATAATAAAACATATACAACTTTGGTTTAAACATCACCATTACTGTATTTTTCTCATAAATGATCAATTAATGCATTTCGAAGAAAAAAATAAGTTTCTCTATCTTTGATTTTTCTAAATCGACCAAGAAATTCTTCGAATCGAATATCATCATCCTCTGCTATTTGGACTTCTGGAGGTGGAACTTCTCTTCCAACTTCAATTGGTGCATCGAGATCACGTTCATCCTCGATTATCATATTATGTAAAATTATACATGTAGTTATTATATCATGTAGCACATTTTTTTCCAAAAATGTAATGGTCCTTTAACTTTAAAAAATATTATAATAAAGTAATTTAAATGTAAAATTGATTTTCTTGTATTTAAATATTATTATTATTATTTATTTCAGTTATAATTACAAAGATATAAAAATTAAAGGACTATTCTATAAATAAAAAAGTTCAACTCTAAAATAGAGTGAGAAATAGAGTTACTCTAAAAATAGAGTAAAAAATAGAGTTACTCTATTTTAGAGTAGGAAATAGAGTGGAGTTGGAAAGAATTTTACTCTAAAATAGAGTTTAAAGTGGGAAATAGAGTAGGGTTGCCCATCTCTATTTTTTGTTCCAAACTCTATTTTAGAGTCAATTATTCTCCAATCCAGCTCTATTTTAGAGTCAAAAATAGAGTTTTTAATAATTGGCTCTATATTTAGAGTCAATTCTATTTTTTTTGTTCATGACTCTATTTTTAACTCTAAAATAGAGTGGTATTAGAGTAAAACTCAACTCCAAAATAGAATTGCTCTATTTTAAAATAAAAAATAAAGTAATACATTGGAGATGGTGTAATAATTCTTAGTGTATAAACACAAAAGAAAGTAGTGAAAAATAAATAAATTCCGATTAAAATTCATTACTATTATTATATTTACTAATTTAGATAAAGGAGTTAGTGATAGGCGGTGGGCCTAAGAAAAGAGAGACCCACATGAAAAGACAGGAGTGAATGGGTCCTACTCAATAATTGCGTTTTCCGCTATTATTCTATACGTAATCATATTGGGCTTTTCTTCTCCACCAGTGGGCCCACTATCGCCGAGGCGAGAGATTTGTATGCTTTTTTACTTACAGAAGAAAAAAAAGAAACAAGTGTGGGTTGTTTCCGCTGCATAGATACCAACTCCTTGTCGTTTTTATGCCTAAATGAGTTCTTGCTTCAATTGATCTGTTTTCGTTATATCTAAAAATAATAATTATCTGATTAATTTTGACAAAAAAAAAAACAAAATAGTATGACAGAATCCATCGATTCCGTATTTGTTTTTGTAACTATGATAGATTTGGAGGAAACTTTAGAAGTAAAATAGTTTCTCTCAGTTTATTGATTTGACCAATATAATTATTTATACAAAATCCTAACTTGTCTAGCAAGTTCTTTACAAATATGAGAATAGGAAATCTACCTATTTAACAATAAGGAAATATACACAAATGTTAACTTTCCGTTTAACTCGATCTCGTATAATCTCTGAGATCTCCTAACACCCTCCCGCAAGCTCATACGTGGTAACACGTATGAGATTGGACAATCCTTAAAATCCATAACGTCGTATATCGCCTTAATCATTGAAGTAAAGAACTTGAAATCCTCAAGTCGATTCGAACTAAAGTCACAAGTCTGGGTCGCTTTTCGAACTTCTTGTCCATGAAAAAACTTGTGTCTTAAGGTTAAAAAAAAATGTCATAGACATTATCATAAACCACCATATCAATATATATCTGTTGGAGTCATGATCTTCGTGGCCACATCGAATGTGTAGTTGATGAATAACCACATGAAGATATGTTCTTGTATTTTCTGTATTTTGACAAACCAAAACACCACAATCCAAAGAAGAAACACACGTTACGTCCATTTTTGGTTTTTTTTTTTTTTGGAAAATCAAATACTTAATTAGACGAAAGAGAAGAATAAAAATAGAATTAAAAAACAGAAGTAGAAAAAGTTGATCAAATAAGGTAGAATAAATAAAAATCAAAGCGAGAAGCTTAAAACAATTTTTTTTTTTTTTTTGAAATGATCGTAGAATAAGAAATCATTTATGATAAAAAGTGGTCCAAAGATCGAACAAAGCCAAAAATTTGTATGATTTGGCTATTTCTCTGGTACCATGATAGATTTGGAGGAAACTTTAGAAGTATAATAGTTTCTCTCAGTTTATTGATTTGACCAATATAATTATTTATACAAAATCCTAACTTGTCTAGCAAGTTCTTTACAAATATGAGAATAGGAAATCTACCTATTTAACAATAAGGAAATATACACAAATGTTAACTTTCCGTTTAACTCGATCTCGTATAATCTCTGAGATCTCCTAACAAACTATTCAACAGCTCTGATCCCTTAATCACTATCGTAACACATATATGATATATGTACGTGACTAATTAAAAATTATATAATTTCAAATCACTTGACGTGGAGGATAGAAAATATAAATGGTTCGATATGAATATTTTTAAAATATCTCTTTTAACCTCATCATTTACCTGATGACTCAAAAAGGGTTCGTGACCAAGTGGCATCACTGGGATATTAGCCATTTACCAAGGATATAATTCTTATATCACTCAAAATATTAAGATAAGATTCCCCGAGGTTTACGTTTAATTTGGGTTACCTCCTTAGTTTCGAATAGCCCAGAAATGTTGAAAGTTATAGCTATATTTGTAGTATTTTTTTCATTCTTTTTGTCTTGTTATTGTTGTTGGTCGACTATGATAAAGATGCTACAAAAAGATGATTAGTTTTGTCACTGTTCTAACATACGCTATATGCTTTACATACGGTACAGCGCTGTATAGTGTATAAACTTATATACAGCTGTACGGGAGCTATACACTGAATATTGTTTTGCAAAAAAAAAAAAATATATTTAAAAATGTGTTAAAATATGTATATATTAATACTATGGCATAGTAAAAATTAACATAAAATAATATTTATGATGAAATTAATAGTTTTTCCAATTAATATACATTAATACCAAACAAAAATCAAATAATTAACAAGTATTGAAATCATAGTTTAAAATCTAAATTATCAAAACTCAAAAATTTTAGATTTTAAGTAATAAAACAAAAAATGTATTATATTAATTTTTAAATAGAATAAAAAACCTTATATCGTATATATTATTTGAACATTTATATAAAAAATGGCGTATATACCGTAGTATATATCATGTTCAGACTTCAAACCCAATATAAATATACTGCTCTCTGATTTATGAAGCCCAATTTTATAGCATCTCCACTTTATGATCATATAAGTTACAACAACCAACATCACCAATGGTGATTCACCATGTCCAATACCATAAATACTTTTGACCATCCTTCTTCAACAAGTGTTGCATCCCCAAATACTGACAACATACGACCTACGAGATGATTCTGTGGAATACTTTATGTGCGGATTCGATGAGATCTTTCTTATAGATTCATTTTAGTTCTTTAGCTTCTTTTAAAGAGAAATCAAATATAGACCCGAGAATCAAAAGGTTGATCAATTGGTCTCTAACTCATGATAAATATGATATTCTGTACTTTGTTGGGCATACAACGGAGAAACTTCAGTATGTTTTGCACTACAAAAGTGGGCTGGATTTCTTGAGCCCATATTCAACTATTTTGCATTCACGGAACTACCAAATACTGTATAAATATATTTATTTAATAATTTGAATTAATTGTCTTCCGATTCTTCTCTTCGTGTGTTTTTTTTTTTGATGTCTTTCGGTTTTCTCCGATTCTTTTCTTTCGGAGTAATTCCAAACCCAAAGGTCCAGATTAATCTTTTGGGTGGGAGTGACACATCCCACTTATCAAATTCTAGTTAAGTTATAAAACCGGCTAAATAATTACTTTTGAAATAACTCATTTATTTGATTATAATTTAAGATTGATCCATTACACATATATATTTTTTTAAAGTACTAACATAAACAAAATTATAAAAAATTTCCAAAATCAATTACACAATATCAAATATTCAAACTTTTTACAAATCAAGTTTCCAATAATTATCAGTTAATAATGAAAATTGGTAGTATATGTCAATATTTCAAGAATAAAGCAAGAAATTGAATAAGTTGAAAAAAATGGAAAACTGTTTAATTTGTAGATAGAGATTCAAAATAAAATGAATAGGTGGCACAATTGTCAACTTATTATAATACTCATGAAAAGTGTATAAAAGGTAAAACATATTTTATTTTTTTAAAAAGGAAACTCAAATCCATATGTCGCGCATCTAACCTACTAAGCCTATGTGTAGCCCTACGCCTGCGCATTGCGTAATATTTCTCTTCCTCATAAGTTGAAAAATCTGAAAACCCTAATCCCACTCCCGAAATTCAAATCTCCAAAAGAGGAAGGAGCTATGACAGATCTAATGGTCTCGAGTAAGCGACCGCGAGCCCCAAGCTTCGCCAATAAGCACCCTGAATACTCGGAGGGCCACGCCACCGCCACGTCCGATTGGTCCCCGGAGAAAGAGATGAGGCAGATTCCGGTCAAAACATTTCTTGAGATATGCCGTTTCTGCAAAAAGAAGTTACGTCACGACGAGGACGTTTTCATGTACGGGTGAGTATGTAGCTTCACTTTCCACCATTTTCTCCTCCTGTTTGATTGCTAAAGATTAGAAGAGATGTGATTAATTAATTATGCATGAATTCCCCAAAGTTATGGTTGCAAATATTATTGTATGAAGCTTGAATTAGTTACTGAGACCCTTGGTGATCTTGTTGTGTGAATATATATATCTATGATGATATGCAAGGATATGAAACACTTGGTGACGTGACGTTGTAGCATCGATCATATACTAGTTAGTGAATAAAGTCTGATGATTGTTGATGATGAGATAACAATTGTTTGTTGCAAATAAGGCAGCTACTTTGGGGCATTCTGTACGAAAAATTGCAGAGCAAAACAGATTGCATGTGACATATTTACGGAATCCTCACGAGAGATTGCAAAAGCAAAAAAGGGAAGAACGAGTGAGGGGATCAGAGCAAAAGAGTCCAAAGCAGTAGGAAACCGAGAGAGTATCGCATCACCGCGGTTTTATATATGATTGTTCAGTGTAGATTTGTGCAAGAAGCCAGTGTCGCTTTTTTTCCAAGGCACTGGCTTTACCATCCAGCAAGTTGCCATGGGCAATTATTTGACCTTTTTTTTGTTTTAAATGCTAGACTACTTCTTTGAACAAATCAATTCATGATGTACAAGGGCTATTTGATGAATGCAATGTACTTGGTGATTTAAAATGCTCTACTCAGAGCCTCGCATGTAGTCCGATTCTCATATCTTTCAAGCGCCATGTATGGATTTATTTTCCACCATGATCATGATATCTCTCACACTTTCGCTTCTCCATTTCTTTCTCCTTTATCCCAATTGTCTATTGCTCCCCTCCCTCTGTCTGTAACTTTTACCATTTTGTTGTCTTTGAATATCGGAGCCCATTGATAAAGTTAATGGGCAATTAGAAGGCTCGTTTAGTAGGCCTATATAGGGGCCCATTTTCATTTATATCGCGCGTGTCATTTAACACATAAATAAATAAATATGATCGAAGAATATTCTTACATAAAATAAAAAGGGGAAATCAGAAGAATCTACGCATTGTTTAGAATTAGAAGAATATATATATATTTTTTTTTTGATTAATATGGGGTAATCCGGGGCTTGCTATACACCCGACTAATCCCCATAGGCCAGAGGAAGCCATGTTAAATCCACTGTGGCCAAAGTGACTCGAACCCAGGTGGGGGAAAATTAGAAGAATATTCTTACATAAAAACTTCAAAAACTTTTTTTCTGTTTCCAAAATTCAATAGATAAAAAGAAAACAAATTCAATTTGGTTTCGCGAAAAAACAAAAGAGTTTAAACGTATCTTGGTTAAGCCTCGTGTGTGTGTGTGAAGTTAGTATAAAATCATAAAGGAAGATGACCTCATCTGACGTAGTTAATTACTAGAGAAGAAGAAGACGTCATGCCCCATCAAAACAGCTAATTGATTCTCTTACTAATTATGGTAACTCCTTAATTATTATATGTAATAATCATTTTTTGCTGTTTTATGTATCTTTTGACATTAAACAAAAAAATGGTGGACCTGACCAAATCGATGACGCATGTCCCTGCTCTCTTCTCTGCCTCTTTCAAAATCATTAGACTTCCTTTACTTTACGATTTTTTTGGTTTGGAGTTAGCTCACACAAATCTTTGGTAAAAAGGTGTAAAAGAGAGACATACATGTCGCATCTCACTTGTTCTCGACTACTTCCCACTCAGTTTACATGCAAGTTCAATTTCCGCTGATGTCATCGCTTCTGCCACGTCAGTTATCACATCGCTCTTGCAGACGCTTATGACGTGGGATTCTCTCTCCTCTCAATTTAATAATCTAGAGTTTTAATTTTAGGTTTTCATGAATTCACTTCCAATTAATCTTGTTGCCCACCACTTGATATCATTATTGAAATATAAATTAGAACCGCCATTTTATAGCTATTTTCAGTCTTAAGTTTTCCAATTATAATTTTTTTTTTTTTTCATCAAACTGTATATTGTAAGAAAGTGCATATCATATACCAAGTGACTAGTGAATTAGTAGTCTTGAGAGTGAATATTCAAGGTCACTGGTTCAATTCTATATGGGAGGAGATTTAGGCTTTAGACGTGATATTATCTGATTAACCCCATACACAAAAATAGATTATGAATCAAATGTCCATAACTTCCACGGAGTGTAAAAAAAAATGGGTTCATCAAATTGTTCCTAAATTTTTTACAATGAGGTTTACCACTTGTTCTTTAACTGAACTATCATATCAAATTGTTCCCAATTTAAAAGGCAAATAACATGATGTGCTAACTAAATGTATGTCACTTTACTCATTGTTGTTGTCCTCCAAAGGAGGTTACTACAAAAACTCAGAACTTTATTTGGAAAGTATTTCAGTTTCGATGGGAAAATGTATAAGATCTGGTCATAAACTAATTATAATAAAAAAAAAAAACATAGTGTGTTGCCAACCACTCAAATTTGTATTTACATGATTAATCTAGTTTGCCATTAATCAATACTCACCCTCCGGCCTTCGGTAAAAAATATATTTTCCGCGATTATAGTGACCTATACTGCGTCTCAATGTCATTGCAAGAGTCCAAGGATCCAAATCATATGTACAAATTGTGATCATCAACTTGACTATTTGAAGAGTATTTTTTTTACTTTGTTTATCTATAGATTATGAATGAATTTGTCGCAAATCCCAATCGACAGGGATTCCCATGGAGGGATATGATAGTATATATATGAATCTGGTTATGTTAATTAAGATAAATTGTCGATAACAAAGGGAGAGCTAATAATATTGACAACAAAAAAAGAGCCAGGCTATAATATGGCTATAGCCATAGTAATTTGTCCTTAGCAAGAGATCCAATACGTTGACAAGGAAAAAAACAAAAGGTCCTATACAAATCACACTAATTGGGGTCATAGGTTAACCCCTTTTTTTTGGTTTGGGCAATAAAAGAATACCTTTAAAACCAATCATTTGTTTCAATATATATATATATATAACTAATTAGTTAAAATAATTGTATGTACATATAATGAATTAGTAGAAGCTTCACACTACAAAAAAAATGAATATTGTTACAAAATAATTGTGACTACTTTATTTGGTAACAATTTTGTGACGAAATACATACGAATCCGTGACGAAATTATTTAGTCATAAAAGCGTTACCATTTCGTCATAAAATTGTGACCAAATTGAAGGTAATAAACTTATGTCACTAATGGAGACATAATTGTTACAAAATATATTGTCATAAATATTGTTACAAATTTGCGACCAAATCGAGTAACTAAATTATACGATTTTTGTGACTAAACTGAAGTCACTTATAGCTACACATATTTTGTAAATAAATCTTCACATTTTGCCACCGTTTTAGTGGCATTTGCATTTGGTCATAGAATGTGACATAGTTGTTACGAATTTGTGACAAGAGTAAAATCACATGTGAATTTTTTTTTAAAAATATCGCTTCAATTCTGAAAAAAACACCCAAAAATACATAATAACTAAAAAGAGTATAAATGACATAATATGTTAAAACAAAAAAATTGTGAACGTGACACTAGCTCTTGATATGAATGTGACCTACATAAAATAAACAAAAAAAAGAATTAATTAATCAGAAGTTCCAAAAAAAACACAGCAGCGAACTAAAAAACATGTATCCAAGATCTGAAAACAATACAAGATGATTAACATATTACAAATCAATCACAAAAACTGAAATATAAAGCCAAGAGGTACTTTAAAACTTATCACCAAATTCACTTACGAATAGTTGTGTTGCTAGTGCTGCAAAATAATCTCGCTCTCCAATCTCTTTCAGTTTGACTATCTCAAGATCTAATTGTTTCTCTTTCGACAATTAAATGAAAGTTTTGCTTTTTTTCCGACAGCTTTGGATTTCAAGTCAAGAAAATACCCCCGTGGAGATTTGAGATCTCAGAGCATGCTTTGACCTAGATAGTTAAGTAGTTAACGTAATTATATTAATTAAATATAATTATTTGCCAAAATGTTATTAATTTTAAATATGCCGCCTCAGATTTCATTAAGTGCGTTAAGTAGTTTGCCAAAATTTCTCCCACTCATTGAGAAACCCTAAAAAAGTGTCAAAATTATTTACTCATCTCCTCCACTGTCTATCAAAACCGTTCTTTTCTTTTTTTTTCCTTTTAATAGAAACAATTGGTTTCACGTCAAGTTCAGAGGTGTCATTGGAAGGTGTTTCCTTTCTTGAATTTGTATCCCTCTCTTGAATCCATATTTCTCTCTTGAATCCATATTGGTTGCTCTATTGATTTTCAATACAAAGATTAATTATGAGTTGTACACTCTGAGATACTGATTTTCATGTGTTTTATATCTTAAATTGTAAAATATATTTTTGAACATCTATATACCCAAAATCATTGTAAAGTGATATTCAAACCTTATATGTTCTTAAAGTTTAGGGTTTATGGTAACATGTACACTAATTTGCAAACCCAATTTTTGTGACCAATTTGGGACTAATTTGAAACTAATTTTTAATAGTAGTCACAAAATAATCCCAAATTTGGGACTAATTTGCAACTCCACTTGATTTTTTTTATAGAAATCAATCAATTCTAAACTCAAACCACAAATTTTTAACTCTAAACCCTAAACCTCTAACCCTTAATCATAAATTTGATCTAAATCTTAAATTGTAAACAAAATTTTACACATAAACATCAAATAATATACAAAAAATTCAACACTTACAATTTTTTTTAATATGATCATTTTACAGGGTTTCTAAACCCTAAACCTCTAACCCTTAATCACAAACTCTATATCTTAAATTGTAAACTAGATCTTACATATAAACATTAAATAATAAACAAAAAAATATAACACTTACAAAAATTTCAATCTAATCATAATATCTAATAAGTGTTACATGTGTTTTATAAGGAATGATTTTGAAAGATAAAAATTATCTCAAAATTTATTTATTTTTATGTTTTAACATATTTTTGAACTGTTATATACACAATATCATTATAAAATCATATTCAAACTTTTTAGGTTCTTAAAGTTTAGTGTTTAGGGTAAAAAAATTTTATTGTCACAAAATAGTCCCAAATTTACGACCGTTTAGCAACCCCATACGATTTTTTTTAATAGTTGTCACAAAACAAAAGAGTCTCAAATTTGCGACTAATTTGCGATCAAATGACAAAAATAATGAAAGCTTCTCATTGGCTAGTTCTTTGCGACGAGGATCGAGATCCTCCACCGTTGATTAGTTTAATCCAACGGTTGAGGATTTAAATTGTTTTATTTTATTTTTTTTTCTTTTTTTAATTGATTTTTATTTTCTTTTTCACTCTCCTTCCCACGATATTCTTCTCTTCTCTTGCCATCTAATTAACAAAAACAAAACACGCTTCTTCTTCTCTTCTTCTTCTTCTTCTTCTTCTTACAAAGGTTTTAATTGATTTACAACTCTTTTTTTTTTCAGATACGACGGCGGTGGTGTTGGGCTGCGGCGGCGGTTTCTTCTCGGCTGCGACGGCGATTTCTTCTCGGCGGCGGTGGTGTTGGGCTGCGTGGTGGTTGCTCCAATTGGTTCGTGCCTCGCGTGGTGGTTGCTCCGATAAGTGGTTCGGCGAGGAGAAGATCTTCGATCTTCGATGGGTGGTTCGGCGATGGGTGGTTCGGCGAGGAGAAGATCGGCGGTGGTATTGAGACCATGCGGAGGAGCAGATCGGCGGTGGTATTGAGCCCAGGCGGAGGAGCAGATAGGCGGTGGTATTGAGGCCAGGCGGAGGAGCATATCGGCGAGGAGAAATCTTCGATCTTCTTTTTTTTTTCATTTTTTTTTCTTTTTTGTAAATTAATTAAATTAATAAATAAATAAAAAATTTAGAATTTTTTCTTGTAGTGAATTTTGTAACAAATTGTAACGGTTAGGTAAGAAAAAAACGTCATAATATAAATCAAATAATGACAATTATTTGTTATAATGTAGTCACTAATTGTGATGGAGTTTGTGATATTATTGTGGTCACAATTTGTAATGGATCATTGACATAAATATTGTAATAATTTGTGATAGTATCGTTTGTCACGAATTGTGTCGTTTCTATGACTATAAATTAGTCACGAATTGTGATGAGATTTGTGACATTATTTTGGTCATAATTTATGACGAATCAATGACTAAAATATAGTAACAATTGGTGACAAATATGTGACAATATTTTTCGGCACAAATTGTGTCGTTTTTGTAACTATTTTAATGTCGTCACAAATGGTGACGAAATGTTACGTTATTATTCGTAACAAAATTTTGTAACATTTTTTGAGACGAAATTGATTTGTGACGGTTTTATTGTGATGTTTTAGAAATTGTGACATTTTCATCACAATATAAATTTTGTGACGAAATATTTATATATTGTGACATAAAAAATTGTAACAATATTTCCTTTTTCTTGTAGTGTCAAGGGATCATCATATGGAAACATATATCGTTTTCAAATTGCTAGTATGAAACTTACCAACATGCCTATAGTCCTATAAATATAAGAAAATTAAATTCGGTGTATTAGTTAATGTGTCATTGTCTTTGTAAATAAGTCATCGTAATCAGTGAGTTAGTTAATATCTTCCAAAAAAATCATATGGTTATCGTTATTCGTAATGAATGGATTCGATGTGTATATAATTAATGAGAAAAGTAAAGTGAAATGGATGAAAAATGAATGATTTGGTTCATATACAGAAAGGGCGATCGAGTAATGTTACGACATAGCATGTGGTCGTGATCTAGTTGATAGGATCTTCTCATTATATCGATCAATTTGCGAAGCTTCTTTATGTACGTAGATCCATCGCAGAACACTATTCATTATAATAAATATTCGTACGTGACGTAGTTCTGTATTCCACTATAATTAATTAGAACAAAGTATATAGAAAAGGCCGAAAATGTGAATATAAAGACAAAAGAATTAAAACATATAAAAGCAATAGATAGGATGGGCAGTGTGCATCTCTAATCTCCGCCGTTTAGGGGTGTCATAATGGTTTAAATGTAATGAGTTGATCCAAACCAAATCAATCCATTAATTCAATGAGTTGAAAATTTGGATCATAATGGGTTATTGGTTTAAATGGTTATTGGTTTTAATGGTTATTAGTTTTAATGAGTTGAGTTAATATAGGTTAATGGTTTACCCATAACCAAACCAATAACATCTCCCTTTCTCTCTGCCTTCTCCATCTCGAACGTCACCCATTCCATATCTCAATTTTGTGTTTTCTCCCAATCTTATAGGAGGAGATTGTGATGATCTTAATGAATTTTTCTTAATCTTCTTCTCGCGTCTCTTAATTTTTTCAAACCCTCATCAACCAACAAGCACTCATCAACCAAACTACAGAAATTCTGCAACGGAGCCGTCTCGCCGTCGACGGTGCTGCTCTTCTGTTGCAATCTTCTTCACCGCCGTGTTATGTTCTTCTTCAGGTACTCCCTCTGCTTGATCCTTGGATTTTGTGTATTGTCTTCAAAATCTTTTGTGTATTGTCTTCAGACAAAGAATGAAATGGGTTTTCGGATCGCGATTCCGACGAGTCTTCAGTTTAAAAAAAAAAAATTTAATTGCTTACCCAAGTTTCAGTATCATCTTAATTCCTTGAGGAACATTGTTTTACGATGTTTAGGTCTCTGATTCGGACACGATCACAGGCAGTCGTCGCGATGTCGTGAGCTCTTTCTAGAGTTTTCGAATTCTACAAAATGTTGTTCGAATAAAGTATTCATCTTACAAATAACCTTTGGTTTATTCCCTTATTTTATGGTTGCTCGAAGTTTATCAGGAGTGAAATAAAAAAAAAATTGCTCACAAACTCTCTCTCTGCTCTCTGAACCTATCACATTGGTTTTAAGATATTTAGCTTTAGATATTTGTCTTTAGCTTTAGATATTTGGTCGTATTAGTACTTTAAACCCAGTTTTGGAGGTACTTCAGCCCTTATATAGTCTGATTTTGATGTCCTAATATTATACAAAGTTTTTTAGTTAAGTGATTATACTAATGTAATTCCACATCTGTGATTAGGTGTTATGCTCGTCTTCATCCAAGGGCTGTGAACTGCAGGAAGAAGAAGTGTGGCCATACCAACCAATATCTGATCTTGCTTGCCTCTTTTTTTTTGGTCTTTCCTTCTTGATAAAGTTGTTTTGCTTCAGTGAATGTTATGTTAAAATATTATATCGGTAAAAGGATTTGGTTTTTATGTTGAATTCAATATTTAATGGGTAAACTCATTAAAACCTGTTAATGAGTTAATGGTTTGATCCAAACCATTTGCTTGGATAAAACCATAACTCATTTAGTAATGAGTTAATGAATTAATGGATTGGTTTGGTTTGGATCAACCAATTTGACACTCCTACCGCCGTTCCTCCGACCAAAATATCTACCGTCGGATAGATATTGCTCCCTAGCTCTTTGTATTATTATTTTGCAGCAAGATAGACATGAATTATATTATTAATATTGCTCTTTGTATTTATACATACTTAGTATTATTTTTCGATTTTTTTTTGTGAATCTACGAGTCGTCGCCGTCGGTATCATTTAGGAATAGATAGCAATTTATTTACTGGAAATAAATACAAAGGAGACAATCTCTGAGGAATTTTTTTGTAAAATAAAGTTTCCCACATGGGTGCCACGTGGCCAAGAATGTAGGGTTAAAGGCAATCCAAAAGACACTCTTTATCTGATTTCGACCACACTCCAATCATATACGCACGTTTTCTCCACGCGCTTTAACCAGGCGCGTTTGCTTTTAACAAAAGGACATGGAATGCACGGAAATATAGAGAGAGTTTTTTTGTTAATGGATTTATTGTCTTTTTTGTTTATTTTGTTTATTGCAAAATATTGATTGGAAGGAGCTTTAAAGACTGCACACAACTATATTTATTTATACAGCTAATTTTTGTTTCCAATCATGATTTTTATAGATTTTTAAATTTACAACAATTTGTATCTTTTTTTGGCTGTAAAAAGTTATATTTCCACAGCCTATATTTCCTCTATTTCACTTTTTAAAAAGCCACACCCAAAATTTTACAGCTAAAAAACCTACAACAAAAAAACACACCGAAAATTACAGCTGTTACCAATCATGCTTATAATTTTAACAAGAAAATAAAATTATTAATCCTGCAAATTTAAGGGGAAAGCCCAATATTGAGGAAGTGTGTTCTAGGCAATGAAAAAGCCAATTGTAGAAAGAAAACAAGTGGGGGTGGAATCGTTAGTACAAAAGAATAACATAATTCTATGAGAGTTTGACTCTCTTTTTGAAATTGTTACTTTCTAGATCTAAGTTTACATATTTTATCTTTGTTTCTGCCCTTAACATTGTGAGACAACTTGAGAATTTGTTTCTGTTCAATATTATATCGGTGGAAATAATAGGACAAGAAACTGAAAATAATAAACTTTCCATTTGAAACCCATTAGTCATTTGAAAGAATCCATTACATGTACACATATATCTATACAAAAGTTTGATAACTCTATGGAGCAACTCATGGTTTGAATAGCACAAAACTGTTCAATCCTCTATAATCCTAAAGATATATATATTTATTTATTTGATCAGTTAAAGCTACATTATTACTATCTTCTCTTTTCACTCCAAGGAAATGCACCCCTGAAAAGTCCAAAGTAAAATATTTCACTATAAGAGAAACACAAGTAAAATATTTCATTATCAAATATTTAGTTACCATTTTTCTTTTCGGGCTTTATAAACGTTGAATCCTCCTTCGGGATCTTTCTTCAAAACGGATTCAGGAGTGATGATGAATTAGTAGAGGTTAAGCTCATAATATCCATACCGCTGAGGAAGAAGTTCCTCAACTTCGATCCTAGAGTTGGAGTAACTAGAGCTTTTCTTGATACAGTTTCTATATACCGATTCAATCTCTACCGAGAACAAACTGTAGACTGGTCTGTGATCAGAGAACCTTGATTCTACGCGAACATATGACAGCTGATTAAGACCACTCCCGTACCAGAGTATGCGATCACACCTTTAGTTTCCATAGATAATTGAACTCAGTATATTTTTGTACCCATCAAGTTTAATGCGAAATAAGTACTAACCATGCTGGAGTGCGTCTTTTCGCCTTGGGGAGTCGATCATCGCCAGCATATATATCTGAATTGTTAGAGTACTTGTAAGTGGGTGGGAAATAGATGCTTCCTTCATTCCATCCTTCAAACACACGGCCTTTTCGTTGTTCTAACCGTAGCTGTAACAAAACAAAGTCACATTTTAGATAAGGTTTTTGGTCTTTTAAATAGTTTTTTTGTCTGAAATCTGAATGTAATTTACCTGGTCTTTCTCAAGCAAGGCACTCCAATTTCTCATCTCAACAAGAACCTTTGCAGACCGGTAAGAAAGAGCTATACGATAATTCAAGTCTCCAAGCCAGATTACCCGACTGAAAACATAACAAAGAAGATTTCGATGAGCTGATTGCAATGCTTACGATTCAAGAAACGACCAACATTCATTCAACAGATAACTCACTCGTGTTCTAAAATCGTCTGAGGAGACTTCTCGTCGCATGCGTTGTTCACTCTAGGGAATCTGGTTTTTCTTAGAATCTCCAAAACGTCAGAATTTCTTCGCAGCTCGTCCCCTTCTTTTTGACCAGACGTCAAGTGGCTGCAGACAAAGCAGAAGCTCGTCTGGTGTACTGACATGCTGATCGAAATAGAGCCCTGCAGATTAAAAAAAGATGCAAATTTTGACATTTAGAATGTAAGGCTTTCGAGTTTTTAATCGAAACTCCATTTGGAGAATATAGATTTTACCTTGTTTCCGAGATAACCCATCAAGCCTCTTCCTACACAAGACACTTTGAGGTTCTTGACATTGTCCCTTAGATCACTCTTCACCCAAACGGTTAAGAATATCCCAACCATCTGCTTACTCGCCACCAAACAATACTTAGACTTGTCCCTTCCCTTCTTTCTCTCGTCTGTCACAAAAGATCCGCTCCTGGAGACAGTATAATAAGACGGAGAATCTGCGTCTTGCATGACATTCTCGTCGTCAGAGGAGCAATACATGAAGCTCTGGTCGTAGAAATCCTCAGATCTGTGGCCCAACATGAAACGGTCACAGACGCTGAACCGCCGGTCAAGATGCGGCTGCGTGGATGCTGACATGTCCAAGTCCAAGTCATTCATCCTCAGGCTCTTGCTCAGTGACTGAAACGACATCCGATTGTAGAATGACGAATTTACCCCTTCAAAGTCCGAGTCCAACTCGGGAACCGGCGAAGGAGTCCGACAGCTGTTATCCGGGAGACTGTTTAAGGTTTTTCTGATGAGAGACACCCATTTCCGAGCGGGACCGTTGTCTTCTGTACCCAATACGTTGCCGGCGTTCAAAGGAACGATCTCTTGGAAGCTGTGGAATCAAAATCAAAGGCTTAGGGATCCGAATTTACTTGAGTAACAGTAGAATCGAAAAAAGATTAGATCTTCCGCGTACCCAAGAACGTAAATGTCGGAAGGAGGTGAAGTGTGGAGCCAATCCTCGAGATTCAGATAACTCGGCGGAGATTTCCCGGCGACGTTCCATGTAGCAGTAAAAACCCTGAAGTGTGTAAAATCGTGTGTTAGAAAAGAAAGAAAAAAAATCTCAAAATTATAGACGCAAGAAATTGACCTAAGACTATGAACTTGTTTAACAAGTGGTGGTGAATCGAATTCATGTTTGTTTCGTCTTTGTCTTCCGGCATTCCTTTTGCTCGGAGTCTCTGCAAAACAGTTTCCTTGTAAATACAAAATGAAATGAGTAAAAAACCAAAAAAAAAAGGGTAAATAAAACAGTAAATGAAACAGTGGATTACGGACCAGTGTTGCTTTTCTTGACAGAGCATGCTTCTTCTCTTTCAATGACATTGTTCCTCCCACCTGCAAAAGCTTCTATTAAAAAGAGAAACCCGTTAAAGTAGAAAACTAAAAAGCTGCTCACTTCTCACATTAGGATATGAGTTTACCTCTATACAGGTCTCTGTCGTCTGCGTGGAAGTCTTCTGATTTGCTCTTGATGTTGAGCCATTTCTTAACCAATGTTTTGGGCCATGAAACCTGCACAAGCAAAAGATTTGGAAATCAAAACACAATCAATGCCAACAGACATGTGAGAAATATAAAAGAAAGAAAGAGAAGAGGAAAAAATACCTTGCTTTTCTTGAGGCTACCATCACCCATTGTTCTTCAGCTTCATACAGAGATGGATAGATCTCTGATTCAAAATCTAATCTTTTGCTAAACCCAATATATAAACATCCCCGAATGAGAAGAGAAGATCCAAAATGAAATGAAGAAATTGTTGACTAATTTAAGATTGAGGGAATAGAAGAGGTCAATGTGAGACCAGTTCTTATAAACACAGGAACAGAGGAAAGACTTTGAAATTAGGGACTTTTTCACTCTCTTACAAATTCTTATGCAGAAACAAGGAGCCTCGTTTCTCGGCACAGAACAAAGTGGAGAGAGAGCAAGAAAGAGGTTGCTCGTATGCTGTTGTTCTCTCTCTCTCTCTTTGAGGCTTTCTACGCCAAATCCAAGGGAAGGGGCAAACGAAAGACAGGAACTTTGGAACCCGAGTGGAGAGAGAGATGGGTATTCGGGTACAGCCCGGATTTTCCTCTTCTTCTTCTGCTTCTACTACTTCTTCTTGATTTCTGAAATGTATTTGTATTCTCTCTCTCTCTGTGTGTCTTTAAAGAAGAGGGGATCATGAAACAGCCGTATGATTCTCTCTCTCTCTCTCTGTCTTTAAATAGATTTTGTTTTTCTTCTTAATTTCAATTTGCTAGTTGCAGTCCGTAGTTATTGCAGTTTCCCTCAAACTTTGTTTTCATATCTCATTTGATTTTGACGTATATAATTTTCCCTTAAATATGTAAATTTTAACTTATTATGGAATACTACTACAGTAATATATATCATTTGCGACGTTCGTCCAAAATTAAATTTATTATAAAAGGCAAAATTAATATATAACTAAAAAAATATTTCTTAGTTTTTTATTTAGATTAAGAAAATTAATCATGAAATAAAAAATATTTAAATTCTAAAATTGATAATCCGCATAATTATGACTCATATAATTTGATTTTAAAGTCAAACACTCGTTTAGTTATCCATAAATTACGTTTTGAAATTCACAATTAAAAAGGTTCAAAATTGATCCATATTACCCATAAACAATATCTCTGAATGAATGAGACAGTTCAAGAATCAAATTTTAATCTTATATAATTTAAAATTGAATCTAATTGATAAAATCAATATTTCCTAATTTGATATATTATGAATCTTATATAGATTTAATATTTTACATTTTTATTTTGATTTTGTATTTTGTATTTTTATCGTGCTTTACTATTTTCGATTTTATTAGTTTCCATTTTCTTAAACCACAATTTCCTTTTTATATTTTTTATTACTTGAAAAGTTTGTATTATTATATTGACACATGTCACAATCTAAACTAACATTTACAAATGTCACAATTTCGTGAGTTATAATTATCTTACATTTAGTTCTGATATATTTTAAATCTTATATACACATTTAATAGTTTACTCTTTATTTTCTATTTTTTGTACTTTACTATCTTCGATTTTATTAGTTTCTATTTTTTTAAACCACAATTTCCTTTTTATTTTGTATTGGTTAGAAAGTTTGGCAGTGTGTTAATTACACACCAAAAAATTAAAAGTCTAATAATCGTATCCAAAATTATTTAATGCATCTCTTCACCACATTTTTCTTTCAAAATATATATTTATTTCATCATAAAATTTGTTTCTAAATTTATATATTTTCAGGTATGATCTGATTTTTGTTTTCTATTTTTCTGTTTAAAATTTCTTTTTTTTTAAAAATTATAAAATATTAAATTACAAATCCGCATATATGCGGGTACTTATCTAGTCACCTTATAAAAAGCGACACTTTTGGCTTGTTCCATTCCATATATGCATTACAAATCCCGGATTTGACAATTGGAATAAGCATGTAAACAAAAATGAAATCTCAATTCTTGGGAATATGTCGCCAAGAAATAATAGTTATTATATTAAATGACAATTAAAATATAACAAAAGCAAAACGAGAGAGTGGATTGTCTTTTGTTTGTTTGTTGAGAAAGATCGATAAGAGTGGATTGGTGAGCTAAGGTAGATGCATGTATGCATGTTTAAAGGGTGAAATTTGAGGTTTCGGGAGACAACAACAACTACAATTGCCACTTTTTATATTTGGATTCGTTTATATTTTATCATAGAAATGGGAATTAACACGTTTACCAAAAAAAAATATAAAGATCAAGAAAACAAACGTATTTCTTTGGAATGCACCTTTTTAGTAAAATGTGAATTTTATAAAATTGAGTTTGTTGTGTGGAAAGAGGAGGGGACTCTTTTGACCCAATCTAGACTAATGTCTAAGGGACCATCCATCCCACTTTAATTTTTATATATAGCCTATGATCACAACACAAGGTCGGTTTAAATTAGTCGAGCATCAAACTGAGAAATATTTGTATAATTACAATACATCAAGTTTTTATTGAAATACTATTATTTATAAGTTAACTTTTGTTTTTCTTAAACACAAAGTTAGGATCTTGTAGAGGTAATTTAGGGGGC
Source organism: Eutrema japonicum (assembly GCA_030161315.1). Taxonomy (NCBI): domain Eukaryota; kingdom Viridiplantae; phylum Streptophyta; class Magnoliopsida; order Brassicales; family Brassicaceae; genus Eutrema; species Eutrema japonicum. Next base: position 55,090,541 of record BSQW01000006.1, read on the forward strand.
CCAAGTTTTCTTTCAATCTTAAGACATTGTTTGGTGAATTTAAGAAACCCTTTTTATTTTGTTGTAAGGTAAAGTTAAAATGACACATGCTGCATGTGGGAGACCGTGTCTGTTTCTTCAGACCAATACTACTTAGGTTTAGTAAATCTTCTTTTTCAATGTGTCTGTTTCTATTTTCTATACATATACGGCAGCATTAGTATATTAACAATCGGTCGTTTTCCACTTACAGAAAATACATTTCAACAGCATTTTGTTTTTGTTGTTGTTGTTGTAAATATTCAAAATAAAAAAACGAAGGCTCAATAATAACTGTGCCAGTTGTAATAAGTCCTTATATAATTGCGCTTTTATTGTTTTTTTTTCTTTTGTTAAATGCCCTATTGAAGGAACCAGAATTCGCACAGATCGTAGATTGGCGAATTCAGTTTAGAGTTTAGGAGAATTATTTTTATTAGATTTATAGCTGTGCCGTTGAAGGCTGCCTACGTACCCTTCAAATAGGGATCAAGCCAAAACGTAGTTCTTGTTACAAAGGATGTGATGGGATTTTGAGATTCTTAAGAATGAGGCGATGGCCTCCTTATTTATAAGTCTTGAAGTCCTTAGCTCTTCCTTTTCCTTCTTGACTTTGTATTGGCAATTATCTTTTTTCCTTCTAACACCTATGACTCCACTCTGATTAGAGAAACGTATTGATTAATCAAAGGGTTAATTAACTAATAGTACTATTTTTATTTATTTATTGTATCACGTCAACACAAGTACACTAAATAATAAAGAATTCGAACATTTCAATTAGATACCGAAAAATCGAACCATTTGTTTTTTTTCGGAAAAAAAAGAAAGAGAACGAACCGTGTTTGTTGCAAGTGGTTTTTGCAACAAACACGGTTCGTTGGTATTTGAGCATGGATGAGTTCTCCTACCGACCTAGGGATGTTAATATGAGTTTTTGTTTCGCGGGTTTTTAACCGGTATGTTATGTGAATAAATATCCAGGCAACTGAGAAAATATTAAACTGAGAATAGAATAAGATATAAATCAGTTTTAACGCGTATAAGAACGAACCATTTTCGGGAAATTGCTCATTTTATTCCTCAATTATTTGCAATTGGCACAAATAATTCTCAACTATCGTGGTTGCAAAACAATTATCCAACTCATCGTTGACCACGCAAAATCAGAATTCAAAAAGCCTAATGCTAATTACTAAATGGATACATGTCCACTAAATCGGTTGTAACTTCTTCAATACAACTCCAAATGAGGTGAACTACTACCATTGGAAAGCTAACTCAATTTACTATAACTTTTATGAAGAGATCCAAAGCTAAATCCAAAAGAAAGTCTTTCATACGTGTAGATCTTCTAGATACATATTCTTGATGAAAAATCTACTTGTATGAAAATTTTCTCTTTAAATTTAGCTTTGGAGTTCTTCATCAAAGTTATAGTAAATTGAGTTATATTTTCAATGGTAGTGGTTCCAACTCATTCGGGATTGTATTGAAATAGTTACAGCCGATTTAGTGGAAATATATCCATTTAGTAATTAGCGTTTGACTTTTTGAATCCTGATTTTGTGTGGTCAATGATGAGTTGAAGAATTGTTTTGCAACCACGATAGTTGATAATTATTTGTGCCAATTGCAAATAGTTGAGGAATAAAAAGAGCAATTTCCCAACCATTTTCTTTATTAATATGAGAAAATAACTTTCAAAGTTGATGTTATTTTGTGTATCTGTTATTTTATCTTATAAATAAATGTATAAAACTATATTAAATGAATAATATGTAAATGAAGGCGACTTTGTAGAAGAATATCCGGCACATGGTGGGTATTATAAAGATTCATGATAACACCTAGAAGAACATTATGATATGATTGGTAAGCCTGTTTTTGGATTACAATAATTTATCTCAAGGAATAGGAATAGACACACAAATAAATTAATGGATATATAGCTAAATGTTTTTCCTTCAAATCTTGTTTCTAAGGAGCTTTTTTATTTCTTTCTTTTTCAGCATTATGTAAACGCAGATACAAATATCCAACATGTACTCATTTATTCACTTTGAAGAACCCTTAGAAGGGGAAAGTTGTAAAGAATGATGGGTGATGTGAAAGTTTTTCACTTTGAAGAACCCTTAGAAGAAGAAAGAGGTCCTTTGGGTGTAAGTATGGTTAAACATCACTTTCATGAACATTGGAGATTTTAGGGGTAAAAAGTAAAAGAAAAAAAGAGGATGATGTTACACTCCTGCTTTTTTTTTTCTTCCTCTCTTTCTGCATTGTTTTCTGATATAATTGAAACAAAAAAAGGATCACACATCAAATAATTGTGTGGTCTTTTTCATCAGATATCATAAATTTGATGTGCAAGAGGGCTGCCTCTACTCGACCAAATAGCAAATTTTTTTTTTGGGATTTGTAGTCACAAGTTCAAGAACACAAGGCATCGGAGGTCTTGTGGCTCATCCAATCATAGTCCGCTTTCGTCCTCGTTGTCTCACTTCGAGTTGGCTAAGAGATTAAAAAGAAAGCTACTCAAAGGATATTGGAAAATAGAAACCTTGTGCAAGCTTGTTAAACGTGGCTGACCACGGCTTTGAGGATTTCCTGCATGTATGATGTCAGTATACGGTCCATCTACATTTGAAAACAATATACGCGATTTAAGACATTCCCGCATGAAGAATGCATTGAGAGCAAAGCCCTTTCAAGTACATATAAATCAACAGCCTTGTCTTCAGGCAACGTCGATGTAGCTGAGAAAAGGCATCCGTCTTTGTCAGATGGGTTGCTTATTTCTTTCTTTTGGGAGTTGGGTTGGGCCATATAACGAGAATTGAGAAGTGGGCTTTATCATCACAAAACAAGCAATTACAAGTTTTTGAAGAGGGACATCTTCTTCCTAAGTTTTGAGTTGACCATTATAAGGGAAGAAAAGCTTGAACAGGTGGGAAAACAAACAATCTCATCTCCCTATATATGTTTTGGTACAAAATCTCTCTATTGCGAAAAAGGTCGAAGCTAATGGTGCAAAGAAGAGAAAAGGGATCTGCGGCTGACAAGTCTCTTGTGAATGGCTCTGATGGTGGTTGGTGTTGTGCGGCAGCAACCTCCCAGCAATGACACTCCTGCATCCATCCATTTCTCTACGTATGATACAAAGTCTTCATCCCCAACTCCTGTGTTTTCCTGCAACACCATTTTTTTTTTTTTTTGGTTTAGCAAATAGCAGCAGCAGCAACTCACAGAAATTGTAAGTATATTTCTCGCAAAAACAACAAGACTTACAACCCACTCCTTCCTATCAGCATCATAGCTTTCTCCGCTGTTTGGATACACTAGTATCGGCTTGCTCGTCACCTACAAGTTATGCAAACCTTTTTAGGGTCTCTCTCTCTCTCTCTCTAGTCTCCACAACACACACAAAAATTACCCAATGTCTGGATCCGCACCTTTTCTATCTCCAAAACTAGCCCCTCTATGAATCTTGGAGGGGTACAGTTGATTCCAACCGCCACTACTTTCTCACATGTTTCAGCTATGGCGATACAATCCTTGATGGAATCCCCGCTAACCACGTTCACCCCATCCTTGGAGTTAAACGAAAACCACCCAGGAATCTTCACATCTCCCTCATCTAACAGCTCGGCAAATGCCTTGTGTATCCCAGAAACAATCATATCAAAGCTAGATACATACGAAAGAAGAGAAATCAACTGTCATGATATGATGCTCTAAGAAAGACCCATTAACCGTTTTCATTACCTGAGCCTCTAGCTTGTTTGGAATGGTCTCAAATGCTATTATATCAGCACCGGACTCCGCCAGAACTTGGACTCGTCTGCGGTGGAAATCCTTCAGTGTTTCCAGCGTGATCAAATCACCATAGATTCCACTGATAGCGTAACACAACCACCAACACAAAGCAAAACTCAAATCTGATAAAGAGCTTTTGAAACTCGTATCACCTACATAGATTAAAAATTTTGAAAAAGAAAAATGCAGTACTATAAACCTGTATTCAGATCCATCAGCCAAATATGCACCGTAGCTACCTACGGATGCTGCAACTAATATAGGCCGCTTCTTATCATCCATGGTTTCGCTGGAGGAGCTAGTTCTGCATTTGTCATAGTACGTGTTCCGAGCTTCACAAGCTATTTCTACACTCTTTCTAAGCAAAGATTCGCTTTTTTCTCTTGAAAAGCCCTTGGCTTCAAATCCCTGAATCGTGGCCTGTTCAGATTTATCACAGATCCACGTCTTAGTGTCAAGAAAAGAGATAAACAAAGAAAGATGAAGAGAAAGAGAGAGAGAGAGAGAGAGACAAAGAACCTGATAAGAAGCGCTGGAGATGATATCAGCACCAGCTTCAAGGTAATCGAGATGCACCTGCTCCATCAGGAAACAAAAGCTGTATTTTAGTAGCAATGCCATCACTAGAAAGCGAAGGAAACTGTAAGTCTATTTTGATAAAAAAAAGAAAAGAAGCTACCAAAAGGGTTTAGGTCTCAGAAGTTGAATCAGCACTCTTTATACCAAAAGTGTTGAATGAAAATGAGAATGCTTTACTTTATCCAGAAAATGACACTTTTGGCAACCATTCCAAGTAAAATGTTAAATCTAAATCTAGGGTTTATTCACACCAAAAGCAGCTGGATTTACGAGGCGAGCAAAACGTTCGATTCAGATTTCACACTTAGAAAAGAAAAGAAAAGAAAAGAAAGAGAGTATTGTGATTTACGGTGTGAATGAGGTGAGGAGATGTGAGAAGGCATTTGGCGCTCCAGAGAGGATCGTTGAGATCCGCTCCATGTCGCTCAAACTCCGTTGCAAGCCCGCCGTCTATCACGGCAAAGCCGCCTGTCTGATTCAGGAAATCTTTCATCGAGTAAAACGCCGCCGCCGCTCCAGAGCTTCCGGTCACCATCTTCACGAGGAAAGTGAAGAAACAGCCACTTGTTTCTCTTCACTTACACCTACTTTACTCACAAGCGTCCTAAATTGTGAATTTAGGCCTTCTTATCTTTTAACACTAATAACATAATCGCCCCAATCCTTTTTGATGTTTCAACCAGACCCACAACTAGAAGTCTTCTTCATCCTTACTTCTCTCTCTCTGTTTCTGTTAGTTCCATTACCCGATTACATATATAAAATACTACGAATCCATTTTTTTGTATAATCAATCATCAGCCTGCAAAGAGATGACCCCAAAACAAAAGAATCAAGCTTTATACACGACTGTTTGTAGTATAAATACATAGAGAGCATAAACAGAGAGAGATCCTTATGACAAAAACCACACCAATCTAACTCCAAAGTCTCGAAAAAGATTACAAAATCCAAGAATCACGCAGCTCTCAAGAATATCAGAGACGGAGAAAAGGGAGAGAGATCAGGGGCCACGAGGTCTGAAGAAACAGAGGCAGCCCTGAAACTGGTCTGGAGCTATCATTCCACCGCCTTTGCTTGTGTCTACCGCTTCAAGTAGCTTCACAACCTCCTCCATCTCCGGACGCTTGTCAGGATTCGGGTCCCAGCATCTCTTCATGATGTTTGCCACCGATTGCGGGCAGCATTTCGGAATCTCTGGTCTCAGATTCTGATCAAGAGAGAGAGGGTTAGATTTCCTGATTAAAACTGTCACAAAAAGGAGAGATTGTAGAGCAAGAAAGAGAGAAACCTTATGAACAACGGCGTGAGAGATCTCAGCAAAACTACAGTCAGCGTAGGGCATGTCGCAGCAGTATATTTCCCAGAGGCAAACACCAAAGCTATAGACATCGCATTTCCTGTTGTAAGGTTTTCCTTCAAGAACCTGACAAAGCTAATCTTTTAATTTTTTCCCCATTACGAAACACCAAGGGATTTTTGGGTCTATACAAAACATACTATACCTCTGGTGCCATGTATCCAAGAGTTCCAGTTTCACCCGTCATGTCTTGAGGGTTCTGAGCTTCGACTCTAGCTACTCCGAAATCAGCTATCTTCAGCGTCTTATTAGTTTCTAACAACATGTTCTCTGTCTTCACGTCCCGATGTACAATCACTTTGGAGTGAAGGTAACTCAGCCTGAGAAGGGGGGAAAAAGTTTGAGTTTTGTCGATAAAGGATGCATCTTTTTCCTGTATTGACTGATGGATTTCCAAAAATCAAGGCATTTAAACATAAAAGGAAAGGTGAAAAGAGTGATTACCCTCTTGCGAGATCTAAAGCGAGCTGGATGACATCCTTGATGGGTAGTTTGTTCCTATACTTCCTGATGAGGAACTTCTTGAGCGTGCCTCCTGCAACATATTCAACCACAACACAACAAGCCCTCGCAGGATGTGCACCGTTGCCACGTCCGCCAGAATCACCAGCAGGAGGGATCTTCAGATCAGAGGTTCCCATGGATGCTCCTATAAACTGCAAACAAAAACAAAAAATGTTTGAATTCAAAGCTTCTTCTTCTACCTATTGGGTAAGCGCATAAATGTGATACCTTTGTAACGTTGGGATGATCGAGCTTCTGCCAGACGGCGACCTCTTGCTCAAAGGAAGCACGCAGAGCTGTAGTTTCAGCTGCTGTGGCGTAACCATCTTCTCCCCAATCTAAGACCTTCACTGCAGATGGTAACACACACGAATCAGATAAACCCCAACGACCCAAGCGGAAGTCAAAACCCTAGATAATACGGACCTGCGACTTGTTGGCCGGCGTAGACACCGCGGTATACAGTGCCATAAGTGCCGTGTGCGAGGACGTGCTTCATATCAAGTTTGGAGAGGTCAATCTCCCATTCTTGCATCGGCGGCGCGGGAGCTTTAGTGGAAGCGGAGGACATGGCGACACTTGAGGTTTGACCCATATGCAAATCCCATTTACTGAAATCCAGAGTATCCGCCCTGAAGTATTGTCCTTGTCCGGCGCTCCTGCTCCCAACTCCGCCTAATTTGGGATCCAAGGGCTTCGGTTTCGAGTCGGATCCGATTTCCACCGAGCCAGAAGCCATTAGATTTCTCTCCGGCTTGGCTTCCTCTGTTGTTGAACTAGGGAATCCAATAAAAACCCCCCAGATTATGTGGTGTTGCAATCAATGAGTTGCGGACAAGGCTAGGGTTTTTCTTTCCGAATTCTGTGGTGGAGAGAGAGAGAAATCAGAAACATCAAAATTCGAAATAGATTGATTGTGGTCTCCACAAAATACAAAGAGGATTAGAGCGAAAGAGGTTAGGTGAGAGACCAAATCATCTGTCTTTTTGACCGGCCAACTCTCAGAGATTGATTATTCCTTTGCCCTTTTCGATTATCTTTTCAGACAGAGAGAGAGAGAGAGCTGTGTGTCTTTTTCTTTTGGTTCTTCTTCTCAATTTGATAGTTTCAACGTCGCTTTGGAGCACTGAAACGGTGAAACTCCTCTCCCTTCTTCCTTGTTCGCATTACTTCTCAGATTTACCACAAACAAAAAACTTTGTCAATCATTCTTCTAGTTTCCATAGCTTTTGATTCAAATCTATTGACTTTTGACTTTTGACTTTTCAATGTGAACCACCGTCAAACGATTCCTGAAACTGGAAATTTAGGCAACGCAACACATGGACAAGACAAGAAGAAGTGTCCCTTGCTCATTAGGCAAATAGTCTGCATTTATTATTACTAGATTCATTTCACCCAATGTATGGGTCTAATTATATTCATGGGTCTAATTATATTCAATCTAGCCTGATTTGTATTAAAATTACAAAATCTATGTTATTTAATCATGAATTTTCAATTTTTTTAAAAATTTCATGTTATTGAACTATTGATTTATAAATGAATTTTCGAATCCATTGTTATTGAAAATATTTTAAGTAGTAGATTTTAAAAGATTTGTAGAGGGTGTATTGAACTGTGGATTGTAAGTGATTTTGGGTTCCTTTTAAAATCTCCTGTTATTGAACTGAGGATTTTAAATTGTCTTTTAAAATCCCCTGTTATTCAACATGAGATTTAAGTAAAATCACTTACAATCATTTGTTATTCAAACAAGAAGTTTAATAAATCATATCAAATCTGCTGTTATTTGAAGTTTAACAAATTTGTATGAAAGTCACTTGTGAATAGGATTGTAAATGATTTGAGATGCATTTTTACTTGAAAATTGAAAATAAAGTTGGGACAAATAACAGCTATATTGGTGTAATTTGAAAGAGACTCGCGATTCTCATCTACTACTTCTAAAAAAAAAAAAAAAACCAGTGTTTTTTTCCATTACTCTATTCTCCTCCTTCTCCATTACTACGAGCCTCCTTCTCCATTACTACGAACCTCAAACATTCTTCTTCTTTCTCACCCTTCTTACTACAACCCTTCCCGTCGTCGAACCCGATCTGGATTCAGTTTCCACTAGCAATGCCGGACTCTGTCATCAATTTCAAGCGGCCTCTTGCCGGACTACTCCCTTAGTACAGCCTCTCAAGCGGCCTCTTGCCGGACTCCGTCATCAATTTCACCTCTGGTTACCCGTCACTTTTCCGGAAAACTCTTCAAGGTACCACACATCAATTTAACGATAATACTCACATCTTTCGATTCTGAATCCCATCAAATTGATCCTAGATTTTGGGCAGAAACCCGATTATGCAAATTTCATGTAGGAAAGAAGATTGTATGCTTTGAATTTTACGGCTTTGGTACTAATAGCTGGAATTTTAGGGTCCTTGATCTGAATCGCCATTTTTGTTTTTATTGGGTTTCCAAGCTTTTTTTGTTTTCTATCTAAAATTTCAAGTGGGATCTTTGAGAGAAAAGTTATGTCTTTGTTGATTATCGTGGTGTCTTTGAGAGAAAAGTTTAGACAATACGAGTTAAGATGATTATCGTGATGTATTTGAGAGAAAAGTTATGCCTTTGTTGTATTGTGAAGACTGTTAATTAAGCTGTTAAGGGATCAGTGCTTACATTGTTACAAGGACGACTTGAATGCCCTTTGAATTGTTGATCATGCTCTGTTCTCGTTTGTTCTGTTTATTTAGTTGTGCGAATTTTCTGTTTGTTCTGTTAAAACTATGGACAATAATATTAACAATTTACATCCATCCTAACAGGGCATGAGTTTTGCAACTACTACGATTGAAGAACCCACCAGTGAGTTTTTCCCAACTATACGTTCAGGTAGCTTTGCTGAAATTGGATAAATATGTCCTTCAATTATGGGCTGCTCGTTTAGAAAGGTTAATATGGGCTTCTTGTTTTTTGTTTTTTTAGGGTTAGCTTTGTAGGTGTACGTGTATATATATACAATCAAAGTACTTTAAGGTTAGTTTTTTTTAGGGTTAGCTTCCGAGGTTTCAAGGTTTCTCTGTCAAAGTGAGCATTCTTTTCGATTTAATTTTGCTTCTGTCTACGTTTTGTTTAATTTTTCTGGTAGAAAAACCAAAGGACCAATGTGTTTATGAGTTATGAGTTTGTTTGAAAATTGGTAGACAAAGTAAAAGGACTTTGTTAGTTGTGAGTTTTGTTAGCATAACTCTGGTTCGTTTTCTTGTCGGCTCGATACGATATATTTTAGTTTCTGCTTGACGTTACTGTTATTCTTGAGGTTTCTCTATGGTTTGTGTTGTCCTGCGTTCATCATCTGATTTCTGTCTGCAAATGTTTATAGAGAACAACCTACACTACGATGGATGATCCAAAAGGTAAAGTTCCATATGGTGCGTGGTCTGAGCCTGAACACAAAATGTTGCTACGCCTACTAGTGGAAGTAATCAATCAGGGTTTTCGCGATGGTAGTGGTAAATTCAGCAAACTAAGAGTGGAGACAAAAATATTGTCTACTCTAACCAAAGAGCTTGGAACTGTTAAAACCTATAAGCAGTAAAAAAATAGGATGAAGATATTGAAGGGTAGGTACCAAAGCTTTGCAGATTTTCTTCGTTGTAATTCTGGGTTTGGGTGGGACCCTGTAATGAAGAAATTCATTGCAGATGATGAAGTATGGAATGTATATTTGGAGGTACAAAGTTATAATATGAGTAGTTATGAATACATTTGTGTTTGCTTAATTACGAAATTTAATTTAATTCTTATATTATTCTTGTTAAATAGGCTCATCCAGGAAATAAACATCTGCGTGATGACTCATTTGAAGATTTCGAGGATTTGCAAATGATATTTCGACAAAATGTCGCAACATGGCAGAATGCTATGAGCTTAGGCGATAACATTTATGTACAGCCCTCTCAAGTTGGACACAATGAGGAGACACGACACAAATTCTGTCCAAATGGTGGATGATGCAGAAGGATTCATCAGTGAACTATCATTTGACCATGGAGTTGTGTCTTCAGCGGGAAAAATCATGGGAGAAAAGCTTCCCCAAAGAAAGAAAGCTAGAATTGAGGAATCTACTGTGACCAAGGTTTGTGATGAATTGAATGCAATGAATAGTCAGATATTTGGCATGTTACAGAAAAGATGGGAACAAGAGGCTGAAGAAAAAGAAGCAGACGACAAAGCTAATAATGTGTGGGATGCTATCAAAGAAATTCCCGATTTGGACGAAGATCTCCGTTATGAAGCAATGACGCTTGTTCACAGTTTGGGTATGAAATATGGATTCATGAATATGTCCATAGCAGACCGTTGTGGATGGATCAAACGAAATCTTCGTAAAATAAGTTGATGAAGTCTTGAAGATGGTTTTTTAATTTGAAAGTTTTTAGAGTTTTTATCATTACTATGAACAAGATTATGGTTTTTGTTTAAGTTTTACCAACACTTTTGTGTTTTCGTTTTTATGGATCTTATTTTCAATTTCAAATTAGTGCTTTTAACAAGCTTACTCTTCTTCTTTTCTTGAGATTAGTTTCAATTAGAGACTATCCAAGCTTTCGTTTTGAAAGTTGAGTGGATCTACAGTATTAACGTTATCATCACCAAGACTGAGTTGTTCCTCAAGCCTCTTTATAGCCTGCCTCTTTTCCCTCATTTACATTCCTGTAATGAACGATGACTATATGGTCGTATTCCCTGAGATAAAGAGCAACAAACTTTCTGTTAGAAAACATTTATGTATACACATCAAAAGAGAGGATATTTGTGATTATAAATCAAATTATAAAGTCACTAAAGTATTAGTACATCACTCACGGATCAAGCATCCAGTAGATACGCCTCTGAAAAGTAGAGATTATATACATATATGGCGGGAAGAATATACACATGGCGGGAAGATCATAAGCATATATGGCGGGAAGATCATATATGGCGAGAAGAATATACACTTGAAAAAACAGTTTCATCTTTCTCATAAGAAAGGACGGCGACCATAGATCTCGACGAGTGTGTTCGTCCCTCAAGATACACCGCTCTCTCAACAACGCCGCATTCCGAATTCTCTGTAAGATTCAAACTATTTTTTCCTAATTAAGCGTAGAGATATGCTGTGTGTTTATGAAATTAGAACAAATTTTAGGATTCTGTGTGTTTATGAAATTTTCTATTTCATTGTATACGGTTTAATAATGAATCTCATTGTTCACGAGAATGAAGAGATACGAGGTAGAAGAAAAAGAAAAAGAATGAATAATTTTAAGACGGACGTTGATATTTTGTTACTAATTTTGTCAAACATCGAGAGGGTTTGTTATGTGATTACCGAAATGAATGCTCCGCAAATACGCCAGATTAGAAGATCAATTTCAAGACTTGGACATGAATACATACAAAATGCGTTGGTTAACGATCGTGACCATTTTCGACATCTATATCGTATGTATCCAGAAGCCTTTATGAAGTTATGCACTATTATCAGAAAAGAGATGGGATTAAAAGATACCAGAAATGTTTCGGTTGAAGAAATGCTTGCCACGTTTTTGTTCATCGTTGGTCAAAATTCCAGGTATATTCAGGCGCAAGATAGATTCAACAAGTCAAGATTCTCCATAAGTACGAGTTTTAACACAATTCTCAAGGTGTTATGTGCACTTGCTCCTACATACATGGCTAAACCCGGAACTGCAGTACCCGCAAAAATAAAAAACAACACACGATATTATCCTTATTTTAAGGTATGAAATTTTTTTAATTTGTATTTTTCAAGTGTAAGAAAATTTTAACAGCTTTGAATATTTCTTAGGATTGTTTGGGGGCTATTGATGGAATGTATATTTTTGCAATGGTACCTGGAAAAGACCCGGCTATCTACAGCAACCGAAAAGGACAAGTATCGCAAAATGTTTTAGCTGCATGCAATTTTGATTTAGAATTTATATATGTTCTAAGTGGATGGGAAGGTTCAGCTCATGATGCAAAAGTATTAAATGATGCTTTAACAAAAAATAGTAACAGATTCACGGTTCCAGAAGGTTAGTATTTTCATATGATTAAAAAATTGTATGTTATTATTTTGCATTTTATCTCACTTGTATTTGTATACTTCAAAAAATTTCAGGCAAATTTTATTTGGTTGACTGTGGATACGCCAACCGTCGTAGTTTTCTAGCTCCATTTCGAAGTACTCGGTATCATCTGCAAGAATTCAGGGGAGAAGGAAAAGATCCCACAAATCAAAATGAGTTGTTCAATCTTCGTCATGCTAGCTTACGAAATGTAATCGAGAGGATTTTTGGCATCTTCAAATCAAGATTTCTCATCTTCAAATCTGCACCACCATTTCCATATAAGACACAAGCACAGTTAGTACTTGCATGTATTGTTTTACATAATTATCTTCGTAAAGAATGTCGTTCAGACATGTTTCTTCCTGAAGAAGAAAGCGATAGCGATAGCGATGATGAAGAGATAGGTAATAACGAAAATAATTTTGCAGAAGTTCCTAATGGTACACAAGAACAACAAAGGTTAAATGCTAATAACTGGAGAGCCAGTATTGCAACAACCAGGTGGGCAGATGCTATGGATATGGAGTTTTGATGCAATAAAGTTTTTAGATTTTTTTTTTTTTTTTTTTGTTCGTTGATTTCCATTGCTTTTGAACTTTTTTGTTTTTTCGTTATACATTATTTTTTTCACGACAATAATAGAATAATCTCGACTAGTTTTGGCAATGATACAAAATAATGGTTCGGATTCGTAATGATATTCGATCATTCTGTATAATCCGGTATAATCCTGGATGAATTTGATACATAGAACATACCCTGTTGTTAAAACGTGGACACTCATCTCAATTCCCGATGGCAGTTTTGTTCTGGCCTGAGACGATTGTTTGAATGACTCATTAATTTCCTTCGACAATTATCCTGAAGAAAATTTCAAGGAAAAGTAAAAGCTCATTATAATTGTTGTACATGCACACAGGTTCCTTAAAGTAGATATGTAGCATGAGCATCCAACAATCTTGTCTGAGATTAGACCAGTACCGACTAGTAAACACCCTGACTTGGGATTAAGTAACAAAGAATATGAATACTAAGATATGCTGTGAGCACAAAACTCCAGAAAGTAAGATAATGGAAAAATAAGATCCTTTTGTTTGTTTCTTTAGTAAAACTTAAAGAACAACATTATTTTTATTAATAGAGAAGGAGAAAGAAACAGGACCTTGAACATCCCTTCGAGTTTGTTTGTAAACTGGCTACCACACTCAGTCTTCAGCTGTAGGTATCACCAAGGTTGGGTCAGTGTCTAAGAACTTACCGATATAGAAATTTTGGGTTGTAGGTGTCACCAAGGTTGGGTATATGTTTGAATTCTATAAACATATATAATTGTGACAAAAAGCCACGATTGTCTTAAGCCTTATGAATCACTTACCAAATCATCAAAGCAATTATGAATCACCCTAAAAACACCTCCAAACACCTCCAAATCACTTACCTATATTCTCCAAATGCACCTAAAAATCACCCTAAATCCCACAAAAAATGAAATCCACTAAACTAATTAAAATTCACAGTTCAATACACCCCCCTTAGTGATTTGAATATGTTTTAGTGGAGTTTCTTAATTAAAAAAATAAAAATCCAAATCTCATGGTTTTAAGTAAGATTTCAAAGTTATTTAAAAACAAATCATAACAACTTTCCTAATTTACTCAAATCATCTAAAAACTCACTAAAACTCAAATCTTTCCAAATTCTTCTAAATATTAGATTGAATACACCCCTTAAGACAAAATATACATGATGATTCTCAATTAAACAACCAAAAAAACTATTATCACTTATAAAATAAAATATAAGTTTTTTTGTTCATTACATGCAGGTACATTTATATAAGTTTCCACCAAAAGTTTAACCTTTATGAATCTTCTATCTTGATTTATCCACCGACTCAAATGTATATAAACTAGGACTTAATCCGTACTATTATTAGCGCGGGGTAAATTTTTTAAAAAATTGTTTTGAAATTTAAGAAAAGTTGATTTTATTTGAATTTTATAATATGTCTAACTCATGATTATCATTTAGAATTGTCAAACGGAATAATTTGTCTATTTAACCCGTTTTGCAATGTACTAACATATTATTCGAGCTAACCCGTTAAACCTATAATCTTGAAAACATAACCCTATTATGCACCGTTTAATCACTCTAGTTTTGTGATTAGTTCACGAACTCTTAAAAAAATCAATTTTTTATGTCTAACTTTTTATAAAATTAGTAAAATATTTTTTAACTTTTATTTTGATATAAATTCAAATAAAATATAATAAACTATAGTGAAAAATATATCAAAATTTCGAATATTTTTTTTTCCTTTGAATATATATGGATTGATTATTATTTAAATATATAGTAGATAACATCTTTAATGCAAAATAAATTTCATATTCTTATCACTAATTGTAAAAGACAATTATATCCTTTTCTTTTTCAATTATTCTTTGTTATTTGTAATGAAATTTCATGTGATAACTTACAAAACAAAGTTCATTTTTAAAAATGTTTTCTTAAATAATATTATATATATATATAGTATAATATTAGATTTTCTAAAACGTAAATGCACCCTTCTCACTTCTATAGAAAATTTGATTTCCCAATTTCTCAACAATTTGTTGATTTTTTTTTCGTTTTTCTTAAACACACAGTGATATGAGATTTCTCTACATTTTTAAAAGGTTTTTTTTTTCAATAACTCATTATTGTAATTTTTTATACATATTTTATTTTTTTAAAATATTTATTTATAATCCTTAGAGTAACCTCTTATATACATTATTTTATTTTTGATTTCCCACATGCATTATATTCAATAGATTATAACATGATATCTATTTTATAAACAAAGTCATTTCCTGTAAATTTACAACAAATTTATATAAGATGAGTCCTCAAGGAAATCTCGCGATTAAGAGTATCGGGTTTCGTTGGTGATAACAACGGTACAAGATGGGTGACAAGTTTCATTGGAGGTTAGAGGGCAAGAGTTTGTGTGGTTCTTGGTTTGAGGGGAGAATTGTTGGGATATCAATCCAAGTCCCACATCATAAGTTTAGACAATAATTGTCTAATATATAAGTGAAGTCCAACTCTGATTAGTATGAGGTATTTTGGGAAGGATCCCAAAAATAAATTCGTGCGAACTTTGCCTCTTGAACCCAAAGCGGACAATATTATACTAATGGAGAGTTGGACATAGGCTTGAAAAGCCAACAATAGTATCTCAGGTTCAAAGAAAAAGTGGACCTCGAGAAGTGGGTATGTGATGCATGTTCATTATGGGAAAGGAGTCCTCAAGGAAATATCGCAATTAAGGGTGTCCTTGTCTTGTGCCGAAAATCTTTCTGACGATGACTGAGTTTCGTTGGTGATAACGACGGTACAAGATGGATGCCAGATTTTACAGTAGGTTAGATGCTAAAAATTTGTGTGATTTTTGATTTAAGGAGAAAATTGTTGGGATAACAAATTCGTACGAACTTATCTTTTTGATCCAAAACAAACAACGTCATAATAATAATGGAGAGTTGGACATGAAAGTCCACATTCATACATATTGAAATGAACAACATTTTTGGTTTGTGACGCTATCTAACAAAACCAAAGGTCCAGTTTAATAACGGCATCACGCCTCCCTTTGAGATTACTATTCAATTAGATATTAATAAGAAAATAAATTAGATTACGTAAATGTCAAGTGAAGATGTTGGGAATTTTCGTCCGTTGTTACTTGTGAGCACAAAGCACCAATAAGAAAATAAACCGATTCGCATCCACCAGCATATACTTTTTTTTTTGTTAAATTGAATAAAAAAACTGTCAACGCCGAGAATATAAATTATATACTACTGTATAATGGAACCCAACTATACAAGAAAACACCACATAAAATAATAATGTTTACAGTTGCAAAATGAATCCTTCTGTTTGCGAAATTACCCATGTTGGTCTCAAAAGATTAGGTTCAAAACATTTAAGGACATATATTGGTTTTTATATGTCCAGTTGCGAATGTTTTAATGAAGCATGCTAGTAATCTGATGATATCAATAAGACTGATGCTGAATGGTTCAGTGGAGTTGGTAGGACCTCAAATACTGAATACTAGGATTCTCACCTCTGCAAATACTCAGTCAGGTATCCTCTGAGCTCACTACCAAGCGGCTCGGTCTGCTTGCAGTACCGGTCTGCATAACCGGAGTCGTGATGACCCGATAAAGGAACATCGTCTTGCAGATAATCACCACAATCGATGATGATGTTATGCAATAAACAGCACACTAGTATTATACTTGGCAGTTTCCTCCTGTCTGGTCTCCACATAACCTTGCTCAGAATCCTCCAGCTTCCTTTTAGCTGTGCAAAGGCAGTAGCTGCGACTGACCTCACCTTCTCATGCCTGTCGTTGAAGGCCATCATGGGATCAGAGGGATCATCGCTGTTGTGAGGAGTGATAAGCCAAGGAAGAAGTGGGTAACTGAGCCCTCCAACTACATATTCTCTAATAGCGGCTCCTTGAGATAGAGTTTTGGCATTGCCGTCCAAAACCTGAGCGGTTTCACAGAGTTTGAAGAAGCCTGAGAACTTAAGCAGCTTGGAGACGGTCATGCCGCCAGGCCAGCCGGTAACCATGTTGAGAAATCTCATTTCGTGATCAAAGACCCCTTGCAAGAACATGCTGTAGTTCTTCTCCTGGTCGCACCAGTCATCAGATGCCTGCACAGCCGGGAGAGTCATGATGATGTGCGTTGTATCTATGGCTCCGCAGCAATTGGGGAGACCGTAGAGATCCTCAAACTTTGACTTGATCTCTTGAATCCTGTCAGAGTCTGGCCATCTAAGATGATGCTTGGCGCGTTCCTCAAGGGCCTCGATGAATCTCCAAGTAACCTGAGAAACTGTGGATTGGCCAACACCAAAGGAAGCTCCCACGGAGACCTGAGATTCACCAGAGGCCAGCCTTCTTAGAGCAATGGCGACTTGTTTCTCTACACTAAGAAGCCTTCCCTCGATGTTGATGAGTCCCGAGGGAGGTCTAGAGATGAGATCCTCCCTCACGAGAGAACAAATATAGCTAAATGTGGTCTTGGAAGCCCTAAAGAAGTACTTGAACGCATCATCTTCGTCTAAGGGGATCGAAACACCTACAAACAAACTACAAAATCTCAGTTCGAACTGGGAAAGAATCTAGATTGAATCATCAATAGACTGAAACAGAAAATTGATTGAACCTGAGAGAGAAGAGTTTCGCTGCCAGAAAGTATCCCACCAGTCGCAGTCGATAGCTTCCGGATCCAAAGGAGCAACGTTGATTCTCCTGTCTTTCTTCGCCGATTTCTTCGCCGGAGCCATCGACGACGGAGAGAAAGCGCTTCACAGGATTGAATCGAGGAAGATAAGGGTAAAAAGGGACTTACGAAATTAAGCTCAGTTGTTCAATCGACGGAGAGAAAGTCGCGTTAGGCGCACACACACACCGTCCCACGTTATGAGGCCCACTGGGCCCAGCTTGACTCCTGCAACTGCACATCTCTCTTTTTGTTTTTTGTTTTTTTTTATAACAAATTAAATAGAATTACTTTTAAAATCTATAATCATTCATTATAGCCATCTTTAAGGAAAAAAAAATACATACTTTTGGTAGTTTTATTTCCTAATTTGCTTCTTTTTTTTTTTTTTTTTTTTTTGGGACAGCTTTTGCTACTTTTCTAGAAATAAATCTTTGTATCAATTTTACTAGATAACTGAAAAAGGAAAGTTTTGTTTTTTCTTCTATATCTAAAATCGAAATTCCAATGAAAACGTATAAAATCGTAGAGGAGGAAACTGTTATTTTGCCGCTCTCCGACGAATGGTCGTCAGTTTCTTCTTCTTCTTGGCTTTCTCTCTCTCTCACTCAACTTTTCCGCTTTGAAAATGATATATTTGTTTCTTTTGATAAAGTGTTTAGCATCTGGTGATAGATATATGCACAGTAATTTGCTATAGTGTGATTCGATTCTCTGCTCATCTACCACGGTGTCGGTACAAGATTGAAGGTCCAAGACCTTTAAATTAATAAAATCAACTTTCTCTATTTGGCTTGTGCATATATGATTACACGAGAGCTGGTTCCCACTTTTCACTTTTTATGATTACTGTTTGATGATAGCAATCATAAATCTTTGCTGAAAGCTACGTTCGATTTCTTATTTGGTGCATGACATGACACTGATTTCCAGATTTCTGTAGCAGATTGATGCTTTTCTTTCTTTCTTTCTTTCTTTCTTTCTTTGCGTGTCTCTGTGCGTTTTCATCTATCTTATAATTAAGAGGTTTCTGTTTGTTTGAAGATTCATTCTCTGGTGAAATTTCCATGGAGCGGTATGAAGTTTTGGAGCAGATTGGGAAAGGCTCCTTTGGCTCTGCTCTTCTTGTCAGACACAAACAAGAACGAAAGAAGTATATATATATATGTCTTCTCTCTCTCTCTCTTTCTTTCTTCTGCTGACTCTATTAATTGCTTCTCTATTCATATACTGTGATTCTGCTTTTCACAGATACGTATTGAAAAAGATTCGTCTCGCTCGACAGTCTGATAGGGCTCGCCGATCAGCCCATCAGGAGGTTTGTTTTCTGTTCCCTCATTTTTTTTTTAAGGTCTTAGATTAAGATTAAGATTGAGATTAAGATGATGAGTTTTGGACCTCCTCCATTGATGTTTCAGATGGAGCTCATTTCTACTGTCCGCAATCCATTCGTTGTGGAGTACAAAGATTCATGGGTTGAAAAGGTCTCTTGTTCTTGCCTCTATGTGCTCTTTCTCTGAACAAAAACTTGTTTCTGCTACTCATCATCTCTATCTTCTTTCCAGGGTTGCTATGTCTGCATCGTTATTGGATTTTGTGAAGGCGGAGACATGTATTTTCACCATTAAATAGAGTTTTTTTTCAAAAAAAAGTTAGAAGAAATTGGCTCTTATTTTCCAATCTGAATCTTGTTGCAGGACAGAAACCATAAAAAGACTATGTGGTGTTCATTTTCCAGAAGAGGTTTGTCTCAGCCAATATTAAGTGTTGAGTTGTTGTTACAATCTTTAAAATTTGACAAATAACCACATCAAATCCAGAAACTCTGCCAATGGCTTGTTCAACTCCTCATGGCACTCGATTATCTGCACTCCAACCATATTCTTCACCGCGATGTCAAGGTAAAGATATAAACTCTGTTTGAACCCTCCGTCACTGTTCCTTTCATGTCTATTAAGTATCATTCACATTTCTTTTCAGTGTTCTAATATATTCTTGACAAAAGAGCAAGACATACGGCTTGGTAAGTTTGTGAGATTCACTTGTCTTTTTATTAGGAGATACCATCTTTTATCATGTATAGGAATATTTCCTTATTTATGTATTCGTGTAAAATATTCATTCGTATCTCCTAATAGTGTTTGCCTTTTTCAGAGCTATTAACGCATCCACATTTTCGGTCTCAGGTGACTTTGGCCTCGCTAAGATTCTCACTTCTGATGACCTTACATCCTCTGTAAGTCACTTACACTAACAAGTCTTGTGTTGTTTCTGAGACACAGTTATGAAAAGTCAGTGTGTTTATAGGTTGTTGGTACTCCAAGTTACATGTGCCCTGAGCTTCTTGCTGACATACCTTACGGATCAAAGTCAGACATTTGGTCTTTGGGTATAACTATACATTCTTCATTGCTTTTTTACTTATTAACCGACACTTGTTCAGCTTGTGACTAACGTTTTCGTGGCAAGCAGGATGCTGCATGTATGAAATGGCAGCTCATAAACCTCCTTTCAAAGCTACTGTAAGCGTCCTTATAATTTTATTCTGATCTTGGAATTAAGACCCTTGATATGAAATGTGACATCTTGATTGCAGGATGTGCAGACATTGATCAGCAAAATACACAAACTGATAATGGATCCTATTCCTGCCATGTATTCCGGTTCATTGTAAGTCTGATGTCATTCTCTCTGTTAACATTAACCGACTTTCCCGCTGTACCAACCTCTTTCCTGGCTTATCTGCAGCCGAGGCCTCATCAAAAGTATGTTGAGGAAAAATCCTGAACTCAGGCCGAGTGTATGTTTCCTATCAAAAATTGGTTTTGTATGATTAAATCCATTGGTGGTCAAATCATAATTGAGCCAAGCATATATTGTACTGCAGGCTAGTGAGCTGCTTAACCACCCTCATCTTCAGCATTACATCAGCATGGTTTATCTGAAGCTAGAGAGTCCCAGAAGAAGCACTTTCCCACTGCAATGGTCTGAGAAGGGGTCGACGGTGAAGGAAAGAAGGCGTTCGTTTAGCAACGACAGGAGATTGAATCCGAGTGTCTCTGATACAGAAGCAGGCTCTGTGTCTTCTTCAGGCAAAGCATCTCATTTACCAATGTTTAATGAAAGGAAAGTCTCAGAATTAACTGTTGGAGTCGTCAGTGAAGAGATTGTTGCTCAAAGGCAGGAGGGAGTGAAGAAGCAATCAGCAAAGGCATACGTCATGCCAAAGAGGGTTGAAACGCCGTCAAGCACGCCGCGTACTGTCTCCAAACAAGAACTGGTAAGAAGAAAAATCAAAGCTTTTTGAAACAGAAGAGGGGAGTGATCTCTGGTGTTTGCTGTTTGATCAGATGAAGGTGTCGAATCCTAGAGACAGGAGGAGGAGAGTATCTCTGCCGTTGGTGGTGGAAAACCCTAAGACTTACGGCCTAAACTCACCGGACGTGTCTGTAAACGCTCCAAGAATCGACAAGATGGCTGAATTCCCAGACGGTCTGTTGCAGAGCAGAGAGGCAGCCTCAAGAGCGTCTGCTCACAATTCGACGACCAAGGACAAGTGTACAAGTGTAGAGACAAGGTCAGGTTCGGAGGAAAAACAGAGAAGGTTCGACACGTCGTCGTATCAGCAGCGTGCGGAGGCTCTGGAGGGACTGCTGGAGTTCAGTGCAAGGCTATTGCAGCAGGAAAGGTACGATGAGCTTGGTGTCCTCCTTAAACCCTTTGGACCCGAGAGGGTGTCTCCGAGGGAGACGGCCATCTGGTTGACCAAGAGCTTCAAAGAAGCTTCCTCTTGATTGATTGATTGTCTTGTAGTAATAAATTTGAATAAAACGGCCATGTATGTATGTATGTTGTTGGGCCGATTATCAAAGCTTGCGTTTTTGGGCCGTGTTGGATTGGGCCATATAATTAAAGGGTGAGGAGTTTGGGATTGCAAAATAAGTGAGGATTATAAAAGAGCATTCCCTCGGGTTTTTTCGTAATTTTAGGTGAAATCAAATCGGAAAGTCGGACCCCACTGGGCAGAGAGACAGTGATAGAGCTATGAACGGAGGAGACAAGGTGGAAGCAGAGATTCTCGAACCCTATCAACTGTCCTTCTCGGATCTTCTTTTGTCCTCCGACCCAAAACGGATCTCGAGAAATGTCATCGATGCCCTTGCCCCCACCGGCCCAGGCCTGCTTTGTATCACCGGCGTTCTTGGCTCCGCCCTTCTCCGCCGTAAACTTCTTCCGATGGCTCGGAAGCTCGCTCTGCTTGATCCCGATAAGCGGAATCGCATTCTCAAGGTACGATTGCTGCAAGATTCCAACTTTGACCTGTTAGTCTGTTGATATAAGAAGAGGGGTTTACATTTCTTCATCTGATTGATACTCAGGAGCACCACTTGGGAAGCGACGTTTCTCTGAAGAATCCAGAACGACATGTCTCATCTTTTGCAATGCAGCTCAATTACGATGAGGCTGGTTGTTGCAGCATTGGAGCTAAACTGGACTTGCAGGAGGATGATGATGAGTTCAAAAATCTTGGTGGTGCGTTTAAGGAACTAGGGTTTTGCATGATGGAGTTGGGTTTGTCGATAGCCCGAGTATGCGACAGGGAGATTGGTGGAGGGATGTTCGAGGAGACCTTACGAGAGTCTTGCACAGCAAAAGGGCGTCTCATACATTACCACTCCGCTGCAGATAAATTTCTTCTCACAGAATCCCAGAGGAGAAAGCAATCTGGTAAACGAGTATCAAGAAACAAAGATGGTTTTAGTGGGAGTCACTTCAATCTGTGGCAACATTGGCATTACGATTATGGGATCTTCACCATTCTCACTGATCCTATGTTTCTATCCTCGGATTCCTACCAGGAATGCAATTCCATGAGCAGGCACTCTTATCTGCGGATCTATCATCCCAGCAACAACAAGTTCTACATGGTCAAGACTCCACAAGACAGTTTTATAATTCAAATTGGAGAATCTGCTGATATTCTGTCCAAAGGGAAGCTACGGTCGACCCTTCACTGCGTGTGCAGACCAGAGAAGCTGGACGACATAAGCCGCGAGACATTTGTGGTGTTCTTACAGCCAAAATGGAGCCAAGCTTTCTCAGTCTCAGAATATACAATGGAACTTCTAAGTTCAGATTGTCTACAGAGACAGCTCACTGTCACAGACGATGTCTCTAAAACAGACATACAGAAAATTGTTCCACCTCTATCGTCACGGTTAAGGGATGGGATGACATTTGCCGAGTTTTCTCGGGAAACAACAAAGCAGTACTACGGAGGCAGCGGCTTGCAATCTAATAATAGATAACCGTCCTAGTTCGTGAGGCATGTCCCCCCAGGTTAATAGTCTTTACTTTAAGTAGTCAAATTCAGGATAATTTGTTCAAAGAAGCCAAGAAGAATGAGCCAAGAAGGGCTTAAAGGGAGCCAAAACAGTGAAAGCTGTTACATCGTTATCACAGTCAAAAGCTCACTTTTTCAGACATGCTCTTCTTTAGTCTCTGTCTGTGACTCTGTTTATGCTCCTGTTGTGTCTCCCCCGATGCTGTTACAAGCTTACGTCTCTCTGTTTGTTTTCAAGCGTCGCATTAAGACAAAGTGGTGTTGATAAAGTAAAAGCTGCGTCTACACAGATTCCTTATGGGAATCAATCTAGAATGATAAAGGGTTTTGCTCGCAAGTCTTTTCTTTTGTGAATTCAAAACAAAGTTTCTCCCTTCAAAGATGCTTGCTTTGACTTGGAGGTGCTTTTGCATCGAAAGGGGCCTTGGGTTTCAAAACCACAGAAACGGATATGGTGTAGCCAGTATAGGTGTCTATTGTAAGCATATCAAAAGCAAAGAAGATGGATATATATATACAAAAGTAGTTTATAAAATGGAAAAAGAGGATTCATCATCATTCAAAGTGCTGTTACATTCAATATTATTAATTGGTCTAAAATACATAACGTCCAAACAAGAACAATCATTGCAGGCAAAGGAATAAACAGAGAGACAACATGACAATTTTTCTAATGGATTTATATATATAGTAAATATGGGTATCCCTAGAATTAGACAGAGCAAAAGGGAATAAAGGATGTCTCTTTATTAAGTGGTCACCCACCTTCAATTGCAAAGTGCATATGTATAAAATATATAGACCGGAATATCCAATATATGCATCAAATACTCTAAGATTAACACTTAAGTTAATACAATCCATCATCAGTTAGTTACTTGATTAACTTAAAGGCGGCCAATACAACGATGACTTGTGTTCCCCTCCTTTTTATTAAATTGTTAATTAAGCAATTGGAAAGATGCTGCCTTGTTATCGAAAAGCGACGTCTTTTTTTCTGGTACCAATTATTTACGCAACGACTATATATTTCAATGAAATAAGAGGAAAGTGAAATAAAAAAAAACAGCTAAACGTTTTTTTTGTTGTTGTTGTTGTCTATATATTTCAAGAGTACTACACACACAACACACTAGTTTCCCTGTCAAAAGTTAAAATAAAGGGATGGAGAGAGAAGTGAGACGACCGAACCCAATCAACAGCTCTCGCCGGCCCGAGATATTTTCTTCAGGCGTCGGTAGTACTCAGCTGCCGGAAAGCCCGCGAGGCCCGATGGAGTTCTTGTCAAGATCCTGGAGCGTCTCTGCCTTGGAAGTCTCCAGAGCTCTCCACACCGCCAAATCAGCTCCGGCCACCACCAGAACTCCTTCAATTAACGCTCCGATACCGGAAGAAAGCAACACTGAGAAAGAAGAATGTCCGCTGGAGAACAGCCAGTTCTCGTTCGCTGCTTCTGCCACTTCACAGCTTGTTCTTGAGCGCATAATGTCTCAATCGGTACGTACGGGCTAATGAATAATGTTTTTTTTTATTGCCTGAAATATCCATAATGATGAGTTATTAATGTTTTGAGTGATGAAGGAAGTGTCACCGCTAACGTCGGGGAGGTTATCACACAGTAGCGGCCCACTCAACGGAGGCGGAGGTTCTTTTACGGAGACAGACAGTCCTCCCATCTCTCCCTCTGATGACTTGGACGACGTAGTCAAGGTACTTCTTTCGACTAATCTCTTTATAATCAACGTGTAATCCTTGATTTTTCAAAATTTCGAACATCTTTTAGAATGCAATAGTAGTACTTTAGAGTTTGTTATCAAAGAAACGAGAAAGAGAAAAAGAATAAGTAGACAGCTAAGAGAAAGCCGAGGCAGATGAAAACGTTTAATTTTCTAGACAAAAACAGATTTGACTTTGACTCTGGACTTTACAACCTGTGTTTAGCCTCTCTCGCTCACTTCACCCACACACACAAAAAAAAAAGATACCAAAATTAGATAAATATTGTTTCCCTACCTCCTATGTTACCATACATGTACATTAATAACCAATCTACTACTACTAGTTACTTGAAAAAAACGATGATTCTTTAAGATTGGGTCGTTGGCATAATTTAAGGAACTGCGCCGTCTGGGTCTTGGGACTATAAGCCGCAGTAAAGCGATCAGCCGTCCGGGTCGGCGATAATTAAAAGCAGATGAGATAGATAAATCGAATTCAAACTTCCTGATTAAATGTGCCTCCATGTTTGGCTCATTTATATGCCTCTTCTTAAGAGTAGTCACTTTACCTTCATTTGCTTTGGCATTCCACTTTAAAAGATTATGAGAGGAGGATTCCCTCAACTTTCGTTTCGTTAATCTAAACCAATCTTTACTGTTTTCACCATTGCAGTATTTTCGCACCCACAACACCATACAGCCTCTCTTCTCTGGCACTGGATGCAGCCGTGGAAATGGTAGCAATACCCCCGTGGCTGGAACCGGCCCAAAGACAGTTGGTAGGTGGCTCAAGGACCGTAAAGAAAAGAAGAAAGAAGACAGTAGAGCTCACAGTGCACAGGTCCATGCAGCTGTCTCTGTTGCCGCCGTTGCATCTGCTGTGGCAGCTGTAGCAGCAGCGACAGCAGCCTCTTCACCAACTAAAAACGAGCACATGGCCAGAATTGATATGGCCATGGCTTCCGCTGCTGCACTGGTGGCCGCTCAGTGTGTGGAGGCTGCCGAACACATGGGAGCTGAAAGGGATCATTTGACCTCCGTTGTGAGCTCCGCAGTGAATGTTAAGTCCCATGACGACATTGTCACTTTAACCGCAGCTGCTGCAACAGGTATTGTATGATAAACACAGTCAAAGTTACCTGTGTCGAGAATCCACGTGTGAATTCACCAACCTTTTGCAGCTCTGCGAGGAGCAGCCACATTGAAGGCAAGAGCGCTTAAAGAAGTATGGAACATAGCTGCTGTGTTACCAGCCGAAAAAGGTGCAAGTTCAGCGCTGTGTGGCCAGGTTGAAACAAAGCATAGCGATAGTAGCTTTAGTGGAGAATTACCTATAGCTGGGGAAGACTTCCTTGGCGTCTGTAACCAGGAACTACTAGCTAAAGGCACCGAGCTCCTCAAACGAACCCGTGGAGGTACTCCAACGCTATACTCGTTTCAATGATCTTTACGAAAAAAAAGATAGAAGCTGACCTTGTATTTTGAAAGCAGGTGATCTCCACTGGAAGATTGTCTCAGTATACATCAACAAAGCAGGCCAGGTTGTGCTGAAAATGAAGAGTAAACACGTGGGAGGGACCTTCACAAAGAAGAAGAAACGTACACACATTTCCTCTGCTTTTGAACAAAAACCAGAAAGCTCATGATTTATTTATTTATATATTTGGTTTGCAATTGTGTTGCAGATATGGTGCTAGAAGTAAAACGGGATATACCTGCATGGGCTGGCAGGGATCTGTTCAACGGAGACAAGCATCACTACTTCGGCTTGAAGACGGAAACAAAGAGGGTGGTTGAATTTGAGTGCAGAAACCAAAGGGAATACGATATATGGACTCAGGGGGTTTCCCGCCTTGTGGCCATTGCTGCCGAGAAGAAGCAAAAAACATCCATGTCCAAGTGGATGGCACCATAATTAAACTAGCAGAGAAGTAAACTTCCTATGATAAGAAGAATAGGTTTTAATATCAAGGAGTAGTAGAAGACTTTCTCCCTTTTGTAATATCCTTTTAATCCATTGATTGAGAAGAGATAAGACTTCTAAAAACTTTCACAAGTAGAATGAATGTTACATTACAGAGTTTCAACAATTGTGTACAAGCCAGATAAAAGAATTTGGAGAAAAGCAAATGACATAAAAAAGAAAGAAGGGCCTAACTATCAGCAGCCCTCAAGAGAGTGAGCAGAGATAGGAAGAGATTGATGACGTCCAGATACAGTGAGACTGCAGCCCAGATG
The DNA here is from genome assembly GCA_030161315.1 of Eutrema japonicum. Lineage (NCBI taxonomy): Eukaryota > Viridiplantae > Streptophyta > Magnoliopsida > Brassicales > Brassicaceae > Eutrema > Eutrema japonicum. Next base: position 55,117,525 of record BSQW01000006.1, read on the forward strand.
TACTCGTCATAGGAGTGTCTCTTGATCAAGTTGTCCGTATCATATACAATGTAACCACAGAAGATGATGGATGCAACACAGCCATAGATCATCACCGAGATCTTTCCTAGAGGGAAGAGAATCTACAAGAACAAGATAGGATTTTGAGAGTGTGTAATGATGGAAGAGAAAGAAGAGATGGTGGATTGGATATGTGGGAACCTGGATGAAGGAAAAGACCATAAGGACAATGACGGCACCGAACAAGAAGGGTCCGAGGAAGTTGAAGTCATGGCCTCTTTTGGCAGCCCAGAAAGTGTAGAGAGTGAGGGAGATCACCACAACAGAGGTCAAAATCACAGACTCGAGAATGACTTTTCCTGAAAACAAACACAATCAATCTATCAAAGATCGTCGGGGAGAATAACAGCATCAAGTGACATACCGCTGGTAAAGGCGCAGGTCAAGCCAACCGCAAAGGCAAGAGAGACGGTGAAAATGGCGAGTAGTATATAATTCACAGGATGCTTCTGGTGATAGTAATACAATGGACACATGACTGCACACAAACAAACAAACAAGGATGTAGAGAGCGAAGCCAATCAATGGAGAGAGAGAGGGGGAGAGAAATTGAGAACCAATCAATGGAGTGAAGATAAGAAGGATGTAGAGAGCAAAGCCGGCGCCGGTGGTAGTGAAGAAGACGGCGATAGGATGAACCTTAACGACGGTGGCGGCGACGGCGATTGTGACGAGCAGCTGGATGGAGATGATGGAATAGACCTTCCGGATGAAAGACCATCGGAGCTCAGGGCTCTCCATCGTCATCGTCGGGTAGAGAGGAGTCTGAGCCGACTCCAGATCGTGCTTCCCGAAACCCTGGTTCCACATCTTCCTGATCGGCGACAGAATCTTCAACAAATTTTGCGAGATTCCTGATGGAAGAGGGAAATATGTAGACACAACCTACCAAGAGAAGAAAAGGGATCAATCACCACGATGACCTTCAGGTGGATCAATCACCACGATGACCAGGTTGCAAAAAATGCCAACCTCATTATAAAACTGAATTTGATTTTTCTTTTTTTAACGAAAAAAGTTAAATAATAAAATTGACCATGAAAGTATTAAATATTTATGATTCAAATCTATTCTAAATCGGACCGATCCACTCTAAATCCGACCCAAAAAAAAAAAAAAAAAAACCTCGCCGACAATTTACTTTCTTATTTTTCGCGATTTACCGAAAACTTACTTTCTTCTTTTTGATCATCTTTTTCGCGATTTGCAGCAAAATCAAATCCTTAATACTTCATTTCCCACCAAAATCAAATTCTTCATTTCCCAGATAAAATCGTCGTTCTGTCCGTAATTTCAAATCAAATCAGATCAGATCAAATCAAATCTTTCCTTTCCCAGCCATAAGTTTTGTCCGTAATACTTGGTAACACTATGGCAAGAACAAAGAATGCAAACTATGGTTTAGGAGAAAAGGTTCCAGATACGGTTCCAGAGAAGGAGAAAAGACCATCTAGGAGGATCGTTTATGAAGACGAGACCCCGACAGTTTCAGAGAATGAAAACTCGGATTCCAGTGACGAAGAAACGGTATCCGAGCGTACAGTTTCAATTGAAGAACATGCAACGGTATGTAACTCATCCTTTTGTTTATCGAATTTGGGTTCAAATTGATTAGGAACAGACTCTGTTGATGCACATAAGTAAATTTAATCGTTTTAGTTAGTACCGGAAGTTGAAATTGATGGGATTATGCACTTGTAAGTTTCTGTATTTCTAGTAATACTGGACTAGTAATACTTGATTAGTAATACTGGACCAGTAATACTGGACCAGTAATACTGGACCAGTAATACCAAAATTTCTAAAACAAAAAGTAACACTCTATACATATGTCTTGCAGGATTCCGATGATGAAACCGAACCACTGCAGCCTTTGGATATGTGGCTCCAACCGACAGAGTATATAAAAAAAATCAAGGCCGGGACGAGGTGCTATGTTAGCCAAGCGGTGGAGACACTTATGAGCGGGTTAAAGCAGAGGAGAAAAGTTGGTTTTTGAATCACCCTCAATTCAAACACTTCTTCCACATTCAACAGGAATCCCACCAGGAATCCCACCACAAGGTTCAAGGCATGTGGATGCTTCTTGTGCGAACGGCGCGCACGGATAAAAAGAAGGAAGCTTGGTTCGTCGTGAATGTCGTGCCCATCCGTTATAGTCTAAGGGAGCATGCTCTTATCTCGGGATTAAACTACCGGAACTATCCACTCAACTACTCTGAACTGGGTAGTATGGCTTTCGTGGAGAGGTATTTTGGGGCGGGAGCTAAAATTAGATATTCAGATGTGAAAGAACAGCTTCTGAAAATGAGAGCTTCTGAAGATAAGTTGAAGATGGCGGTCCTCTACTTTTTATCAAGCATAATTAGAAGGCATACCAAGACAGGAGTAGAAGCACCTTCTGTGGAGCCTTTCTTTCTAAGAGCCGTGCATGATCTTCAGCTGTGTAAGAGATTTCCATGGGGAAGACTTTCATTTGATTACATCATGAAAGATATCTCGCACACTCTGAATCACTTTGGAGGGGTCGTCCTGGGTACACAATGGACGATTCCAAGTTTCGTGATTCTTTTGGAGGTAAATATGATATGAGGTATTACTGAGTATTACTAGTTCTTATGATTGAAGCTAACCCTATGTGTTTTGTGTAGCTTCTAGCGTTTGAGGCAATTCCGGAGTTGAAAAAGAAATTCCGAGAAGATATTCTAGAGGCAGACCAGAGGTATCCTAGGATTTGCAAAACCAAGTTTAAGAAAAGTTATATGAAAGGATTTACTCTAGACGAAATATATGAAACCCTTGGTAACACTAAGGTTAGTTATCCTTAGTAATCCTTTGCATAATAATTATTTGGAGTCCGAAATGTTTATAAACTGCATTACTTGTTTATGTTCACAGGACATTCAGAGTATCTTGGTCCCATCCTCTGCCGAAAAATCTCTTTTGCGGCGAATCATCGAGGAAGAAGATGTCGATGATGTCGTTGTGAATAGTTGGACAAAGTGTGTCAATAAAGAGAAGCCTATATGTTTTGAAGAGATGTTCAAGCAGGATATGGCTATTCGTCTAGGAGAGGAAGCCGAGAATGAGGTAAACCAGTAGACTTTGGCCATTGAAGGGTTGGTGAATGCGCCTGCAACTGGATTGGTGGAGCTCGTACAGAGCATAAAGAAGGATGTGGAAGAAGGTTTGAAGAAGATGAATGACAAGTTTGATGGGTTAGAATCAAGATTCGTAGAGGTTGAATCTTATGTTAAGGAGCAACTGGATGTTAGGCGGATGTATGAGGATCCGGAATATAATTTGAATGACAATCATGCTTATGAGGCTCAAGATGTTAGAGGTGGTGCTAATGATGGTGGCATAATAGATAAGGTTATACTTAGTATTTATGTTTCGGTAATACTACGTATTTCTGTTTTGGAATGCTTAGTAATTCGTTATAATACTTAGTGTTTCTGTTTTGGAATGCAGGGTTCGAAAGACCAAACAACGGAGCCCGTTGTGGATTCAAGAGAAGAAGCTGCGACTGCCGGAGGAGACCAACAACCTGAGAAGGTATCAGATGAGGAGGCTCACCAGGATGAGGTAAAAACACTTTTTCTTTGAAAAACAAGAAAGTCACATTTTGGTAATACTTAGTATTTCTGTTTCGGTAATACTTAATATTTCTTAGTAATACTTAGTATTTTGGTTTTGGAACGCAGGGTTCGAAAGAGGCTCATGCCGATGAACAAGATGCGATTAGCGAAGGAGACCAACAAACTGAGGCTCGAGACGATGAGGAGCGTGAAGACCAACAACCTCAGCCCATGGAGACCATATTGGTAATACTTAGTATTTCTGTTGAATCAAATGCTTAGTATTTCTTAGTAATACTTAGTATTTCTGTTGAAGCAAATGCTTAGTATTTCTTAGTAATACTTAGTATTTCTATTTTGGAATGCAGATTACGAAGGAGGCTAATGAAAATGAGGAGCGTGAAGACCAACAACCTCAGCAACCAGAGCCCATGGAGAATGTATCAGAGGACCATGATGAGGTAAAAACACTTTTTCTTTGAAAAACAAGAAAGTCACATATTGGTAATACTTAGTATTTCTTAGTAATACTTTGTATTTCTTAGTAATACTTTGTATTTCTATTTTGGAATGGAGACTATGGCTGATGAAAATGAGGAGCGTGAAGACCAACAACCTCAGCCCATGTAGAAAGAATCAGAGGCTATCGAAGGAAATCAGCAACCAGAGCCCATGGAGAAGGTATCAGAGGAGGCTCAAAAGGTTGAAAGACGTGAAGAGCATATTGTGAGTTCCCTAGAAGAAGCCGCCGCTACTGAACAACCTCAGCAGACGCCTTCCCTCAAGCTCTATGTGAGGAAAAGACTAAGAAAACCTTCCTCTCATGTCTCAACTCCTTTCAGAAGGTGGGCAGACAAAAAGCCAAAGAATTAGCATCTTAGGGTTCCGTTTATCGTCACTATAACTCGGGTCGATATCTGTAATATGGAAACAAACTTGGTATTACTATGTTCAATGTTCAATATTCAATATTCAATATATTACTATGTATTACTATGTTCGATTCTTAGTAATACTTAGTATTTCGGTTTTGGAATGCAAGGTTTGAAAGTCAAAGATATAGATAAGTTAAACAAATAAGTCTTACAAAACAAAAGTTTAACATTTACTAAATCCACAACAAGCGCCCTAAGATGCTAAATCCACAAAACAAATAAGATTTTTAACATTTGCTTAATGCACAAAAGTTTAACATTTGCTTAATGCCTTCAGCCTTGCAATATCTTCAGCATTGTTGTTCAGCTCCATACACATGCTTCGGATCTTCTCGCGATGTTCATCAACCTCCCTCCTTAAATTAGCAACCTCTTCTTCAAGGGTCACCTCAATGATTGGTGCACCACATGGACATCTTGCAGGAATGTCCATGTCTCTTGCCGGAATGTCCATGTCTCTCGCCGGAATGTCCATGTCCGCGTCGGCTAGGAAGTAAAGCATGTCGATTTCCTTCTTCCTCCGCTTCTCGTCACTATAACTCGGGTCCATATCTTTAACATGGAAACAAACTTGGTTCAGTATTACTACGTATTACTATGTTCAGTATTACCCAGGAAATCGAAATTCAGAAAATGGAATCCCTATATCGATTATAACATGAATCTAGAATCTACAAACCCTAAACAAACCCAAGAAAATCAAACATAAACCCTAAACAAATCCAGAATCTACAAACCCTAAACAAATCCAGAATCTACAAACCCAAGAAATCTAACATGAATCCAAAATCTACAAACCCAAGAAAATCTAACATGAATCCAGAATCTACAAACCCTAAACAAGATGTTACCTGAATCCAGAATCTACAAACCCTAAACAGAGAAAGGGGAGAAAGTTCTTCGGGAATGGAGTCGTCGTCGAGAGGGGGAAGGGGAAGAGAGAGAAAGTGAAAAAAAATGAGAAAAATAATTTTAGTAATCTAGTATTACTAATTGGGCCCGGGAAAATCCAAAAAATTCTAAAACCCGCGAAAAAGAAATATTGGGCCCGGGAAAAAAAATTGGGCCTGCGAAAATTAACACAGGCCCTAGTAATCTAGTATTACTAATTTGTAAATAGTTGTACTTTTGGGTGTTTTCAAATTAATTTAGTATTACCTACCCCTTAAAATGTGTTTTCTAGTTTCACAGTTTATTTTAGTCAATTAAAGTATGTTTCCAATGACTTTGTGCATTAATATTACATAAAACTCTTTTTAATTTTATTTCACATCATAAGGTGGGGTTCATATTAACAAAGTGATCCTAATAGTATAAGGTGGTTCTTGTGTAAATTTTCTAATAACAAATCATTATGGTATAAATGTATTTTATAAACCTAATACACATTTTTTAACATTTAATAGTTACTTCTGTATCGTAAATTTTACTATTTTGTATTTGTTGTTTTTTTTTTGTTGTAAATTTTTCAATTAAAATTAAAATTCCAAAATAAAACTAAACCAGAAATACCAGTGTTACCCAGTGTTACCGAGACAGAAATTAACATTAAACCAGAAATACCAGTGTTAAATACCAATGTTAAATACCAGTGTTACCCAGTGTTACCAGTGTTACCGAGAACGAAATTAACATTAAACCAGAAATACCAGAAATACCAGTGTTAAATACCAGTGTTATCCAGTGTTACCCAGTGAACTTTGCTGTAACTTCTTCTTTGTTAACACCGTAAACGTGTGATTGGACATTCTGGGATAAATGTTGTATGCAATATCCGTGCTTACACTGCGCGTAAACTTCGCCTATCATCCTTATGATGCTCTGATTTCTATCAGAAACAAACACAATTTCAGGATCCTCCGGCACCACTGTTTTCAACTTATTCAGAAACCAACTCCAACTTGCATTATTTTCACTATCAACTACCCCAAAAGCAAGGGGATGATGATGACGGTCTGGATCCTGAGCCATTACAACAATAAGCACTCCACGATGCTTTGAACTAAGATGCGTTCCATCCAGAATGATAACTTTCCTCATAGCTCTAAACCCTTCTATGCACGCCCCCAACGCGATAAATAGGTACTTAAACCTTTGTTCCTCATCACATTCCACATATGTTACAGTACCAGGATTTTTCTCCTCCAACATGTGTAAATAAGAAGGCAACCTCGTAAAACTTTCATCCGGACTTCCGCGCAAATCATTAATAGCTTTGTGTCTCCCTCTCCAAGCAGTAGTTACAGAAACATTAACACCAAGTTCTCTTTGAACCAAACCTACAAGACTTTTAGGTTTCGGAGTGTTGAATTGGCCTGGATAGAACTGATGCACAACATATGTAACCAACCCCGGTGTGCCTTTTCTTGAAAACTGGGTGCTTGTACTTGTAGTTATCCGAGAACATGTATGCTTCTTCTTGTAAGTTCTAACCGACCAACGATCTGAATTCTTATACTTAGCAACTCGTAGAGACCATTTACAAGCACCATCACGACATTTTAACACGTATAATACGGTTGTCGACTTCACTGTAGCAACCTCAAAACAATTCAGATGTACAGCTCTCTCAACTAAATCTTGCACTGCTCGTTTACTCTCAAACTCCTGACCTAAAGTCATGTCAATACCATCATCCCATTCATGATGGACAACCACATTTGCTTGTGCACTAGGTGTAACTTCAACATCGTAAGCAACTTCTTCATGTTGATCATTTTCACAATCTGCATCATGAGGAGCATTGTCCAATAGCAACTGTTCTGTTGGTTCAGATTCTGTGTTACGAGAAATCATCATACAATCATTAGCTCTACCATCACTCACAATCTCCTCATTCCATACATCAACTCCACTTCCTCGATCCTCTCTTGAACGTTTCTCAAAAATTTTGTTTTGCGAGACTCCTTCCAAGAGTTCCACATGCAAAACACTAGCACAATCATCTTTGTATCTCATTAAATATGCTATAACATCTTCGTCATCCAAGATTATACTAGCCTTATTCTGATCCGCTCTAAATGGAATGTAAGTTAGCTTCAGCTTCGTCGTATCTTCATCAACATTAATCTTCTTGCATATTCTACTAACCAACCCACAAAAAGTTAACTTCTCCTACAATCCATTGTCCGCCTGAATAATATCCCCCATAATCAAAATCTATGACTGTGAACTTACTCCTATTCATTGTGCCCTGAAAAAAGAAAAATTAAACAACATTAGTATTTATTACAACTCAGTAATCCCAGATATACCAGTAATACCAAATTAAATAGCCATACTAGTGACTAGTCTTACCAGCTGTACCAAATTAAATAGGCATACTAGTGACTAGTCTTACCAGATGTACCAAATTAAATAGTCATACTAGTGACTAGTCTTACCAGATGTACCAAATGAACTAGTCGTACCAGTGACTAGTAATACCAGTTGTACGAAATTAAAAATATTAGCTAGTAATACCAGTGACTAGTCATACCAGATGTACGAAATTAAAAACATTAGCTAGTAATATCAGTGACTAGTCATACCAGATGTACGAAATTAAAAACATTAGCTAGTAATACCAGTAAACTAGTAATACCAGTAAACTAGTAATACCAGACACATTACCAGCTCCGATTCAGATTCAGAGCTTCTAAATCTCTACAAATTCATACATTATCAACATAAGCTTCTCTTAGACTACGAAAACAAGTTTACTCGTATATATACTCTTGGGTTATTCAATATTACTTGGAAATCCCCTAATTGAATACCCAATTTGAATTTGATTGAATACCCAATTTCAATTTCAATCTAGTGTTTCAAATTGATTATCAATGTTTCAGATCAATGTAGAATGAAAGAAGACACAAAAAAAAGAGAAAAAGAGAAAAAAACTCACCTGAATACCAAGTCAGAGCCGATTTGCTGATGAAGACGATCGGACGCAGAACGCGAAGAGGAGAAGAATGGAAGAAGAGAGCTCGCGATTGGTTGATTTTTTTTTTCTTTTTCTATATTTCTTTTTCTTTTTTTCGTTTTATTTAATTTGTTTAATATTTAATGTAAAGATAAAATGGGAATAACACATGTTAGTAAGGTTATAAGGTTATGGAGAAAAAAAAAGTTAGAGGTGAATTTGGTATAATGGTCATTCTAGTAATTTATCCGAAGAAAAGAGAAGCTTCCCGATACGTCGACTAATCAGACGTCTGAGATTTTGACACGTGTGAACATTCGAGAGAGAGATTAAAACGACATTACTTTGATGACTTTGTCTCTCATTTGTTGACTCTTTCTGAGCGTTAAAAACTTACTATAAAACAAAATATAATGGTAAAGAAAAGCAATAAAACAAAAGAAGAGCAAGTAAAGAATCATGTCTTAAGTCTCAAGTAAAGAATCATGTTATAAGAATGGTCATTCCCATGTAAGTTGGCCTCAAATGTTAATGGGAACACAAAAGTGCCTTTCCATGTTTCGGTTTTCCTCCACAAAGTTTACCAAGTATACCTTGGTCAATGTCATCATGGAGACTGATCTGAGCGCAACAAACAGAAATCATTTTCAGGTATTTACAGGAAAAGCCTCTTCAACAGTAGTGTTTAATGTTTCTTCTCTTTCTCCACAACCTTTTCATAATCTACATTTCATTCACAAGTAAAGTTTGACTTGTGGTAAGTTGAAACTCTCCAAATCCGTCTTCTCCACATGCTTCAAATTTCAAGAGAATCCAAATATCTCTGTCAGGAGCTGGGAGGAGGCTGGAAATAAGGATGCTGCAGAGCCTCATCAACATTCACTCTGTCCTCCTGCACTCCCCCACGTAACATCATCCAAAACTTGTCAACACCAATGCTCTTACCAGAATGCAATGGTTTTTGTATTTTTAAAGGGACAAAAATAGACAGGCAGAGGATCTCACAGGGTACCATTGTAATAGACCCCGCACCAACCTTAAAGCCCATACATTAGGAAACCTGCATTTCCACCACTTTGTAAATGTACCTACATCTTCACAAAACTATCATGAATCATCAAACTTACCCAATCTTAAGAGGGTCTCTACTCCTTATATGTTCTGCCAGAAATTCTTCAGAGCATTTCCATGACGCAAGTGATATCCCACCCTACATCCCAGGATATATTACCTTTGCATAAGACAATAAGCTTCCAGGTTTAAGAAAAACCATCCTAATTTTTTTACATTTGAAGAGAATCGATCAAATAGGCATGCACCACTATGAGACAAATACGAAATAGCTGAATTGCTTAGCAAGAATATCTGAACAACATAATCTCAAATTGACTTTTTGAGACAAGTCAAAGATATTCCTTAAATTTAATAACCATGGTCAGTCAACAGAACAAACTGTCCTTTACCTGCTTTGAGCTGGCGCCACCATGTTTTAAAGAGCTACCTGGGATTAGGATGCACATTTCCATAAAGGATCGAAGCCTGTCCCCGAAATTAAAATTCCAACAAATAATTAAATAAAGACCGTTGTGGTGGTCGGTCTCAAGCAAAATGATTTACACTCCTAAATCAAACTTACTTGTATGCAAGCTCTTTAAAGTTTTCACTCCAACCTCTGATATGTTGATCCAAAAGGGCACGTGTAACAGAACTAATCTCAAAAACATTTGGTGATCCTAAAATCATCTCTAACATCACAACCCCAACACTCCACATATCGTATCTGCGAGGAAAAAAAAGAGGTGTCATATAATATATTTGGCAAGGTCAGTTGCAGCCACGCTTGTTAAAAAAAAAAGCAGGATCTCTCATACTTCAATGTCAAACTGGTTGGCCCACGGTGCCAGCTGCTGTTCAGAATGGCTTCGGGTGGTGCATAATCATGAGTTTGTTCTGCTCTGAATTCAAGATGATCCAAATTATTGTGATAATCAGGATTCACAAAACCAGAGAATTAGAAACTTTTTAAAAACATACAAAGAAGGAATTACCTTGAAGGACCTGTTGACCCATAATAATGTTTCATTGTGAATTCATCAAGTGCACTGCCAAAGTCGATGATGCGCCTAAACAGTGATTATAAGACCATCAGTTACCAGGAAACAAGAAATTGCATAAGTGCAGGACTAAAAGACTTAAGTGCTGCAGAAGTTTAGAAATACATGGAGCAAAATGAATAAACTAGAAAACTGAATCGTAATCCAAGTACAGTTTAGTTTTGAAGTTATAATCTCCATTTGGTACACCCTTTAAGCATCTGCCTGACTTGATGTCTTCAAGGCACATCACCATATTCTCTTACGAACATGCCATGAAATCATTGTAAATTCATTTCCGTGAGAATAATCATCTGTCACAGATTGTACACTACATGAACTACCATTAACATCAAAAAAGTTTCTTACCAGGTTTTATATCTCTGTGAGTAATATTGCGATCATGGCAGGCCTTAAGACCCAGCAACTGAAAACGAAGGGTAAAGCGTAAAGGAAAAGTAATCACAAATGATTCCCACGATGCAACTGTCAAACACAGGAACAAAATCAGAACATTCTCAAATTCCTACGCAACGTACCAACTGCCATATTATTCTCCGCATTTCTTCTTTTCCTGATTCTGTCGTCTTCAACCAGGTCCACCACTTTGACGGACGAAGTATCTGCACATGACTTGCCTCTTCAGCCTTTCCACCATCAGAGCTATTCTTTGCTTCTTCCACAGTGTACATCAGCTTTGATAAAGACACACCCTCGTGATGAAACACAAGCCATATGTCATTATATCGAGATTCAAAATACTCTATGTATCTCGCAATATGTTTCAAACTCTCTTCAGAGAGATCCAATTCTGATGACGCTGATTGAGAACTTGACGTTTGCGCTGCAGAAGAGCTCCTACTTATATTGTATGCATTTCGAAACAATTCACCAAAATGCTTCTCCCTTAGACCACTTAAATAAACATTTGGTCCCCTCTCTACCTGTTTAGGAAAAATAATGGAAAGTGTAGAAATTAAATTTGAGAAGGACTTGCATCTACAAGTAATCATATAGATTGATAGATGACATAACGAGCAGGGAGCAAACTCTTGCAAAGAATAACCTATGCCAGATCCTGAATAATTTATTTATGCAAGAACCACTTAATTTGAAACAATTTTTTACTATAAGCAATAAACAGTGGAGAACTACTGCCACCCCCAAATAACGAGAGAGTGATGCCCACATCAAAGATACTCGTCTTCTCACCATCACTCTAAGCATACAAAGCCAGAGACGAGCGAAAAGAAAGTTGCAGACATATCATGTTTTAAAGGAAAGATTGAAATAAGTCCCAAAAAGAGCACATACCATTATCCGCTTCAAAATGAAGGAGTTATCAAGACCATCAGCGTCATAATGATCTGTAGATGCATTGCTAGTTACGTTATCAGTGTTTTCATTGATATGAACACCATTTTTTGATATATTCTCATCTTCTTGGATCAAACTAGTAGCGTTCTTTCCTTGATAGCAATTCCAGTGAAATGCCAACCATACCTCACCAAATGCACCACGCCCAAATTTTTTCTTCAGCACATAGCTAAAAATTACATGGCATTACACAGTTTTATCAGCCATTTTTTAAGAATATTTTTCTATTTTAAAAGGTAACTGTTTTCATAATATGGAGGCACTCAAATAAGACCATCATGTTTCTCTGTGAAGAAACCATCTAGCCAAAAGGCAACAAAAAGACATGACATGCGCAAAACAATGGCATTTGCCCCTCCAAAATTTTAGCAATGACTACATAGCCAAGCCCACTGAAAAAAAAGGATTATTTAAAAGAACAAAGGATTTGGTGTAAGGTTGCTAAGCACAGGATTACCTAAGATCATGTAACATGGATCTCATTCATCAACGATGATACAAAAGAGGGAAAAAACTGATCAATCCCAAAAGAAAAGAAGAAGGCACCTCGAGTCCGCAAATGAAATCTCATCCGTCCCGTTATTAGCACCAAAACCATGTAAGGGTACAGATTCAAGTAACCCAAGGAAAGTAGCAAAGCTATCAGGATTGATGCACTGATCTCGATTCTCGTTGATAGCCGTCCCAGAAGGCAAACACCAGCCTTTATCATCGGGTAAATTTTCAGATGCACCAAAAAAGGGGAAGAACCCAAAAAGTGGAACCAAATTCCAACAACAATCAGGTTTCTCAAATAAAATAGCATTCCACTGAGAAATTTTCATTTACCAGAGAATGGCTCGGCAGATGCAGGTAGAACCTGAGGCAAGTCACCCATGTAACCGTTCAAAGAGTCCATTTGCCCTTGAGACGCACCAATAAGGTTCTCTGACATATAAAAGCAGCAAAAAATTCCGTTTTTAACTTCGACCTAGCATAAGAAGGACGGCCAGATCATATAAGTTGTAAGGTCAACAATGCAAACTTTTGTAACAATTGATACAAAAATATAGTGCTGACACCCCCACCCCCATTCTTGCAATTCAAAATCAATTGTGATAAGAAGGTACATTTTACAAACAAAAACATTAGCTTAATCCCGCATTTACCCAATAATGAGATAACGCATATCACAATGATTTGTCAGACTGCCTTAGGAAAAAAAAAATGAATATGGATATAGTGAAATTCTGTCATTTTGGGTCATACCAATAACCTGTTAAACATGGTGGCAAGGGGTTGAGTCTGTTTCCATTTCAATGGACTCAAATTTATATCATTAGGCACTGTTGAAAAGACAAAAACTTGATTAGCCAAAATGAGAGTGCCGATTATCAATGAAGCTTCACACTCTAGATTTAAAAATGTGGATGTCAGGGAATTTGATTGCAACCAGAGAAACTCACATGGCAATGCACAGGTGTTACTCGGCAGTGCTGAATCAATCTTATACTTGTTGTCACTCATACTCTGCTCCTTCCGTTGGAGCTGAGAAACTAGATTAGATTTTAGAGGAACAACAACAGCAGCCATATTATCCATGCTTCCCTTGTCAAAGGCAGTATTAACCAAGCAGTCTGCCAAAGAAACTGAGCAGTAAGAAGGCACTTCGGCTGTAGAGCTAGTTTGATTGTCTACTTCCCTCAGACGATCGCATACATCTTGCACCTCCAACTTCTCAAAGATGCCATCAGATGACACTACCAAGTAACTGTCATTAGCCAGTAGAGGCTGCCAGTCCATCACTTCAGGTGCAGAGATGACACCGTAACTGAAACAGATATCAAAACTCACATTTCATCTTCCCATAATGTAAACGAGAGTAAGTATAATCAAAGAAACACGAGTTACAGCAATAAGCATGTTCAGCGACACATAGAGAAACTAAGATACAACAAGCAATGCTTACCTTTTGAAAGTAAGGTCACCAATTGAACGTGAGACAGCCAGCTGACCGTTCACTCGTGGCACACCGGCCCACTCAGTGACATAACCTCCTGCAGCTTCAACACGAATCTTTTCATCCTCTCTATTTGGGTGATGATCCTTTGTCAATTCTTTGGCAATCAAACGCAGTAGTCCATTGCTATGTTCCAGTTTGAAGTCAGAGAACCTTGATGGTGAAGTGCCTTGATTTCGCCTTCGATCTCTGTACAGCTTCACCAAAGTAGCTGCAATAAGCAAACACCATTGCAACAAAATGCTTCTATCAAAATTCCCTTAAACGATAAACACAACACTGGCATTTTGTTGATTTAGAAACAGATGTTGCCAACCTCTAGCTGCTTCTGGAGTCTCGAATTTTTCAGAGCACAAAAGTGCCTTTGAGTCACCGATACTGGCAACCATTAGTTGACCATCTGCGGTGAGTGCAATTGTAGCCGTTGAACCTGAATTCAACTTCCGGTTAGATGCTTCCTGAAGAAAACAAAGTTTAGCTGGTTACATCATAATCATGATACTGAAAAGGAAATGTTTATTTACAAGGTTCAACGGATTGAGTAGAAGACCTTAGTAAATGTGGCATCAATGTCATGGATGGCTCTCAGCAAAGCTTCCTTCATAATATCCAGGTGAAGAGAATCATCGAAATTAAGCGTCGATGAGTCTCGCAACCTGCAAGAAAGAAAGAAAAAAAAATGAGACGGACATGCCTGCTAGTGTCAGACATCCAAAATCACATCTCCTCACACATGGTTGAGATGGTCACTATAAAGATGAGTCATTTGAGACATGAGATGAAAAAGCACTCAACTGCATTTGAAAATGGAGGTTGTACAGATGAATGATTTCATCCAGACTTACGCCATGCGGAATAACACCTTTAGTTGGTAACCTTCCAATCAACTTCCTGGTCATAGCAGAAAACGTTGCGTCCAAGAGAAAGTTGATATGCAAAGCAAAATAGTCCAATAGAAGTTTTGAAGCCATGTCACTGGCTTCTGCACCATTATGTCCGTCGAAAACTGCAGCAATTCCAACCAAAACATCCTTGGTTCCAGTCTTGCCTGCTCAGATTATGAGACCGTTTTGTAATTAAACGAACTAATAGATACACAAAATACCAATTGTTCCATACCGGGAAAGGGAATCCGGAGATCAAGAGCACATAGAAGACGATCCTCTTGGTATTTCCTACGACCTTGAATCGCTGCCGTATGGCAACGAGTGCGTGTAGGAGAACGAGAACCCCAATTCTGGAGATTCCAACGAGGGCATTTGGGCGATTGAAACACAGCTGGAGCTCCGCCTTCTTTGTAAACCGCCAAACAGGTGGAAGATTCCCCTCCGCAGTTGCTAGCGAAGAAGAAGACGATGAGGAACCCTAGACTTGATTTGACAATCGCCGTCATCTTCCTTGCATGGGTTCCTGTGAAATACACAAATCGTCTATTTCTGGATTCAAAGAAGAAAATAGAAAAATGATCCGAAGATTCTCGATTTCAGCTAGACATTCCTCAGATTTTCTTCTTCTCCCTATGTTCTAAAATGTCGATTTTACCATTAATAAATGATTGTAAAAATTAAATACAATTAAATCGGTAAGAATACAACGAAAAATACGGGAGTTCAGTGGTTGCGAGCTCCACGCGCATCATCCGCGTGCGCGCGACCAGGATTCGAATCTCCTCTACGTGGTATAACTGGGTAATACTAGGTATGGTAATACCAGTAATACTGGGGGATACTGGTACAACTAGGATAATATCTAGTAATACTAGGCGGTGATATTTCATTTAAAAAAGTTTAGGGATATTTTCGTCTTTTCACTCAAAGAAAGGGGTATTGTGATTAACTTAGGATAGTGATGGTTAAAATTTTCCTCATAGTGGTATTCGAGGTGATAATCCGATTTCAGCAAACCTTGTGTTGTCAGCAAAAGTGTTTGAATTAAACCATGAACCAGCTGGTTCAATAAGCGGAGCTGGTTCACGGTTTTAATGGTACTGCCTGCTAGGGGTGGGCACAGAGCGGATATCCCAGAAAATTCTACTATTTGTGATTTGCTCCGTTTTTACATAATATCTAATTTTGTGATTTGATTTGCTCCGAAAAAATACGGATATCCGGAGTTCCGGATATCCGAAAAATTTACGGATATTTGCGGATATCCGCGGATATCTATTGCGCTCCATTCAATACAAAAAAAACTAACAAAAAAATGTTTATAATTCATTTTTTTATCCAATATGAACTAACAAGTAGAAAACAAGTGAAATCATCTAGTTTTATTTTTTCTATAAAAAATGATAGACAAAATAATCATACAAAAAATTAATATCTTCACTTAAACTTCAGTAGAAACATTTTTATTAATATTCAATTAATTATTATAGAGTTTATATATTTTTTAGCGTACATATTTTCTATTTGAATTTTTTATTTATTAAAAAAAGAAAGAAAATATAAATAAATATTATAAATTTATAACATATTATATATATATATATGATCTACGGATTGGAGCGGATATCCGGCCTTCATAAACTTAGTATTTGTGATTTACTTTGTTTTAGACGAATACTATATTTTAGTATTTGTTTTTCTTCGAATCTTTACGGATATCCGGATTTTTCGAATCGAATCGAGACGAATACCGGATAGAAACGAATCTAATGGATAATTTGCCGGGACCTAGTGCTGCCTCTTTTAGTCGAAGGGCGAACACGTGTTCGTGAGTACGTGGCAATAAGTGGCAATAAGTGGCAATCAACAACATTCAAAGTTATACTATCTCCAGACCAAACATAAATTCTTTTTTTAAAATTACAAGTTAGTTTTTTTTCTACAAATATTAATATCGTTAAATCTAGGGGTGGGCATTTCGGTTTAATTTTGGGTTCGGTTCGGGTTTGGTTCGGTTCGGTTTATTCGGGTTGAATAAAACTCTAACCGAACTCAACCGAAATAAGTTTGGTTCGGTTTGTGTTCGGTTTGGGTTTAGTTCGGTTTGGTTTAGTTCGGTTCGGTTGTATTTTGGTTTGGTTTTAGTTCGGTTTTTAAAAAATTAACTTATAAAAACAAGAATTTTAACGAAACGTAAACAAAACGAAGTCATAAAAAAATAATTCCCTAAAAATCTAAAACTACTTAGTTCGGTTTATAACATTTATGGTGAAGAACCGAAGATTCCACCATATGTATTATTATTTTAATATTATTAATTAATTAATTAACAAAAACACATTGATTTATCGGTTAGATATTAACTCTAGTTTGGTTTGAGTCAGTTTGAATTCGGTTTGGTTCGGTTCGGTTAAAATGCCAACCCCTAATTAAATCCACGCCACTAGATATATAACTATTGTACATCACGTGGATTTATAAAAACAAAAAAGAAAAATCTTACGCATAACTTAAAAGGGTAATAAGTAGAGTGAGTTTTGCCACGTGGTAGCGTATCATCCCAAACTAAACCAGAAGGACCCCTTGGGCTTTGGCGTTACTGCCTCTTGGAAAAATACCAATCCGATATCGTGTTTTCGGCATATATAAACTTTGTTAATAATCCTATCTGTCACAGGAAAATATAAGTTGATAGTTTCAATGAATTTTACTCTTAGAAAGTTCGAAATCCACTAGTAATTATCACACTTGTGCTCGGTATATACCAACTCTTTCTATATAAGTCACATACGTGGCCATTCTCTCCTTCATCAACTGCCATAAACTAACCACCACTTCCCGCTCTTTTCTAGTTCTTCAATAATTCCGAAACCCAAATGATTCGTTTCGTCTCTTCTATGCAGGGACTGCAGGAAACAGGGCCTTGTCCATTTCTAAGGAAGACGTTCGAGATGGTGGACGATCCCCATTCTTTCTCCGCCAATATTCTCCCTCTATACTTCAAGCACAACAACTTCTCCAGCTTCGTCAGACAACTCTACACTTACGTAAGTATCTCTCTTACGACCTTGCCATGGTTTTTTTTTTGTCACTTCTGTGTTCCCCTGATCTTATAGTTTTGGGAGACCTCGACTATGCGTTCGCCCTCCAATTACTGCGAAATGGTAACTTTATCTGGTTTCTATTCGTTGTTTCAACCTATACTCTTTCGTATGAGTTATGGCCAGACATGTGGAGTCTATGGTAGCAGTGAAAGAGAAGAAGTCTTCGTAACTTCTGGAAACTTTATCCATATCACCTCGAGATATTCAATATTCAATAGACACTTGTTTGTTTGTTCCCCCCATATAAGCGCCATTTTTACTTCCATTGTTTAATAGTATAAAATAGAAGATTGATTTTTATTTTTTCTTACAGTGGAAGATTCTTGGTCTGTTATATAAGAAGTCATGGGAATTTATGAATGAAGGTTTCTTGATGGGACAGAGAGACCTTCTCAAATGCATCAAGCGACGAACCTCTTCCTCTGCCCCTCCCTCGCTCAACCACTCTCCACCGGATGACGGTCACTACCCCTGCGTCGAGCTCCGGCAAGAGAGGCATGTCCTGATGATGGAGATATCAAGGCTCAGACAGCAGGAGCAGAGAGCCAGAGGGTACATCCAAGCCATGGAGCAGAGAAGAAACAGAGACATATGATGTCGTTCCTGAGGCGTGTGGTGCAGGACCCCACGCTTCTTCAGCAGCTACTCGAGAAGCAGAGAAAAGAGGCCACGATCGATCAGGTAAAACTGGAGGCGGTGGAACACGTGTCGGAGCTGGAGGCTCTGGCGCTAGAGATGCAAGGGTATGGACGCCAACGGAAGGAGGACGCGGAGAGGGAGGTCGACGACGGGTTTTGGGAAGAAGTACTTATGAACAACCAACCACAACTTGGAGGATGGAGAAGAAGAGGCGAATGTGGACACAAGTTAGTGTGTACGTAGGTTATCAAAAACATTAACATATATATATATATTTCTTATTTATCATAATTGTAAAACGGCTCGTCTGCTGGGACATGTACATAAGATATACATGAAACGAGAAGGTGAAATCAGGAGCATCCGGCGTTGCGGCAGAGGCAACGGTGGGAATCAGTGGCGGCGTCTGAGACGCAAACGCCGAGAGCAGCTCCTTCGTTCTTGCAGAAGTCGTTGCAAAGCTTTTTCCCAACTCCTTCCATCCAACACTTGAAATTTGGTAGACGCTTGCATTCCCACTCACACCCTTGCGCTTCTCCTTTCTCCATTAATCCTACATCGATTCGATCATCCCCCAAAATAAAAATTTAAAAAAATACGACGAAGCTGATGGTATTCGCCATTTGTATTGCTCTTTCTTTTCTTCTTTTGACTTAATAATTAGGTTTCCAAGACGTGCGAGACACACCGTCTCCTCCTATGATCGCTTATCTTGTCCATTAATTAATTTCACTATTGTCTCCTCAAAACCCTCGTCGTCTTGTCGAATGCATAAGTTAATTAATTAAACCAACTTGTGAATAAACTAATGTTTCTGCCAACTTATGATTTTGACGCGTCCTTGTCATTCTGCTTAAAATATACAGTAAATAAATAGGCCCAAGAATGTCCAACTTGTTGACTTTGGGCTTGGCCCATATTCAAACCAAAAAAAAAGGAAGACGAGATAATTCGCGGTAGCAATTAGTTTGGAAAGAAAAAAAGTAAAAATGAGAGCAGTGAGCATAAATTTCGCCGTCCCTAAGAGTATGTTCAATGGGAATTCTAAATAGAAGAGTTCTAAAAAATTATAATGATATATAATTGATAAATATTGGAGAGTTTATAAAAAGAAAAGAGAAGGATTCTAAAGTTAGAACTTTTAGATACAGATTCTAAAAATTAACATACAAAATGTTGGGTTCTAAAAGGTGAGGTTTTAAAAATTTTAGATACCCATTTTTAGAACCTCACCATTGGACATGCTCTAATGTTCCATGCTTCCGCGATTTCGACTCCAACGTGTTGCTGTTTTCTTCGTATCCCGACAGAGCCATCATGCCGTCCCATGTTGAGCCAAATTCAGACAAACCCATCTCCCAATTACCCCGGAAAGCCCGTCCAAGTCCCTTCTCCGATACTGACTTGTCTCCGTGGAGGCCTAGACGATGTTTTTCACCGGCTAGACGCCACCAACGATATCTCTCCAGTCGAAGCCTTTGGCTACGTTCTTGAGCTCTGTGGAAAAACGAGAGCGCCTATCTCTCTAGGTCGCCAGCTTCATTCGCTCATCTTCAAGACGCTCCCCGCAGTCGAGTTAGATTTTCTGGCTGGTAAGCTTGTGAGATAAAGCTTTTTGCACTAAAATCCCTTACTTTTATTGATGAGTTTCAAGTGCCTTTTATAGTGGCTTACAAAGAAAAGATAAGAACAGACTCAGACGAGAAAATAGCAAACAACTAAGACCACTAACCAACTCCAGCTACACTCCTAACTCTAAGCCACTTGACTCGGTACACAAATAAAACAACTAAATGACAGAACATGGTAAAGACACGAAGACACGATAGAAAACAGAACATCTAAAATAGATCCCAACAAAGCTTGTGCTCATGTACGGCAAGTGTGGTTCTTTGGCTGATGCAGAGAAAGTGTTTGACGAAATGCGCGAGAAAACGTCCTTTGCATGGAATGCGATGATAGGAGTCTATGTTTCGAATGGTGAACCTGCTTCAGCTCTTTCTGTCTACTGGAGAATGCGGGCTGAGGGCGTCCCTGTCCATCTCGACTCTTTTCCTGCTTTGCTTAAAGCCTGCGGCCTACTTAGAGATATCCGTACTGGGACTGAGCTTCATTGTCTTGTCGTTAAATTTCACCACCAATCAACACAATTCATTGTCAATTCTTTGGTTTCCATGTATGCTAAGAATGGTGACCTAAGCGCAGCAAGGCGTCTGTTTGACGGATCAGAAGATAAAGGAGATGTTGTCCTGTGGAATTCTATATATCATGTCCTCATATTCCACCTCTGGGAAATATTCCGAGACTTTAGAATTATTCAGAGAAATGCAGATGAATGGTCCTGCCTCCAACAGCTACAGTTTTGTTTCGGCTTTCACAGCCTGTGAAGGCTTTTCACATGCAAAGCTAGGGAAAGAGATTCACGCTTCTGTCCTGAAATCAAGTCACTGTTTTGAAGTATACGTGTGCAACGCCTTGATTGCAATGTATACAAGGTGCGGTAAAATGCTTGAGGCAGGAAGGGTCCTTCGTCAGATGGATAACGACGACCTAGTGTCATGGAATTCTCTGATTAAGGGGTATGTACAGAATTTCATGTACAAGGAGGCCTTTGAGTTCTTTCGTGATATGATCGCTGCTGGCCACATACCCGACGAGGTTTCAGTGACCAGTGTCATTGCAGCGTCAGGACGATTAAGCAATCTGTTGGTAGGAATGGAATTGCATGCTTACGTGATTAAACATGGCTGGGATTCTAATTTGCAGGTTGGTAACACGTTGATAGATATGTATTCAAAGTGCAACCTCACAAGTTATATGGGCCGTGCGTTTCTTGTGATGCATGAAAAAGATCTGATTTCATGGACTACAGTCATTTCTGGTTATGCTCAGAATGATTGTCATAGAGAGGCCTTAGAAATCTTCCGGGATGCTGCTGAGAAAAGGATGGAGATTGATGAAATGATGCTGGGAAGCATCCTTCGAGCTTGTACTGTGCTAAAATCCATGATCATTGTCAAAGAAATTCATTGTCACATCTTGAGAAAAGGTTTACTTGATACTGTGATACAGAATGAGTTGGTAGATGTTTATGGAAAATGCAGGAACATGGGCTATGCTACTCGAGTATTTGAATCAATTAAAGGTAGAGATGTTGTCTCTTGGACAAGCATGATTTCGTCTAGTGCTCATAATGGTAACGGAAATGAGGCTGTTGAACTCTTTCGACGCATGGTTGGCACTGGTTTGGCGGCTGATTCTATAGCACTGCTCAGTATACTGTCCGCTGTAGCAAGTTTATCTGCCCTCAAGAAAGGGAGAGAAATTCATGGCTACATACTCCGGAAGGGTTTTTGCCTAGAGGGGTCAATTGCAGTTGCAGTTGTTGACATGTATGCATGCTCTGGAGATTTGCAGAGTGCAAATGCTGTATTCGATCGGATAGAAGGGAAAGGTTTACTGCAATACACAAGTATGATCAATGCATACGGAATGCACGGCTGTGGAAAAGCATCTGTTGAGTTGTTCAATAAAATGAGGCATGAAAACGTCTCGCCTGATCACATTTCATTTCTGGCACTTCTTTATGCGTGCAGCCATGCAGGTCTGCTTGACGAGGGTAAAGGGTTTCTCAAGATCATGGAACATGAATATAAATTGGAACCATGGCCTGAACATTATGTGTGTCTGGTTGACATGCTGGGTCGTGCAAATTGTGTATTGGAAGCCTTTGAATTCGTTCAAATGATGAAGACAGAACCGACCACAGAAGTGTGGTGTGCACTCCTTGCGGCATGCCGATCTCACTCAGAGAGAGAAATTGGAGAGATAGCAGCTCAGAGGCTCCTTGAGCTAGAACCTACGAATCCAGGAAATCTTGTGCTTGTATCTAATGTCTTTGATGAACAGGGAAGATGGAAAGATGTTGCAAACGTGAGGGCAAAAATGAAAGCAAGCGGATTGGAGAAACACCCGGGATGCAGTTGGATTGAGATTGACGGCAAGGTTCATAGATTCACAGCAAGAGACAAGTCTCATCCAGAGACCAAAGAGATATATGAGAAATTGTCCGAGGTTACTAGGAAATTGGAGAGGGAAGCAGGTTATCTAGCCGATACAAAGTTTGTTCTGCATAATGTAGAGGAAGGGGAGAAGGTTCAGATGCTGCATGGACACAGTGAGAGGCTAGCAATTGCTTATGGTCTGCTCAGAACACATGGCCGGGCCTGTCTTCGAATCACAAAAAATTTACGTGTCTGTAGTGATTGCCATAATTTTTGTAAGCTGGTTTCTAAGTTATTCAGACGAGACATTGTGATGAGGGATGCCAACAGATTTCATCATTTTGAAAGTGGACTGTGTTCTTGTGGGGATTCTTGGTGACCAAAGCTTGACAAGGCATATGTCCATCAATCCAGACCAAGATTATTATGTCATTAGCTCCACATAGCTTCACAAGGTTAGCTTGCATAAGGTTATTTGCCTGTGTCATACCAAGAAAACAAGCGAAGTCGTCATCTTTGGAGTGAATGACCGCCTTTTTTTTGCACGATAGAAGGGAAAGAGAGAGATTGCAAGGGAATTCAAAGTAAGAGAGAAGTTGTAGACCTGAAAAAGAGGAAAAAAGTAAAGGTATATCAGCATTTAAAAGAAGGAAGCAGAGACCTAGATATCAAGCTAGGAATAGAGTCGTCTAATTAGGCTGTTCAGCAGAGACCTTGTAAGCAGTTTTGAGAGTAAATGTCTCCAAGACACTCCATCTCTCTTTTCTCTTTGTGATTATGTTTGCTTTTAAACCCACACCTACCAAACCCGTGGATGAATCTTTCATATATTTACACCTCTATCCGTCAGCATTCAATCCTCTGATGTTTACTTTTAACGTCTTTGTATTTGCGTTCTTTTAAGAGAATGATGTCTTATTTTGTGGGATACTTAATGCAGGAAGCGGAAACATAGGAGAGTGGTTAATGCAAAACCTAAAGATGAGGTCTTTTAGTTACAAGGAGTCAAACTAAGCATGGACCTTGGGGAAGGCTTCTTCAAGGAATACAGAAGAAACGGTCAAGATTTAAAATAAGGTACGACACTGTGTGTACGTGAGAGAGAGAGAGATTAGAGAAAGACAGAGATGTATCACAATAAAGGAGTATATTTAGGACACAGGTGGTGGAAATATAGGTATGCAGGGCCGAGGCTCTAATCTCTTCATAGCCCTATTGATTTTGTCTCTCTCTTTCTTCCTCTCTTAGCTGTATGCATTATGATGCTTTTTGTTTTTTTAATTCACTGTTTCAGGCTTCTTTAATTCGCCGTGTCTCTCTCCTTTTCACCCAACCATCTCTTTAAATTTTTAATATCTGTCCCTCAAATCTTCTCTCATCTCATCTTTCTATAAATACTTATAACGCTCTAAAACCTCAAAGCATCATCTCTCTCTTCTCTTATCTCCTTTCTTTTTTTAAGTGTCATGTCTTACTTCCTGTATTTTCTTTCATTGCCATCACGTATGCACTTCCAATATCTCCAAGTTTTCAACTTCCTTCTTGACCAAAAATTTGCTACCTACTTCCGTTTCATACATTATAAATCCCTCAAATATGTGAAATTTCTACAAGTTTTTGCTTAGGTATTTTGAAGACAACTCCACAAGGGAACAAGTGAAGCTGCCAGCATGATCTATCTTTGGTTGAGAGATGAATGTGGAAACATATTACTTAAAACCCAAGCTAGGTCATGCTCTGACAGCCTCACTCCTTCCTGGTTTAGGACCATTCACTCACTGATAAAACATTCCTACCACATGAAACCGGTGTAAGTGTTCTTTTTTTTTTTTCAATATGTTTTTCATCTCCACTTCCTATTCTCATGATTCGGTGCTATAGATCTACCATAGGAACATCATGTTTTAGTGTTTCAAAGAGAACTTAAACTGTGCAAATCCAAACGTGTTAAGAAAAAGGAAAACTGTACAAAAGCAAAATGGCGTCTCTCTCATACTCACCCAAACATTACAAGACAAACTATACCTTGCACAAAAATAACCCTTATTTCAAGACAAAACTTCTAGTTAGCTTTACAATCTATAAACAGAGTAATTTACCCTTGCGACTGTACAGTAGAGATAAACCAAAGTTAGTCTTACTACTATCCAGTATCCACCAATGGCTACCCTAAAGCTCATACTCACACATTTGTTTTCCCTAAGCCATTTTGATAACATATCTTCCTATACCAACCTGGTAATGTCGTTTTGTGTTTTTTTTATAGAACTGAACTGGAAAGCCACCTTGTTGCAGCAGTTTGAAAGAACTTAGAAGCCAGGTGACGTTAGCTTCGTGTTCATCGACTCTTTTGATAGCATCTTATGGATTGGCCACGTGAAACTTTCACCTTATGGATTTAAATCTTTTGATCGTTCAAGGGAGGTGAAAACTGCTTATGAAGTTATCTTTTCAGACGGCTCCTACTCTGTGCTCTTGATCATCAATTTTCCACGCATCCCTAGAGAACTGTATCTGTTATGGTAGGCTGCTCAAGGTTTCTTAAGGGATGGGCTTCTTGAACTCTTAAATAAGGATCTTGGATTCTTAAAGTAACTGAGGAACGGTGTCTCGGAAACAGGTATGAATTTTGTGAAAAAGCCGATCGGCCATGAAAGAGATGCAATTGCTATGCAAGTTCCCCACTGCCACCCGTTAAGCCTTACTGTATCCGCAAACTTCTTTAGGAATTCCACCATAATGACTTGCAGCAAGATAGTGATCGCTATGATTCCAATGAACAACCTGTTTCTGTGAATTCCTTTGAACACGTTTTTCTTCTCCATCTCCCTTGCATTGAATTCGTTGAAAACTTGGCAGAGCACAAACGTGTTGAATATGAGTGTGTCCTTCACTTCCTTGCGCACGTTGAATATAGACATACCTTTGAACTGTAAGATCAAGAGTACGGCTATTTGATAAAATGACTGAACCAGGAGATTCCTCCACATGACATTTGTTATTAGGGCCTCTGTTCGGCCAACTGGCTTTCGCTTCAGGAGCTCGTTGGTGGGTCGCTCTGTGGCGAGAGCCAGAGCTCCCAGAGTGTCCATGATGAGGTTTACCCACAGCAGTTGAACTGCTGTCAAAGGGACCTCACCAGCTGAAACTGCTGCTATGAAATTGATCACAAGAGCTGCAACGTTAACTGTTAGCTGAAACTGAATGAATTTCTGGATATTGTTGTAGACACACCTTCCCCATTTTAATACTGTAGCAACGGATGTGAAGTTATCATCTAGAATGACAATGTCGGAGCTTTCTTTTGCCACTTCAGTGCCCTGAATGCCCATAGAGAGTCCAATATCTGCTTCTTTTAGTGCAGGTGCATCGTTGGTGCCATCCCCTGTGACGGCTACAACATGGCCTTTAAGTCTCAGACACTTGACCATTAAAAGCTTGTCGGAGGGAGAGGACCTTGCCATTACCCGGATCTTCTCAACTTTCTGCATTCTCTCTTCGTCGGTATAGTTTCTGAATTGAACACCTTCTACAACAGCCTCTTCTTCATCTTTGTCATCATGGTCGAGGATTCCACATTCGAAAGCTATTGCTTTTGCAGTAAAAACATTATCTCCCGTTATCATCTTGATGGTGACCCCCGCAAGTTTGCAAGTTTCAACAGCTTTTGAGACACCAGGTCGACATGGATCTTTCAGACCCACGATTCCCATCAAGGTCAAGCCGTTTTCCTCTAATCCTGAGTCGTTTGACGATACTTTATGGGCGAATGCTATGCATCTGAGGCTACTGGCCGCCATACCTTGGATAATTTCTTGAATTCTGTTCTTCGTGGTGGAGTCCATCAACTCAACGGACCCAGTGCTGGTGTAGTAGTGAGAACACATAGCCAGGACCATTTCAGCGGCTCCTTTCCAGTGTACATGGACTGTATTGTCAGATTTTCTCCGAACCAGAACTCCGCTACGTTTCTTTGCTGAATTGAAGGTTTCAACGCGGAGAACATCATGTTTTTGCTTCACTGACTCCATATCCATACCCAGATTTAGCACAGTCCAAGACAAGAGAGCCTTCTCTGTTGGACTGCCCGAGAACTCAGGCGTTGGCCCTGAATCTGACGCACAGACACTACCTGTTGTGTTCAGACCGGTGCCTTGGTAAAGCAGATCGAGAATGTCAGATGAGATCATTTTGGTAGAGTCTTCATGGATTGATTCTTGGCCAAGCCAAAACTTGGTTACCTTCATCTCGTTCAATGTTAACGTGCCTGTTTTGTCTGTGCATATCACTGTCGCTGAGCCCATCGTCTCACACGCCGAGAGCTTTCTGACCATAGCTTGATCAGACATCATTCTCTTCATGGAGTAAGCCAGCGTTAGAGTCACAGCCAATGGCAAGCCTTCGGGGATAGCCACTACGACAATGGTGACTGCAGCTGCCACGATTCGCACAACGGAATTGACGACAGTGTCAACAGGTGTGTTGCTCCCGTTGTATTCTCTTTTGCCATTTTTCTCTGTGTTCCCTGTGAAGTAACGGACTAACAACACTAACAGGACAAGTGCAGCCACTGTAAGACCAAGTTTTCCGATGGTGGAGGTCAGCGTGTCAAGACGGACCTGCAAAGGTGTTCTCTCGCTAGAATCTTGGTTTATGGAGCTCATAGTCTCCCCCCAGGTTGTGCTCATACCTACGGAGACAACCAGCATCTGAGCAAACCCGTCGACTATCTTTGTCCCAGAGAACAAGAAGGGATTATCCTTGTGATCGACTTCAAGATGGTCACTCTCTCCGGTCATACTAGACTCGTCCACCTGAAGTGAATGCCCATCCAAGAACAGACCATCAGCGGGAATCTGATCTCCGATCTTCAAGAAGACAACATCGCCAACAACAACATCAAAGATGGAGATATGTTGCCGCCTGCTGTCCCTAAGGACTTCCACTTTGATATTATTGCTTATCTTGGACAGCTTGTCGAACTGTCTCTCCTGCCTGAAGTTGCTGAGAGCAGAGACAACTATGACCAAGAAGACAGCTACGAAGATGCTTCCGCCTTCATACCAGCCTTCTTTGATGCCATGTTCTTTTATACCGAAGCCAAGGGCGAGAGTGGCACATGCCAAGAGGATCAAGATGGTTGTGTCTTTGAAAGCTTCATACACAAAGAAGAGAAGTCCTTTAGGCGGTGGCTTGTGGTAGGTGTTAGAGCCAAAGAGGTCACGGCGTCTACTGACTTCTTGCTCATTCCCATGGATTCCTTTGGTGGGGTTTGTCCTAAGGGAAGCGGCGACACCCTCCACGCCACCCAGGGCTTGGATGCCCGGTAAGCTCTTACCCTTGATGATCTCCACAAGTCGTTCCTGATCGATGTCAGGAACGTAAGAGAGAGGCATAGAGTTGATCATTGCTCCATCACGGGAATCAAGGGCTGTGTAGGAGAGGGAGAGGGAGGCATCAGAGGCTTCGGGATCAATCCTTCGGGGAACTATCTCCTTAACGAGAGAGAGCATAGCCCTGACAGAGTAGATGGCAGTGTAGGCAATACGCCAACGCCTTTGGGCCTTGTTCAGACTGCTGGTGGTAAGGTTGAGCAACAGAGCACTGTAATCATATTCCTTGAGGTCTCTCATGGTTGGTGTGTAGAGAGAAAGAGAGAGTTTTTTTTTGAGGGGAATGAATAAAAGAGTCTCGCGCTCTCTCGCTTGTATGTGTTGTGACTTGTAAGACAAACCATGAGACTATATAAATCCGTATGGGATAGATCTGGCCGCCTTGAATAAAATATAGTATTATAATTTTTGAGGCGGTGGAAACACGTTGTAAACACGGAAGCATGTCCGATCAAAAGGACATGGTTAGCACCACCACATCCTTTTGCTACTTTGTGTGTTGACTTGTCGTTATTGGCTTTGGTTTGGAGCTCGAACCAAAAAAAAGGAAAGGAAGAGTTAATAAAAGTAGTTTTATTAAAGCAGTCTTATAAGCTGGTGTGAACGAAGCCGTCATAGTAGAATGATGAGCAATAACGTGCGTGTACCACCAACTTGCCTCAATGCTTAATCCCTAAGAAGAAACGGCAAATTGTGATACAAACAAAAGGCCGTTTTGAATCTTCCACACACAGCAACTCGTTTGCAATCAAGTGAATGAATAAACAAAAAAAACCCTACTTTTCTACAAACCCATTTGTACGTTATCTACAAGAAGAAAAAACAGAAAAATTGAATAGAGCAGTCGACAAGCAGAAACTTCGTAGCAGTTTCCATTTTCCTTGTCATGAAATGTGTTTCTTATTCAGGTGACGACACGACACAAAAGCAGGAGTTGACTTGTATAACCAACCAAACAACATAAGTTGAACTCAATCTACCTTTGCCTAGAGCTTAGGGTTGAGAGCAAAGAAGATACATAACAATTCGAGTTGTTGAATTCAACACTGTACTTTTAGCTTAACATACAATATCCAAGCAAGAATAAACTGACATATGGATTTGAATTTATGCTTCCACTCTCAAAATGTGAATCAAAATGTGAGTTCCCTGGCTCTGCGATTGGTCTTGCGTTTTGCCTGAACCAGTGAGCCCAACCACCTGCTGTCCTCCGGCATTGACGCTAACCACAGCAATCCCTCAACGATTCGCGCGTCTATAAAGGCAGCAGCGCACTTTTCTTTGGCGAATCCCTCGCACTTGTCCTTGGCGGCACCCAAACATTCCTTGAACTCCCGCTCCTCGCACTTTTCTCTCTCCCTCATGTCCACCACGCGCCACCACGCCGGCTTACAGTTCTTGGACGCGGAGACGGCGCACCCTATTCTCGCACCTTCCTCGCACTGCTCCTTGATTAGGGTTTCGCAACGCTTCAAAGCGGCAGCCCATGATTCCATGGATCGGAAGGCTAGAACGTACTGACCTGATTCCGAACCACCGGCGGGAACCGGTCCCCGGAGCAACGGTATCGGACGGTCGAAGGCAACGGTGGTCGCTGACGCTGAGTATTCTTCCATTTCTCTCTCCCACAGGCCCATCGGGCCTAATTATTTTAATTTAACTAGACTTGAGCATTTGTGTTCGACACGTGGCGACTAGAGAACCGTAGATTATCGTTGCTGGGAGCAATACAAATCGTCAGCCGCTTCGGGCACCGTCTCTTCTTCATCCTCCATTACTCTACTATTTCGTCTCCGTCTCCGTCTCCGTCCCCGTCCTTAAGGTAATCTATTCTTCACCTCCCTGATTTCTTCCCCAGCATGTATTTTGTTTTTGTTGAATATGAATCACTCGTGTTTCTATACTGTTGTTTTCTCTTTAATTGGGGGTTTAGGGTTTTTAGTTCGTATAATGTTAAAAGCTTGATTCGAACTTTATTTTTTTGTTTGTTTAAATGGAGCCTTGGGGTTATTATGCTAGCATCTGTAGGTAGGCGTGTAATCAAGATTCTTGCATCCGTTTACTTTGAGTTGTATTTCACATCATGATCTGTCATATTTGCCATTGTCCTCGATAACATATTCTTTCCCTGTGTAGTGTAGCAGCAATGAGTAAGAATCCTAATGTATTCTTTGATGTATCAATCGGCGGGGATCCCCTTGAACGGATTGTCATCGAGGTATTACATTGACTATGCAGTTTTTGTTTTTGTTTTCCTCATTCTTTTTCTTTGTGACCTTCTTAAGTTTTTTCTTTTTCTTTCTTTGTTCATCCTGTCAATGGCAGCTTTTTGCTGATGTTGTCCCCAAGACAGCGGAAAACTTTCGTGCTCTCTGCACAGGTATCTTAACCTTCCTCACTTCAGTATCTTTATCTATCACTCTCGTTGGGGACCCTGCTTTTCAATTTAGCATTGCCTGACTTATCTAGTAGATCGCTACAAAGATTTTAGAATATGTACATCTTATTTTGTAAATTCATTTTTCTATGGTAAATAATGCCGCCTTGAAACATGATAATGGGCTTCACATTTCAGTGTTCTCATTGTTTTACCTGGTGCAGGTGAGGCGGGCGTTGGAAAGACCACTGGGAAGCCTCTACAGTTCAAAGGATCATCTTTCCATCGAGTAATTAAAGGATTCATGGCTCAAGTATGTATGCATTGTACCCTGTGTTATTCTATTTATTGTTTTTTTTCCTAGGCTTTCAATTCATTCACAATGGTTAGAATTTCTTCTATGATTTTGTATGTATTTGTTGGAAACCGATTTCTTTATTCATTGGTGGTTCTCTCTTTTTGCAGGGTGGTGATTTTTCTAATGGAAATGGTATATCCTTCAAATCTTTTATCCTTTATACATGGAATCATATTATTTCCCATATATAACTTGGTATCACATTATGCACTATTTTAAGGTCATATATGTATGTGATGTACACCTCATGGTCGTAGAGGCAATCTAGCTAGTAGTTTGTTAACATACAAGTTTAAGGAGTTGACTCATAGAGCTCATTTATATAATGAAAAAATGGCACTTTGGAAGGGCGTATTAGTGCTCCTTTTCATTTCTGAGGTAGCTTATGAATCAAGTTCTGCTGGCTATAATGCCAGCTCATAGAGATACTACTGGAATGCTATTTCTTAAGGACTTTGTTTGGTTTGCAGGCACTGGCGGGGAGAGCATCTATGGTGGGAAGTTTTCAGGTATAATTTGTTTCTTGCTCTATTTTCAGCTTTCTGGAGTTGAGCAAATTTCTCAATATATCATTATCACCCCTACAGATGAGAATTTTAAACTGGACCATGATGGAGCTGGAGTCCTTTCGATGGCAAATTGTGGCCCAAACACCAACGGGTCCCAATTTTTCATACTTTTTAAACGCCAGCCACATCTTGATGGGTAATCTCTGCTCCTAGATTTGTCGTTTGAGAAATTAAAGTCATTGTAGAGAGCACTCAGAAGGTTTAATGCCTTTTCAAGGGTCTTGATTGGCTACTTTCCTCTTATCATATTGTAGGAAGCATGTTGTATTTGGGAAAGTCGTGAAGGGAATGGAATTTATCAAGAAAATGGAACTTGTAGGAACGAGTGATGGGAAACCAACCACCCACGTAAAAATAATAGACTCTGGCGAAATGTCTCAGATAAAAGCCCAGGATGCTGCTGAAAAAGAGAAAGGTAATAAAGTTAATTTTTGTGAATGTGGAATTGCTAGATTTATGATGCGGGTACATCAATGACTTTCAGGGAAATCGAAAAAATCTAGCAAGGGCCTTTCTTCGGGTGACATATCTGATCGTGAAGCTAGGGGAACACGCAGGAAAGACTCTAAGGAGACGAGGATAAGGCGAAAAAGAAGATACTCTTCGTCAGATTCATATAGCTCAAGTTCTGAGTCAGAATCAGATTCTGAGTCAGAAACAAATTCATCCTCTTATGAGTCTATTTCTTCCAGTGATCGGAAGCGTAGGAAGAGAAGGTCAACAAAGAGACACAAAGGCCGACGCGGGGAAAGAAAGATTAAAAGACGAAATGGGAAAAAGAAAGCTCGAGGAAATAGACAACCTCAGCGCAGGTCTGGCTATTAGTTCATGGTAATTTAGTTTAATCGTTGCCAGTTATTTTGCTTGATTCTAGTAGTCGTTTTTTTACGGAAGCAGGGATAGTTCAAGCGACTCCGAGAGTAGCAATTCTGATGACGAGAGAGTGGGCCACGATAAGGCCAAAAAGTCAAAGAAAGCTAAAGGTAAGTGTACTTGTTTAAGGATCTTGGTTCATTCAGCCTATACTGAAGTGCAGTTGCGCGCTATGAGAATCTTACTCCCTTCTTGGAACAGATGGTGGAAAACTTTCGATAACTGTGCCTGTAGGGAATGCTGCTGATTCTAGTCCCGCAGAGAAGAACTTTCTGAGAGAGGAACCAGATTCTCTTCTGAATGACGATGAACTTTTAGGTAATGGAAAGGCCACCAGAGTTGATAACGCTAATCAACGTGCTGACCCATTGAAATCAAGGTTTATGTCCCTGGCTTTATTATGTATTTCAGCTCTGCTTTTGCATTTTTCGTTTTCTGATTTGTGGTCCCCTGAAAAAAATTGCCATTTTCTATTGCTACACAGGAGTATGAGCCCAGCTCCTAGGAGAAATCAAATCAGTAGAAGCAAAAGTCCTAGTATGAGCCCTGTGAGAGATCTTGGAAATGGAAGCACAAGCCCTCGCGAGAAGCCAGCAGAGAAAGCCGTGGGGAAATCTTCAAAAAGCCCATCCCCAAGTGGTGCGCCCAAGCGCATTCGAAAGGGGCGTGGCTTCACAGAACGCTATTCCTTTGCTCGAAAGTACCGTACGCCTTCTCCTGCGCGTTCCCCTCCTCGACACTGGCCTGACAGAAGAAGCTTTCAGGACAGGAACACGGACAGGTAACTTGATCTATACATACTTACAACAGAGGAAGACAGGACTGCAGATTTATTACTAAAGCCTTGTTTTGTTTAAAATTACTGGAGGTATCCGAGCAACAGGAGTTACTCTGAACGCTCGCCGAGAGGACGCTTTAGGAGCCCGCTCAGGAGAAGGAGCCCTCCAAGGTGGGTGCTCTTATCTCTAGATTCTGGCTTTGGCTTGGGACGGTATAACTTGTAAAACAGCACCTTACATTAACTTGTTGTCTTGCATAGGTACAACCGGAGGAGAAGAAGCACTTCTCGGAGTCCAGATGGATACCGCAGACGTTTCAGAGACAGAAGCAGGAGCCAAAGTCCAAGGCATCGTAGCCCTAGCCGGAGCCCTAGAAAGAGGCAGCCAATTAACCAAGACCTTAATTTCCGTCTGGGGCCACAAAGATCTCCCATCAGAGGAGGACCGACCTCTCGTGCAGAATCACTCAGCGCTTCTCCCTCAACCTCTCCATCCGGACAGAGAGGTCTGGTGAGCTATGCAGATTGATCACG
Organism: Eutrema japonicum; assembly: GCA_030161315.1. Classification (NCBI taxonomy): domain Eukaryota; kingdom Viridiplantae; phylum Streptophyta; class Magnoliopsida; order Brassicales; family Brassicaceae; genus Eutrema; species Eutrema japonicum. The sequence goes on from BSQW01000006.1 coordinate 55,150,990, forward strand.
CATCCATCGATTTGCATGCTGCTGGAGACTTGCGTGGGTTTTTTTGTTGTTGTAATCTGTGAAAGCAATCGGTAATGATATTTTTTGGTGGTCGGATATAGTACTCTCTCTACCTTGGTTGCTTCACAGATTTGTTGAACATTTTTATCAAATCCAGACTAGATGTGTGGGAATCGAGAAACAGTATCGAACAAGTAAAAGAAATGAAAAAAGTCTGTATCATATTCCGCTTGTTCGTAGATAGGACAAAAATGATTGTTTTTTAAAACATAAGAGGGTGGGTTTATTACAGTCATACATACTTGATGTCCTATCCTACATAATGCTAGTTCGCACGAAGGGTGGATGGATCAGATGGGTTGGTCTTTGGGAACAATCTGATCCTTGATCCACATGTAGATAGGGACTAACACAAACCAGGCAGCCGCTAGGGTCCCCAAGAGGAAGCGTCCCAGGAAGGCGAAGGGGTTGTTTACAGGCTTCTCTACATCCTCTTCCTTTGGACCAAGCTGCATTTGAAAGCCTCCACAATCAAAGGAGAGACAAAAAAAAATCTAAAGAAAAGTAGAAGAAGGGAAAGAGTGGTGGGCAAACCTGGAGAGGAGAGTCACCGGAGGCAGGTTTGACACCGGTGACAGAGCAACCCATGATAAGGCCGTGCCTGCGAACACCACGGTACCACTTGGGGCCAATCCTCTTAAGCTGAACGTCCTTGAAACCTGCATTCTTGAACCACTGAATGTACTCTTCCTCCTTGGGGAAAAGCATCCACACATCTGCAAAGAAGCGAGAAAGCCAGAAGGTTGGGTAGACAGGGCCAATGAGGCATGCTTTTCCACCGATCTTGAGAACTCTGTAGGCTTCCCTAATTCCCCTCTGCGGGTCTGGCCAGTACTCAATGCTGTGAGTGAATAATTTAGGGTTTAGATCCTCAAAGCATTACATCCTCAAAGAAAGAAAGAAAGAAAGCATTCTTGTTTACCTTCCAGCAGAGACGTATCTGTCGGCATAATCGGTAGGAAAAGGGAGATCCTCAGCATCTCCTTCCACGAACTTGCACTCCTTCAACGGCTCCTTTTGCTTCGCCTTAGCCAGCTGATGTGGCGACTGGTCCAGAATCGTCACATTCTTGGCGTTGACTGTCTTGACGATGCCCAGAGTAGTAAAACCAGTTCCGCCCCCGACATCGACCACCCGCATGTTCGGATGGCTGAGATCCGCCGGCTCGAGAGCGTCGTCCCTCATATCCTCCGTCCAGTGGCCTGGATTGATGATATGGTCGTAAACGATGGATAAGAACCTGTAGAACCAGTAAGCCTCCTTTTTGTGCTGTATGAACCTAGGTTGCGCCGATGGCCGTGAAGCCGACACGCTGCACCTGGTTGCCACCGAGATTCTCGGCGTGGTGGTTCGGGTCACGGAGACCAAAGTCGGCGGAGGAAATGATCCCTTGGGAAAACCAAATCCTGATCCCTTGGAGAAGGTGATGGCACCGTTGAGCATCGAAGAAGCCATCGAATCGAAGAATCTTTCTCCTTAACTGCAAGACTCCAAGGAAGCTAAGATTTTGCAATGTCCAGATGCAACAATGTCTGCTACTCTCCAAGAGAAGAGGTTGGTGGGTGATGATGAGTGATGGATGACTTCAGCCACATACTTTTTCTTTTTATTCTTTTATTTTAATAATATTTCATTGTTACGGCCCATGGGCCTATTGAACGAAGAGAAAGGGAAAAGCCCATTAGAGTCGCAAGGAAGGAAGGAGACTTGCGAAAATTCAAACTAATCTCTCTCTCTCTCTCTCTGACGGTGTCAGATCTGCGAGAGACGAGTATGCGAATTAATCGGTAATCATATCGAGTATCTGTCTGCGCGTGAGATGGAGGAGACGGTGGCTTACGAGCAGGAGGCTGTGTCTCTCGGCGGTGACGCACGAGGGAAGCACAGGATCCTTGCGGAGCTTGGTCGCGTCGAACAGGAAGTCAGATTCTTGGAGGTAGGTAACATCTCATTTCCACTTCATAGTGCTGGATGTTGTTGGTCTCTCGAATCTCGGGTAATTGTGAATTCCAAATATGCTTTTGAGATCAAACCGGTATGAGATGGCTCAATGACAATTTATTTAGATGTCTACAAAATGCAGCCTTTGTATAATTGGATATGATCTACAGTTCAATTTGTAGCTGACCTCATTGGCTTTTGTTCATCTAGAAAGAGTTGGAAGAGATTGGGCAGACAGATATTGTATCAACCGTGTGTGAGGAGTAAGTAAGCCTATGTTTTTTTCTTTCTACTTTCGCTAGAAACTCTTTGTTAGCTTTTTATAACCGTATATATATATGCTTCACAGGCTGCTCTGTGTCATCGAGAAAGCACCCGACCCTTTGCTGCCACTGTGAGTGCTTCTTTTAGACCTTGAAAACTCTCCTGGAATCGAATAACTGATGGGGATGGTAATTTGGCAGAACCAATGGACCTTTGAACTTAGGATGGGACCGGTGGTTTGAAGGACCCAATGGAGGAGAAGGCTGCAGATGCTTTATACTTTGATTCAAGACAGGCGGTCCAGCTTCGTGCTGTTCAGATACATCGGACCCAAATTGATTTAAAAAACAAAAAAAGTGCCTGTAGCAGTTCAACATGTGTGATCTCCCCATAGAAAAAAGCTTACAGATGAGCATTGGATTGCATAGAGTGTTTTAGTTGCACGTATGTAACAGTATATGTATATATATATATAAGTATATTGTATTGTATGTATCTGACATCCGAGCAATGGAGTTTGAGCTTCTCATGAGCACTTGTTTCTTTCTATATCTCTTTTCTGCACAGAGATTGAAAGAAGATGGAATCTCAATGAGAAAGTGCATAGTTGTGTGTAGATCTTCAAGACCGTTAAGTGTGTCTCCCTTTTTAACTTTTGTCCGCATACTAGTTTCGAGGTTTAATATACTGTCGCACCCATTTTTAGATGATTATATATTTTTAATTGGTGTATCCCCTATCGGCGTTCAAGTTTCTTCTCCTTGTGTTTATGTTGGTTTGAGTTTTCTTTGACAGTGGCAAATTTGGTTTGGTTTATGTTCTATGGGTTAGCTTGGTCCTGCTTTCGTTTCTGCCGGGTTGTTTTGTTGAGCTCGGTTGAGTGTTATTTGCGATTTATCCAGCTTATGGTGGTTACTATTTGATTGGTTCTTTTCGAGGCTCTGGTTTTGTGTTGTAGCTCCGATGTTACTGGTTCTATATATGGGAAGGCTCGTAGGAGTTTTCTTGTTCAGAGTTTCATGGTTTTAAGCTTAGGAGTTTATAGTCATCTCAGACTTTTTGTTTTGTTTTTAATACTTCATCACATATAATGTTAGATATATATTTTCTTACAAAATCAATCTTCAAAAAAATGGAACGGAAACCAAATTGGAAGGGAAACAAAAAGAAAAGAAAAGAAAATTGAATGCAGAAATGTCAGTATATTAATAAAATTAGAATATACTACTAAATAGGAAATAGGAAATAGGAGGGGGAGGTGAGGGGTAGAAGAGTCATAATTGGTCGTTTTAAAGGAGCCGAAAAGCGGGAGAGAGAGATCGCCGGAGGAATGTGAAAATGGAGACGACGGTGGTGAAAGTGAAAGTGAAAGAGCAAGCGCAAATCGGGGGTTGCATGGCCGGCTTCTTCAACATCTTCGATCGCCCTCATCTTGTCTGCCCCAAACGCTTTGCCTTGCCCAGACGTCTCTCTTTGAAGACTGCTGAATCTGAACCTGAGCAGAGTGTCTATTCTACCCCAGAGCTCCGGTCTCCGGATGAGGATCTCCCAGTCATGGAAGGATCTTCGTGGAGGTTCTCTAAAGAAGCTCCTAGGCTCTCCCTCGACAGCAGAGCCGTCGTGGATGCTAAGGGAAGCCTCAAACCCAGACAGATCCATAGAACAGAAGACGGATCTGGGTCACCCAGCGTGATCGCACGGCTCATGGGCTTGGAGGCATTGCCCACTACACATTCCCAAATGCAGAGATCTGCTTCCGAGTCGAGTAGAGAGTTCAGGTTTGTCAATCCGTCGAGGAGCATCGCAGGAGGTGAAGATCCGATCAGGAGCGGCCGAGCGCAGCCAGCGAGAGCTCCTCCGCCCCCGCAAAGGGGATTCGACGCTCCCACCACCGATCTCGAAACCCTTAAGCAACTTCTCGAGGCTCTTAGGCTCAAAGGACTCTTGCACTCTTCAACAAACAGGAATCAATCTCCGATCAAACCCCACTTTGGCATCAGATCTCGGAGTCACTCTCCACTCCCGAGACCAGAACCTGTCAAGACCCGGAATGGAGGCGGATCCATGGAAGAAGAATTGATGTGGAAGGTGGATGAGTATAAGAGACAAGGGAAAACTTTATTGGAGAGATGCGACAAGCTGCTCGACAGTATCGCCGCCATGGCCTTAGAGTCACAGCCGAGTCCAGTCTCTGTTCTTCTCTACCACGAAGAGGAGGAGTCGCCATCACCAGTCATGAAACGCAGCCTTGACTTCACACCACCAGGTACAGAATCGGAAGAAGACGAATCGTTGTCATCACCCGAATATGTATACATCCTCCGAGTCTCCGATTGCCTACCACAAGAGTCGGTGCAGGAGATTGTGGCGCCGTGGAGAATGGTGGGAGAGGCTGACAAGATGCAGGTGATCTGGTCCGAGTTTCAGAAGGTAAGAAAGAAAAGTTGGACGGAGGAAGAGGACCTGGTGGGATACGTCTGCGGCGTCCTGGGAAGAGATCTATCGGAGGACCGGTGGCGAGATTGTCAGGTGGAGTTGTCAGAAGCGGTTTTTGACATCGAGCGGCTCCTTTTCAAAGATCTCATCGGTGAAACAATACGCCATATCGCTGCTCTTAAAAGCTCCGACTCGCTGGAGCGCGAGGCTGATATGCCATAAATTAGAAAAGAATAGGCTCAAAAACTATAACTCTAATAAAGAATTTAATTTTGATTTTTTTTTAATAAGGTAAACCCTGGAAATTTATTCTTTATCCTTACTTATCTTTATAACCACAAAAAAATCAGGGTTATACCCACCCAAATCCAATAACCCATAAATATGTACCCAACTTACATTTATAAAAAAATAATAATTATAATATAAATTTATAATTACAAAATATCTTTCTCTTCTTTTCTTTTTTATCTTTTTCAACGACATTTTTTCTTCTCCACTATCTTGATGTCTTGATGATTACTATTATAGACATTATAGGGAATGGGTACGCTGTTTCTGAGAGGAACCAAGAGCATGCACGATTTGGTTGTTGCTCATATCGCTTCCGATACGACTGAGGAAGATCTCCGCCTCTTTATGCGGTTACTCCACCGTTCTGGGGTCACTTCCCGATCCGATGTTGTATTACTCTTCAATTCCCCTTCGTCGGCTTCGAGATTCGCTGAATTGATCGAGGAAGAGAACGACTCGTTCTCGAAGCTCGTCGGTGTTCACCGATATTCGAATTCGTCGAATCAAATCGACTCGGTCTGGGTTTCAATCTGTCCCGCTTCATGAAGAATCAATCGAAAAAGGAGACGTCTGAGCCTATCTGGGGGAAGAAGACACATCGGGCTAATTACAGCGATTCGGCATCGAACGAGACCGAGTCAGCCGAGTTGACTCACGGGTCGGTCGTGGGTTTCGACGTGACCGAACTGGACCCGGAAAACTCGCTATCTGGGTTCATGGATCACGTCCCGATAAGCTTGAGGAGATGGGCGTGTTATCCAATGCTGCTCGGTCGAGTCCGGCGCAATTTCAAGCACGTAATGCTTGTGGACGCAAAGACCTCCTTGTTCCTCGGTGACCCGTTAACTCGGATTCGAAATCGGAGCCCCGACTCGGTCCTCTTCTTCTCTGTATCCTCTAAACACGGCGGCAACAAGAGAACCTCCGAGATTAACCCGTCGGTTTTGATCGGCGGAGCCAAAGGAATGAGGAAATTATCGAGCTCGATGCACACTGAGATCGTGAGAGCGACGATGCAGCAGCACAAGAAAAAGAGCACGGTGTCGGAATCGGTCGTGCTGAGTCAACTCGTTGGGAATGTTCATATGACGAAGAACTTGGAAGCGATTACGCCGAGTGAGTCGGTTGCGGAAGCGAGTTCGCTAGCTGAGTTGAGGACGAGAAACTCGGCGGCTTCGTCGATAAAGAGTCATGATATAATACAACGCGGTAATAGTAATCATCAAGACATTATAGACATTATAGACATTTCTTCAGGAGTGTGTATAAAGAATATTCTTTAGTTGTTTGATCTGTCATAGGTTAGGCGGTAAAGAATCTAGAATGTGGGATCAAACAACAAAAGAATAACTATGAGATGTAATTTAGGTGTTGAAAATGTCAAAATAACCAATAATTTAATTTAATTATTAATTTTTAAAAAAATTAAGGAGTTACATATAGTTGTTCATACTTGTCCATTTGTACATTGCTTATTTCCATCCACGAAGCTAGAGGACACGTGTCCCGACAAAAATAGACATGTGCGCGGTTAAAGTAACATGTGCGCCGTCAAATGTGCCGTCAATTTTGTACATAGTTGTACCAATGTGTCCAGTTGTCCAAAATTCTTCATAGTTGTCCTTTGGTGATTTTAGCATTTTTCCAGTTGTCCTTTAATATAAATATTATTTTGTAGTTGTCCACGTCATTTTCGACTATTGCAATTCATTTACAAGGTTTTCATAATACAAATTACGCAAAATCATAGATTTCGGTCTTTTTCATCAAAAGATTGTTAACATTATCAAAGTCTTCCTTGTATCATAAGGGGTATTTGATGTGAAACCAATAATATGTATTAGGAAAATGATAATTTCATATTATCCATGCTATTAATATTGTTCCTTATAGTTTAAGACGTGTTTGCATTTCTTAAGTAAATACTTTATTTATATGTTTAATTTAATTTAATTATTAATTTTTAAAAAATTAAGGAGTTACATATAGTTGTCCATACTTGTCCAATTGTACCTTGCATATTTCCATCCACGAAGCTAGAGGACACGTGCCCCGACTAAAATAGACATGTGCACGGTCAAAGTAACATGTGCGTCGTCAAATGTGCCGTCAATTTTGTACATAGTTGTACCAACTTGTCCAGATGTCCAAAATTCTTCATAGTTTTCCTTTGGCGATTTTAGGATTTTTCCAGTTGTCCCTTAATATAAATTATTATTTTGTAGTTGTCCATATAATTTTCGACTATTGCAGTTCATTTACAAGGTTTGCATAACACAAATTACGCAAAATCATATATTTCGGTCTTTTCTATCAAAAGATTGTTAACATTATCAAAGTCTTCCTTGTATCATAAGGGGTATTTGATGTGAAACCAATAATATGTATTAGGAAAATGATAATTTCATATTATCCATGCTACTTTTTGTTGATCCGTAAATCACACAAAAAGGGGTAAAACAGTACTTTTAGTCGGAATCTCGTTTATTGATCAAGGTCGGCGTTACAACAGAATTTAAGTAAGTAGGCAAAGACAAAAGACTTGAGATCGGTAATGAGCTCTCTCTTGTATTCTCTGTCTCTGCGGAAGTTGTGGATCCTCTCAATGAATGAGCCTCCTCCTTTATTTATAGTGTCCTTGAGGCGGTTCAAAGGAAGATTTCCTTTTCCGAATTCGATTAGGAAAAGGAAATCTTCCGGTTTTCTCTCCGAGATAAGGATAAGTTCCGCATATCTCGTGGAATCGACCAAAGAGAATATTTCCCTTTTCCGAGACCGGTGGGAAAAGGGAAATATTCCGGTCTCATCTGTTGTAACGGACCGGGCTTGTGATGGGCCTAGATCGGTAGCCGAGATGGGCTTTCAACGAGATTCCGAGCTCGGCCCAATGTTTTTGGGCCGGCTTAACTCGATCCGAACCATCGTAAACCGGTCCTGATTGAACCGATCTCGGTTCAAACCGAGTTAAACCAAGGGGGTGCTAATCCCCCCTCTAACAATTGGTCCCCCCCCCAGTTCGGCGAGGGAGTTTATGAGTTCGGCGAATTTTTAGGGAGTATTCTTTAGCTCGGTTAAAACTGAGATCGGTATGATCTAATCAGATTCTGTTTCGAGTTCGGCTTAATGATACGAACTGTTCGAGTTCGGCGAACTGCTTAAGTTCGGCTTGATGATACGAACTGTTCGAGTTCGGCAACCTGCTTAAGTTCGGATTGATGATACGAACTGTTCGAGTTCGGCGAACTGCTTAAGTTCGGCTTGATGATACGAACTGTTCGAGTTCGGCGAACTGCTTAAGTTCGGCTTGATGGTACGAACTGTTCGGGTTCGGCGAACTGCTTAAGTTCGGCTTGATGATATGAACTGTTCGAGTTCGGCGAACTGCTTAAGTTCGGCTTGATGATACGAACTGTTCGAGTTCGGCGAACTGCTTAAGTTCGGCTTGATGGTACGAACTGTTCGAGTTCGGCGAACTGCTTAAGTTCGGCTTGATGATATGAACTGTTCGAGTTCGGCGAACTGCTTAAGTTCGGCTCGAAAGGACGGATCCTCTTTAGATTGGGGTTTCTCGCGGTTGAATTGTTTTATCGAACTTTCGAATTCGGTGAGTTTTCGGTATCGCCCCTGAACGTTCGAGTTCGGTATTTTTTCTTGAGAAGAGGGCGTCGTTTCGTCTTCTCTTTTAGTAGAATTCGAAGGGTCGCGTGTCGATTTATCCTCTCTGGTTGCGCGTTTCGAGGAACCGTCATCATTACCTTTTTCTCTATAAATATCGCTCGGACTCCCTTTCGTTTTTCACTTCTGCTTTGCTTCCGAAAAGAAAAAGGTACTTTCTCTCTCTAAACGCTCTCCCTTCTCTCTAGAATTTATTTTTCTTTCCGTTCGCCGATCATTCCTCCGCCGTGGTTTCTCCGATCTGCTTGAAGATCTTCAAACTTTCCGGGCGATCTTCAACCGTTCTTCGTTAGTTTTCAAGCTGTTCTTCACCGATTCCTTCTTTCGATCGAAATGACCTCTGAAGGCGATTCGATATCTGTTGGTGACCGATCTCCGAATCAAGACTTCCCAGACCTTAGACGTTTTATGGATGATTCTGTTTCGAGCTCGGATATGCAAGATCTACTCAGACATAACCCGCGTCGTGGTGAAGCGAGCAGTTCCAGGGTTACGGTCGAGGTTCCTCAACTTGCTGATGAGGATGAACTTGAAGAAGTCGTTGAGCCAGATGAACAGATTCGGGCAGATCGGGAATTTGCAGTTCGGCTCGCGGAGGGCGATGATGTTGCCTGTCCGGACGATCACGTTGTATCGCCAGCGGCTCGTCAGGATGATGTTTCCAGGTCGGCTACCGGACGGGTGGTTGAAAAGCCCGCGAATATTGGGCCGTCTCGTTCCAAGGCCGAGACGGTCCAAGTTACTTTGGAAAGATGCAATGCTCCGGATGGCATCCTTGTCAAGATCCCGAAGAAGACCGACCGCCCGTGGGACGCTCCTGACGGTTATCTTTGTGTTTACGAGGAGTATTTCAGGAGCTGCGGTCTTAAGTTTCCCATCCCGGAACTCTTCTATAAGTATTGCAAGAGGCGGCATATTGCGATCTCTCAGTTGATGCCGGCCACGGTAATAAATCTTATGGGTCTTCTCACTCTCGGTGAAGAGTGCGATATCCCTATTACGGCGAAGATTTTTGAAAGGTTATTCCGGGTGAGTCTGTCGAAGGCGAAGCCTTGGTTTTTATCAGCTAGTGCGAAGCCGGAGTGTGACCTCGTCACCGGGAATAAACCGAGCAAGGTTAACAACTGGGATGCTCGGTACTTCTATGTGAAGATCGACGAGTCCTCTGTCGAGCATCCAAACGGGAGTTACCGAACTCAGTGGAGGACGCCTATTGGTAGATATTCGTTCCTGATTCCCTTTAGTGCTTTATTTTGCCTAAGTTATATTTCTTCGTTTCTTTTTCAGATCGTCACATACCGGGCTTCCTTATCACTACGCCGGGATTCACCTTTATCCACGTGAAGAGATTAAGTGCGGCAGGTAAAGCTCGGTGGCCGGAAGCTTACCAGGAAAAGCTTGATTTGAAGGCGAAGAGAGTTCTCAGAGGTATAACTGTCATTTTGTAGATCGTCGATACCGAGACTCGTTTTCCGGTGTTTATACCGCTTTTTTCTTTTTGCAGCAAAGTCATCACGTCGTCGGAGAAAAATGAAGTTCGAAGATATCCCTAATCTTTCAGCCGAGATGGACGATGACGAGATGGACGTGGGTGTTCCCCTGCCTGATGACCAAATGAATCCCGGGGCTACGGCTGTTGACGAACAGGCTGGCCAAGAGGAGGTTCCTGCTGGGGATCGGACTCCTTCGGCGACCGAACGGGCAGACCCGGAAGTTCCAACAGAAGAGATTGGCCAAGGAGACATTCCTGCTGGGGAGCACACTTCTCATCCGGCCGAGAAGAAGAAAAAAAGGAAGACAAAAAGGGGGTCTCGGCGGGCTGCTGGTTCGACCGCTGGAATCGGTACCGGGTACGCCGAAGGTGGCGAAGGCGACGAGGGGATTACCGAACCCCAACAAGCTGATGGAGATACAATTGTCCTATCGGACAGTTCTCCAGCGTCGAAGAAGCGTCGGACGTCAGATCCCGAGGTCGATTCTTGGGATTACGTCGAATCGTATCGGCGCTTAAGTTTCGGCCCGGACTTCCTTCCGCCGGTCGACAGCCTTCGCCAATCTGAGGCCTACTAGAAACTGGCCCAGACTACTGCCGAGGTAAAAATCTCTTCTTTTTTTTTTGTTATCCTCTTTCTTTCGATTGCTTATTTTTGAAGTTCGTTATCTCTGCAGATGGTTGCTCAGACGAACGAGATCGTCGGGTCTTACGACCGCGAGCTCGGAGAATCGCGCCGTAAAGCTTTCGAGGCGAGGGTTCAAGCGGCGGAGCTTCGCAAGGAGCTGCATATATCCGAGGACCGAGTGGAGGCGGGCGATCGTGCGGTAGCCGAGCTGACTCGCGAGATTGCCGCACTTAAGAGATCCAATGCCGAGCTGGGGTTGGAAAGAGACGCTCTCTCGATAAAGCTATTCGCGGAAACTTCGCGATTGAGGGCTGGTCGTACCCAGCAGATCTCCAGGAGAAAGGTGGTCACTGAAAAATGCCAAGTCCGGCTCCAGAAGGTAAAGGATCATTTGTCGGCGGTTGAGCAGGCGAAGAAACCGTTCCTCGTGATCAATCAGGTTCAGGGAGTACTCGATTTCTGTGAGGCCCTCAAGAAGAAGCACGGCATCGTTGTCCCTTTGTCTCGTATCGATCGGCTCGAAAAGCTTAAGGCTGAAAAGGTGGAGGAATATGCCGCGATCGACCTCCGTGAGCTGGATGAGGCGGACTTGGTTGTCACGCCTTTTAGTGATCCGGTGCATCCAGAGGTTTCGACGTCGATGGGCAATGAGGTTCCACCGGGCCTCGATGAGTTCGGCTCCAATCAGGCTTCCATGTCGGCTGATCGCGCTGACGCGATGCGGAAGCAAAATGTCTAAGCCCCCCCCCTTTTTGTTGCGACTTGTTTAGATTTCTTTTGCCCGAATGGGCTTATAACTTGACCTCTTGGACCGGAGGGTTTTTAAAATCCGGTGTCCGTTTTGTCGTTTTGCCCGAGGGGCTTTTATGAATCTGATTTCTATCTGTCTTCTTTCTATTTTGAGTGTTATGCTTTTATTTCTCAAGTTATTATTATGCCGAGTTCTGATATATTTGAAGTCGTACGTAATACGAACCTCTCGAATTTATCGTACACAGTGGTGCCGTAAACTGTACGGTCTTAGCCGGGTGAAGAGGATAAATTCGACTGAACCTGTTCGAGGTCGGCAATCCCTATCGTAGATCGGCTTACTGCTTTTGCGATTGTTGAGAAATCGGCTTACTTGTTTTTGCGACTGTTGAGAAATCGGCTTACTAGTTTTTGCGACTGTTGAGAAGTCGGCTTAGATTTGCGAGGAAGGACGTTCGGCTTGACCCTAGAGTTTAGTTTAAGAGTACGTGAACAGCTCGTCTTAATATGCTCTAGGTTTCTCACATTGAATCCGAGTGTGCGAGACGGGCTCGGCTTATTTGGCTCGGATAATCTGAGAAGTTGGTGCGAGACTGATCTCGGCTTTGAATGTGGAAAGTGTATTATCCATTGCACCATGAGGATGCGTGCGAGCTAAGCTCGGCTTTATCAGATCGTCTGGCCAGGACATTGATATGTAACCGTTGGTGGTTGAAAGTGCGAGCTGTTGAAGTTCGGCAAACGCAAAGTTTGACTTAGAAAGTACGAACTGTTGGAGTTCGTCAAACTAAAGGTTTGACTTAGAAAATATGAACTGTTGGAGTTCGGCAAACTAAAAGTTTGACTTAGAAAATACGAACTGTTGGAGTTCGGCAAACTAAAAGCTTGGCTTAGAAGGTACGAACTGTTGGAGTTCGGCAAACTAAAAGTTTGGCTTTAGAAGGTATGAACTATTGGAGTTCGGTAAAATGCCTTGGTAAAATTTTATTAATGTTATAGCTGCGCCTTGTGAGGGCTGCCTACGTACCTTCGAAAGAAGGATCAAGCCATTCGTAGTTCATATTACATATTAGAATCGAGCGTATGGGTAGTAGCTCGGTGATCTTTTTTTTTTTTTTTTTTTTTTTTTTTTTTTTTTTTTTGGCGCTTGAGGGTTGGCCTAAATGTAGTACCGTTTGAGGTTCATGGAGTTCCACGAACGGGGAATGGGGGTTCCGTCTAGCTTCATGAGTTCGTAGACGCCAGGTTTGACTACCCTCATGACCTGATAAGGTCCTTCCCAGTTCGTGCCGAGCTTGCCGGCATTCTTTTCTTCGGTGCCCTCGAAGACCTTTCTCAGAACAAGGTCGCCATCGGTGAAATGACGTCCGCGGACCTTTTTGTTGTAGTAGCGTGCTGCTAAGTTCTGATAATTCTGAATCCGAAGTAAGGATTGATCGCGTTGTTCCTCGAGATTGTCGAGGTTGTCGAGCATGATTTCGTCGTTTAGATCAGGATTTTTCGCGAGCATCGTCCGACGGATAGTCGGGATGGTGAGTTCGGCGGGGCATAAAGCTTCCACGCCATAGGCCATGTAGAAGGGGGATTGCCCCGTTGATGATCTCGGGGTCGTTCGGTATGACCATAAGACTCCGTCGAGTTTATCTGACCATGTCCCTTTATGAGTATCCAGTCGTTTCTTGAGGCCGGCTATGATTGTTTTGTTTGTTGATTCGGCCTGACCGTTGCTCGGCGGGTATCTTGGTGTGGAAAAACTTAGTCGGATTTTCCACTTAGCGCAGAAGTCGTTGAATAGTGTCGATATGAATTGGGGACCGTTATCGGTGATAATCTCGTACGGAATTCCGTGTCGGCAGATAATGAATTTCCAGACGAATTTCTGAACGTCAGAGGCGAGGATGACGGGATATGCCTCGGCTTCTACCCATTTGGTAAAGTAATCCGTCAGGACGAGGATGAATTTTTTCTGCGAAGTGGATCGTCTGAAAGGACCGATGATGTCCATCCCCCATCGCATGAATGGATACGGAGCTGTCGAAGTGGTTAGCAGCTCGGTGGGAAGGTTTATCATTGGGCCATGCCTTTGGCATTTGTCGCACTTCGCGACGAACCTCTCGCAGTCTGCTTGCATACTTGGCCAATAATAGCTTGCTCTCTTGATTTTCAGGGCTAGAGATCGGCCGCCGGAGTGATTGCCGCCGTCGCCTTTGTGTATTTTTTTCATGACTTCCTGAATTTCCTCGCCTGAAATGCATTTGAGGAGGATTCCCGCCGCGCTCCAACGAAACAGTCCGTCTTTGATAAGTATGTAGTGAGCGGCGCGCATTTTGAGTCGTCGAGCGGCCCATCTATCGGCCGGAATTTCGCCATCGATGATGTACGTTTTTATTTCCAGGGTCCAATCGGCGGGAGTCTGCTTGTCGGACTGTTGGAGGTCTATTGGTTCATGAAGTCCGTCTGTCTGATCCTCCGTTTCATCATCCGATCGGGCCGTTTCACCGACTTGCGACATGTCGTTGTTGCCCTCGGCGGTGTTAGAGCGTTCTGGCTCGTTGTCTTGATCGGGCTCGATGGTTGGAGTCCGTCTCTGTCGACGTGAGACAGGTTCAGTCGCGGGATTTTCCTCGTAATCCCGTCTGCGAGTCGTGACAATGCATTGTTCGGTGCTTCCGATGCTGGGTTCTGATATACTTTCCACCGGGATCGTTCGTTTGAGGTGAGGGTCGGAGCTCGAAGCCAAGGCAGCGAGTGCGTCGGCTGGAGCGTTTTCGCCCCGCGGAATCTTGGTAAGTTCGAACGAATCGAATTCGGAAGCAAGTTGTTTGACGAGCTTGAGGTATGCGTCCATTCGATCATTCTTGGCATCATACTCCCCGCTGAACTGACTTGCGACGAGCTGTGAGTCGCAGTAGGCGTGAATGCGTGTGACGCCGATGGCGTTGGCCAAACGTAGTCCGGCAATTAGCGCTTCGTATTCTGCCTCGTTGTTAGACGCGTTGAACGTCAGGCGGAAAGATTGCTCCAAGATTTCTCCCGTCGGAGATTTGAGGCGAACGCCTATTCCAGAGCCTCGGTGAGACGACGACCCGTCGACGTGAAGGATCCATCGTTCGGCGGTTATGACATCAGTGTTGATGTATTCCGGAGATAATTCAATGAGGAAATCGGCGAGGACCTGTGATTTGATGCTTGTCCGGCTTTTGTAATCGATATCGTATTCGCTGAGTTCGATAGCCCATTTAGCCAACCGACCGGACTGGCTTGGGCTATGTAGGATTGTCCGGAGTGGTTGATCGGTTAGCACGGTGACTGAGTGTGATTGGAAATAAGGGCGCAATTTCCGAGCTGAGACAACAACGGCGAGGGCCAGCTTTTCAAGAGTCGGATACCGTCCTTCAGCTCCATCTAGTGATTTGCTGATATAGAAGATCGGTTTTTGTTCGCCCCGGTCTTCCCGAACGAGGACCCCGCTGATCGCCGAGGTTGAGATTGCGATGTAGAGATAGAGGGTCTCGCCGTCTTCGGGTTTTGCCAAAACTGGTGGTGTTGACAAATAATCTTTGAGCTGCTTGAATGCTTCCTCGCACTTATCATCCCACTCAAGATTTTTGTTTCCGCGCAGTAATTGGTAGAAGGGGAGACACTTATCGGTGGACCGGGAGATAAACCGGTTGAGTGCGGCGATGCGTCCCGTGAGTCTTTGCACTTCCCTTCTCGTTGTTGGCGATGGTAGGTCAAGGATTGCCGAGATCTGTTTTGGATTGGCTTCGATTCCTCTTTGAGTCACGATATACCCGAGAAATTCTCCGGAGGTTACACCGAATGTGCACTTGGTCGGGTTTAGCTTCATGCCGTACTCGTTCAGGATATCGAAACAGGTGTTGAGATGTCCGGCGTGATCCTTCGCAACCAAAGATTTGACGAGCATGTCGTCGATGTAAACCTCCATCGTTTTGCCGAGTTGGCTAGCGAACATCCGATTAACGAGGCGTTGGTAGGTAGCACCGGCGTTTTTGAGGCCGAAGGGCATCACCTTGTAGCAATAGATACCGCGGTCCGTGATGAATGAAGTTTTCTCACGATCATCCGAATGCATGAGTATCTGATTATAACCTGAAAAAGCGTCCATGAACGAGAGGAGTTCGTTCCCGGCGGTGGCTTCGACGAGTCTGTCGATATGTGGGAGCGGGAAACTATCCTTTGGGCAGGCTTTGTTCAGGTCGGTAAAGTCGACGCATATCCTCCACTTTCCGTTTTTCTTTTTCACAACGACTGGGTTCGCCAACCAGTCGGGATACCGAACCTCCGTAATCGATCCTGCGCTAAGTAATCTTTCGACTTCATCGTTCACGGCTCGAGCCTTCTCGGGGCCGAGCTTGCGTCGTTTTTGCTTGATCGGTTTGAAGGTGGGATCAATGTTGAGCTCGTGGCTTATTATCCTTGGATTGATTCCAGGCATATCTGTGATTGACCAGGCGAAGGTCGAGATGTTTCTTTTGAGGAGTCGGATTAAATCCGCTTTGATGTCCTCGTGAAGCTCGGCTCCGATCCCTACGCATCTCTCCGGATTGAAATCGTCGATACTGACTTGGACGATCGTTTCGCGTCGCGGTAAATCGGGATCGTTTGGATTTTTCTTTTTATTGATCACGCAGGTGCGGGAAGTGGTCCTCAGTTTACATTCGTTGATGAAACACGTTCGGGACATCACTTGGTCGCCTCTGAGGGTGAAGATTCCGGAAGGTGTTGGGAACTTGACGCATTGATGATACGTTGACACGACTGCTTTCATCGAGAATATCCATGGCGTGCCGAGTATTACGTTGTAGATCGCGGGTTTGTTTAGCACCAAGAACTTGACCATTCGACATATTCCCCCGGTATACATAGGAATTTTGACCGTTCCTGCTGTCATGGTTTGCTCGCTTGAGAATCCGGTGAGTGGTTCGATGTTTGGCCTGATTTGGTTGTCGGGAAAATCCATATTTTTCAGCGTGTCCTTGAAAATCACGTTAACTGAGCTCCCAGTGTCGATCAAAATTCGCCCGACTACGACATCACCGATGAGTGCCTCGACGACTAACGGGTCGTTATGCGGCATATGAAGTCCTTCTGTGTCGGCCTCGGAGAAGGTGATCGGTGTTCCGCAGGGTGTAGTCTGATGTGACTGTTTCGCGGCCACTGCTTCCTTGCTGTATGTCTTCAGAGCTCGGACGGAGTAGTTGCACGTCTCCAACGCGCCCATGATCATGTTGACGCGTTTTCGAACCTGCGGAGGTTGTTGAGTTTCCACGTTGTCCTCCCGATCTCGTTTCGGTTGTTCGTCGTCGGTTTTATTTTTAGGCTGCTCGGTAGCCTTGTTTGGTCTGGAATTACGTCTCCTACCGTTATCGTTACGGCGCGGTCTGTTCGAGGGTTGGAAGGCTCCTTCGACCGGAACTTCCCCCTTTTTGTACTTCATCATCAGGAACTCCTGTAGATGTCGGCACTCCTCGGTGGAATGATTTCCATACCGGTTATGGAAATTGCAGTACGGTGCGGATTCAGTGGTGTCGGGTTCTTTTGGTTCATCCGACCGAACCCAAGTGTTTGACCAGGATTGCTGAGTTTGGACCGTGTTGACGGGTTGTTTCGGGGGAACGTACAGTTTGTCCTTGGTGGCGGGCTGCTTCGTGATTGCGTATCGCCTATCTTTCTCGGACCTTTCCTCCTCCTCCATGATGAAGATATGCGCCCTGTGCAGGATGTCCTCCAATGTTTTTGGATTATTGCGTTTGATCTCCCTGTGAAAGTCCGATTCGTACCAGGTGGCTTTGTAAAGAGCCTCGATCGCGGCTTCGTCGTCGATCGTACAATGGGATACAACCGCTTTGAAACGTTCCATGAAGTTGCGTAGGGGCTCGTCCTGCTTCTGCTCGAGGGCCCAGAGTTCGGCGTTTTTTGTTTTCTGCTTGATAAACATGGTGAAGCGTTTGAGGAATTTGGTAGTGAGCTCGTTATAGCTGTTTACCGAACTTGGCTCGAGCGTTGAAAACCAATCGAGCGCGGCCCCGGATAAATTCTCCACGAATAGTTGGCACATGGCTGCGTCCTTCTCAGTTTCCGAGCCGAAACGAAATCGGTTCATCGTGATGACAAACGAAGTCAAGAAGTTTTTAGGATCGGTAAACCCGTCGTATGGTGTGATCTTGACTCTTTCCAATCGTCGGACTGGAGTATTGACGACTTTGTCGGTAAACGGCGTCCTCTGTGACTCTTGAATTACCCGGTCGATCTCGGGCGCCGAACTCGTAGCCTGATGGACTGTGGTTCGCATATCTTGTAGTTGGGCCTGAACCTTGGCGAATTCCAAATTCAGGGCGGCTCGGTCCGTGATGTTGATTTCCGAACCGGTCGCGGAGGATCTTCTTGTCGGCGGGTCGACCGTGCCTGGGGGTCGAGCGTCGGTTAGGTCGGACAAGAGATTTCGGCGTAACGTGCTATCGTTGGGGGGGGTCACCGGATTCCGATCGAGGATACCGATCTGATTTCGGCGCTCGAAATGGGATGCTATGAGAGACGCGATCCGCTCTTCGTTCTTTTTGTTAATTTCGGCGAACTGCGCCGCCATAGCTTCCATGAAGACGGTCGGATCCGTGAATATCGAAGCGGCCGGAGACTGAGGAAGAGTCCGAGATGGGTTGACTTGATTGTCTTCTTCAACAGGTACGGTTGGAGGGGGTCTTCCTCCGGTTGTCTGTAGTTCGGTATCGATAGGATTGAGCTCGTCGATCCGTGGGTTTCGATCATCGGTTCCTGAGCTGTTGACGAGGGCTGCGATGGTATCGACTGGAAGAACCATTGCCGAACTTCAATCAAACGATATCCGAAAGTACTGTTCTATACTCCCCACAGTCGGCGCCAATTGTTGATCCGTAAATCACACAAAAAGGGGTAAAACAGTACTTTTAGTCGGAATCTCGTTTATTGATCAAGGTCGGCGTTACAACAGAATTTAAGTAAGTAGGCAAAGACAAAAGACTTGAGATCGGTAATGAGCTCTCTCTTGTATTCTCTGTCTCTGCGGAAGTTGTGGATCCTCTCAATGAATGAGCCTCCTCCTTTATTTATAGTGTCCTTGAGGCGGTTCAAAGGAAGATTTCCTTTTCCGAATTCGATTAGGAAAAGGAAATCTTCCGGTTTTCTCTCCGAGATAAGGATAAGTTCCGCATATCTCGTGGAATCGACCAAAGAGAATATTTCCCTTTTCCGAGACCGGTGGGAAAAGGGAAATATTCCGGTCTCATCTGTTGTAACGGACCGGGCTTGTGATGGGCCTAGATCGGTAGCCGAGATGGGCTTTCAACGAGATTCCGAGCTCGGCCCAATGTTTTTGGGCCGGCTTAACTCGATCCGAACCATCGTAAACCGGTCCTGATTGAACCGATCTCGGTTCAAACCGAGTTAAACCAAGGGGGTGCTAATCCCCCCTCTAACACTTTTGCTCTGAAACCAACTATCCAAATTTATTATTCGTTTTTCGTCTTTCGGTGACGTTCTCTGGAGAATGGAAATCACTTTTCTTGAATTTTTGGTGTAATTCGACGGTATTACTAACACTTCTTGAAATCCATTGAAATGTTTGTGTGGCTGATCTCATTGTCTCCTGAAAATAGAATAAAAGAATACTCAATAAGCAATTACTCAATTTGTCTCAGTTATACAATTTGTACTACTTGTCCTCTATCTTTTAGTTGTACCATTTGTACCAGTTGTCCTCTTCTGCAGATTTGGTGATGAACTCGGGTTCTAATTCTAATCTACCTAAGAATCATTACGATTCAACAACTAAACTCGACAAATTACCAATGCAAAGACCTAATCATCACATAAAACTTGGTTACCAACCCAATTTACATATTAAAACGTGTAATTTTCGCAAATTCAATCTCTAAATTGTGAAATCCCTAAATCCCTAAATAAGAACAAGTCACTCAGTTTTGAAGGTTCAACAATGGAGGAAGGGAGAGGAGCTACGAACAAGAAATTGATTGCAGAGGAGGAGGACGAGGACGAGGCAGAGGCGAGGATCTGACGGCGAAAATGAGATTTAACTGGTTCTTGAGGTCCGTCGATGGCGAGGTGATGAATTGGGAAGAAAATAAAAAAAAAACAAAATTTTAATTAATTTTCGTTTTTATTTATTAATTATAAAAATTATTTCAATATTATTTTTTTATCATAAAATCAACAATGCCACAAACACAATTCATTAAGGGCAAAATGGAAATTACACATGTTTTATGGCACTTAGACTACATTATGGCACATCAAATTTTGCTTTTCCATTTTATGGCATCTTGGCCATTGATCCGACTCGCTGCGTAGGAGGCTGCTATTTTGATCAATTGAAATGTGTAATTTATGCTGATTTTATCGATATGCTAAATGTTTTTTTTAATTCTGAATCAAATTGATACGTTTCTCCATGTTTGCTACCACTTGGATTGGATCATCACACTCCTTTGTAGCCCTTTTACATATATGTTGTATATAGGAATGTTGTCAACAGCCCTGCGTAAATCTGACCCTGCGTTAATTTTGTAAACTGTAGAAAAAAAGTTAGTCATGAATCCTACATTAGTCTGTATTTTTTTTTTTTTTTTGTTGGTAAAATTAATCTTTTTTTTTTATAATTAAAACAAAAAAATTACATTTGTTTTTAATATCATTTTCACCTTTGCATCATTCAATTTATTATTTAAAAAAGTAAAACGGATTATGATTATGATTATATAATTATGATTTTAATGTCATTTTCATCTTTGCATTTTTGTATCATTCAAGTTATCATTGTTCAATAAAAATAAATTAGGTTTATACAATTATGATTATTTTTAGAAAAAAATCTTGATTATTTTTAGAAAAAAATCTTGATTATTTTTAGAAAACGAATTTTACGTTTTTGGGAGAAAAACATGATTTTATGTTTTTGGCGGAAAACAAGATTTTCTCTTTTTGGCTGAAAAACCGAATTTTACGTATTTGGCGGGAAAACAAGATTTTACGTTTTTTGCGGAAAAACAGGATTTTACGTATTTGGCAAAAAAACAGGATTTTACGTTTTTAGCGGGAAAACGAGATTTTACGTTTTTGGCGGGAAAACATGATTTTAATTTTTTGACAGGAAAATAGAATTTTAACTTTTTGACAGAAAAACGGAATTTTACGTTTTTGTCGAGAAAATGAGATTTTAACTTTTTGGCCTGAAAACGACATTTTACGTTTTTTAGCGGGAAAACAGAATTTTACGTTTTTGGTGGGAAAACGAAATTTTTTGTTTTGGTGGGAAAACAGAATATACGTTTTGGCAGGAAAACGGATTTTACGTTTTTGGCGGGAAATAGTTTTCATATATTTTTGGCAGCAAACGACATCGTCTTATTTAATGAGAAAGAAAACAAAACTTGAATAAAATCAGGACCAATTGTTATAACCTTGGAATTTATTAATCCAACCCTTTATGAATCCTTGAATTTTAAATACAAAAAAAGGTCAGAGCTTTAATATATTAACAGGCCAGGACTAACTCTGAGATTTTGAGCCTTCACAACATCCTAGTTGTATATGTGGTTCAGACTCGAGACCCATTCTATTGGGCTTCCAGTGATTCCCAATCATATTCTAGCTCAAGTTCATCTACTTTAATGGGCTCAAAGAGTGGCCCATTCAGACCCAACGAGGCTTTTCGCAGAGAAACTCGCAAGCCATTGACTTTTGATGAGTGGAAGTTCTGGAAGTAGGAATGTTGTGAAGAACTCAAAATTTCAGAGTTAGTCATAGCCCTGTTAATCATTCAAAGTTATTGTCTTGTTTTTTTTATTTAAAATTCATCGGCTCATAAAAGACTGTTTTAGTAAACTTCAGGGTTATAATTGGCCATGATATTGTGCAAGTTTTGTTTTCATTCTCATTAAATAAAACAATGGCGTTTTCTGTCAAAAAATATATAAAAAAAAAAAATTTCGTCAAAAACATAAAATCCGTTTTTTTTGCCAAAACATATATTATGTATTCCTGCCAAAAACATAAAATTTCGTTTTCCCACAAAAAATATAAAATCCCGTTTTCTTATAAAAAAACGTAAAATCATGTTTTCCTGCCAAAAATTTAAAATTTTATTTTTCCTCTAAAAACGTAAAATCTATTTTTCTGCCAAAACGTATATTATGTTTTCCCGTCAAAAAGTTAAAATCCTGTTTTCCAGCCAAAAACATAAAATCATGTTTTCCCGCCTAAAACGTAAAATCCTGTTTTTTCGTCAAAAACATAAAATCCCGTTTTCCCCCAAAAACATAAAATCCATTTTTCTGCCAAAACGTATATTCCGTTTTTCCGCCAAAAACGAAAATTTCATTTTTCCACCAAAACATAAAATTTTGTTTTTCCAGCCAAAAATATATATTCCGTTTTCCCGTCAAAAATGAAAATTTTGTTTGCCGACAAAAATGTAAAATCCATTTTTTTTATCAAAAATGTTATTTCGTATTTTCATTGGTAAAAAAGTAAATCATTTTTATTAGTATATTTTTAAATTTTATAAAATATTTTTACAAGACTAATGAAAAATTCATTGCTTATTTTTTTGTTTACAGTTTACAAATTTAACGCAGAACCGAGTTTGCGCAGGGCTCAAACCCGGTTGACAACATCCCTAAGTGGAACACACAAAAAAGATCACACATAACTCGTGTGGTTTGTGTGTTTTCAACGGCAGTAGGACACGGATTCTACAAGTCTCTTTTCTATGAAAAGCATAATCATATAAGTGGTAGAACGACACACATACTTTATATATATATTTTTTATTTTAAGCAGAAAAAATGTTAATGGGAACAAAGCCACGTGAAGGTGGAAGGAAGCACCAAGTCAGCAGAGGCGTCACAGTCGTGGACCACTCCACTTCAATCACACACCACCACAGCCGTCCCTTCAACCCTTTGGCTGACAAATGTTCAAAGGCAAAGTCTTATATATATATTGGGACCAAGATTGCTTTGGGACAAGCTATGCCCCACGAGTCTCTCGCTAGTGCTCTCCAGTCGCTTCTCCTTCTAGAGACCAACCATTTCCACCAACTCTGTTTTCAGTTCACACAATGCCCACCACCGCACCAACTTCTTTCTTCCCTGTTCAAAACCGGACTGGTCAAACTCTGAAACCCAATCTCATATCTCTGACCCTACACCTACACCCGAGATTTCTAATGGTTGTACAGTACAATCTTCACTAGGCCACACCTTCTCTCTCTTTTAACTCTTCTGTAAGATTATACTTTTCTGGTTACTATTAAAACGATCCCGATGCCCATTGATTATTTCCAAAGATGATCTTTTGAGGAAATTGAATGTAACTCTCTCTTACCAAATAGATAATAATATTTAAAAAACAAAAAAGCAGTGAGTCCCTCTCTGTTATCAGAAGAGATGATTCGTTTAGTTTTGTCAGCTAGCTGCAATGGAAGGCCTTAAATCAGAAAGACTCACTCATTGGTGCTTTGCTTTGTGCTGTCAAGGATTGTGTTGTTGAGTCTCATCACGACTGAAACTGCCTCCCACAGAGAGCACACGGATTTCTTTCGTTCCACGTCTCAGTTCAGTGTGGAATACAATCACAGA
The DNA here is from genome assembly GCA_030161315.1 of Eutrema japonicum. NCBI lineage: Eukaryota > Viridiplantae > Streptophyta > Magnoliopsida > Brassicales > Brassicaceae > Eutrema > Eutrema japonicum. The sequence goes on from BSQW01000006.1 coordinate 55,174,187, forward strand.
TAATAGATCTCACTCAGCCTAAAAAAGCAATACCATGCCTACGACTAGGAAAAGGGATAAAAAACAAAAATATGGGATAAGAGGATAAATAAGGAATCCTTCATATGGTAAGTTTCAAAGTAAAAGTGTTATATATGGTGTGATCTTGTCTGCCTTTCCTTCGATTGTGGGTGTAACTGTTATGAAAAGATAAAAGATTCGTGAGATCTTTCTTTCTTGTGACTTTTTCCTTCAACTAGGCACAAGTAACCTCCTTTATGGCTTCTCTCTGCCAACAAAGAAAGAGAAAGAAAGGCCTCAACTCAAAAGTGAAAGCTATTTATAACCCTTTGTGTAGACAGCCAAGTCCCCATTCGGATCCTCACAACTAAAAAGATTGGTTCATTCAGCCTTTTTATAAGATCAAACCCTTTGGATTCAATAATCAAGAAGAGGCCATATGAGTTATCTACATGCATGCCCCCTCAGGAAAAGGAACATGCTTATAGTAAGAAGTTTCACCATCTTACTACTCAGCTGCATAGCCTTCAAGTTAGCATGCTGCTTCTCCAGCAGCATTTCTCCGTTGAAGGCGCTTCCCCTGGTAGGCCACTTGGAGTTTGAAGATGTCCATCACGCCTCCAAAGATTTTGGGAATCGATACCAATTGCTTCCTTTGGCGGTCTTACATCCCAAATCTGTAAGTGACATCGCCTCAGCAATACGATACATCTGGATAATGGGACCTCATTCACAGCTTACAGTGGCAGCGAGAGGTCGTGGACATTCACTCCAAGGCCAAGCACAAACAAGAAATGGAATTGTTATCCACATGGAATCACTCCAGCCCCAGAAGCTGCAGGTCCACAGTGTGGGTGCTCCTGCTCCATACGTTGATGTGTCTGGTGGTGAGCTTTGGATAAACATTTTGCATGAGACCCTCAATTACGGGCTTGCACCAAAATCATGGACGGATTACCTATATTTAACTGTAGGTGGTACTCTGTCCAATGCTGGAATCAGCGGCCAGGCATTCCGACATGGACCACAAATCAGCAATGTTCATCAACTGGAGGTTGTCACAGGTTAGTTCCGTGATATTGCGTAGACTACAAGGTGACTGATAAACCCTATGTAAACGTATACTCACTAATGCCATGCCTAGAGGCTGCAGGAAAAGGCGAGATCTTAAACTGTTCAGAGGGGCAGAACAGCGACTTATTTCATGGTGTTCTTGGTGGGTTAGGTCAGTTTGGCATCATAACACGGGCGAGAATAGCATTGGAAGCAGCACCAGCCATGGTAAATAAGAAACTTAAATACTGTATATGTAAAATGTGTGAGTGATAACAGCAACAGCTCTGTACTAATGGACACGTAAAATGGATGAGAGTGTTGTACCTGGATTTTGCTGCTTTTGCCAGGGACCAAGAGCGTCTGATTTCGGCAGATAAAAAATTGGATTACATAGAAGGGTTTGTGATAATAAACCGGACAGGGCTCCTGAACAACTGGAGGTTATCCTTCACCCCAGAAGACCCATTACAAGCAAGCCAATTCAAAGCTGATGGGAGGACTCTGTATTGCCTGGAAGTGGGCAAGTACTATAAGAAAGATGACAAGAAAGATGTAATGAACCAGGTAGAAGCATCGGAGATATAGAGTAATATATGTTCACTTAGAAAGCAGATAGATGGAAATGAATATCTTTGTTTTGAACATTCCAGGAAGTGAAAGAATGGTTATCTGAACTAAGCTACGTCTCGTCGACACTGTTTTCAACGGAGGTAACATATGAAGAATTCTTGGACAGGGTACATGTGTCTGAGATGAAACTTCGATCGAAAGGGCAATGGGAAGTTCCACATCCATGGCTGAATCTGCTAGTTCCAAGAAGCAGAGTCAATGATTTTGCAAAAGGTGTTTTCGGAAACATCCTAACCGATACAAGCAACGGTCCAGTCATCGTCTACCCAGTGAACAAATCAAAGTAAGACACAGAGAGTTGATGGACCAAAGATAGTGAGGTGGTTAGTTAACAAACAAACAAAAAAAAAGAAAAAAAAAGAAAGAAAGAAGAAAAAACTTGTTTACCAATATTTTTGTCAGGTGGGACAATAGAAGTTCAGCAGTAACGCCGGAGGAAGAGATATTCTACTTGGTGGCGATCCTGACGGCGGCGGTTCCAGGGTCGACGGGGAAGGATGGAGTGGAGCAGATCTTAAAGCGGAACCAAAGAATACTCGAATTCAGCGAAGCAGCAGGTATAGGGTTGAAGCAATATCTGCCACATTACACGACAAGACAAGAGTGGAGAAGCCATTTTGGTCCCAAGTGGGAAGATTTTGTGCGGAGAAAATCGAGACATGATCCATTGGCAATGCTAGCGCCAGGCCAGAGGATTTTTGAAAGGTCGTCATGACCCAACAAAACTCTTAAGATTGTACATACCACTGTATACATGTGTAATAATCAATTAATTAGCCAACAAGAAACCCAATGTTGTTATATTCTTCCTCTGTGTTAAGTGGACTGATTACACTGGAGAGATATATATTGATTGAATGGCCAATGAAAAACCTAGCTTTCTTTCTTTCTTTTTCCCTAAATATCTCTAGAGATTTGATTACACACTCTTTCATTTACTAATGAATGGTACAACAACAACAACCTCTCCCATTTAATGGATGTTTCAAGCACTCTTTGGTTAGTTAATCCTCTGTTTCATCTGCTCTGCTCTTCTTGCAAAAACATGCCAAAACCACATTTCACATTTTCAATCTCTTCTACAATTTCCAAGTGTGTTTAATTTCTTGTTAGTTTACTTGGAATGGGTTCAGATCCCAACGCGACAGGTTGATCCCCCGCTGCCTGGTAACATTCCAATCAGTGATAAACTCGGCGTTTGGCAGTTGAAGGGCTTGACAGAATCTGACAATGTACTAGTTGTAGTCTCATCGTTTTCAAAACAAGGCAATGATGAACCGTTAGTGTCAAGAAAATGGTGTGTCGGTGATGCAAATGGGCTGTCTGGCAGCCTATCCTCCAAGCTGAACAACCAACGGGAAGCACAAATATACTCACACCTTCTCCAAGCTCCAAAAAACAAAAACAAAAACAAAAACAAATTGGCAAGTTTACCTCTCTGGAAGTTTGACTGTATCGTCCTCATCATACCAGTTTGACTGTATCGTCTGGTTTGCCGGCAGAGGGCTCAGAGAGTTGCCTGCAGGAGATAGCGATCAGGTTATTACACATTTTGTTTGGCAGGAGAATGAAATTACTAAATGAGAGCAAAAGAGAACCTAGCCGTGGAGAAACAAGTGTTTGGCCGAAAGTGTGGTTAGGTTGAAAATGCTTCTTGACATCAGGAAGCTGCAGATTCATCAGCCTTCTGCTCTGAAGCTCAAGAACTCGTTCTTCAAACCTCCTTTTCCACAACACATCTTGGGTGTTTTCGTGAAATGCCCTCCCCACTACACACACACGAACGAAGCGATCGATATCAACCCAACTCTAAAAGGCAACGAAAGACAGAGAGAGCATTTGGTTACGCTACCAAGCTGGAGATCCATAATGTCCCTGGAATCAAGGGTCCCATCCGGAGACGGCTTGGACCTGCAAAAGAGGAATCAAAAGCGTTTGTAAAGACAAGAGGAACTAGAGCTCAGGGAAAGTACCTGTACTTGTCGGGGACTTTGCCTTTCTCCTTGTAAGGCTTAACAAGAACCCTGGAATCACAGACAAAGTGAGGGTTCCCTTTGGCGAGAATGATCTTCACCGTCTCTGGGTACACGAAGGTCACGAACCCAAACATTCTCTTCTGCTGGTAAGGTATCCTCACGTCCTGTACTGGTCCATAGGTACTAGGCCCCCATGAACCATTGCTTTTCTTTAAGAGAGAGAGAGAGAGAGAGAGAGAGAGAGAGAAAAAAACTCTTTTAAAAAAAGAATTTACCTGAAGTAGTTGGAAACATCTTCTTCCCTGAAGATACTGTCCGCCGGGAAAGTCAGATAGATATGTCTGGACGCCGAAAGGTCAATCCTCTCTGGCGTCCATCTTCCAAACTTGTGCAAGTCATCGCCCATCATCAAAGAAGCTCTGCTACACATTTTACACACCAAAGTAAAATGTCAGATGAAGAAAAAGAAAAAGAAAAAGAAGAGAGGTCCTCCAACCTTTGTGCAAGCTCACTCTGCTGCAAACGAGAGCCGCCGGTGAACTGATGGGCAAGTCTCGGCGGAACAGACATGGACCGAAGTAGCTCGTTACAGTTTTCCATCATCGGAGAACCGACCCCATCGCCGTGGGGGAATTTGCAGGTGCCTCCGTTCTTACACAAGTAGGAGCAATGTCCCCATCCGAACCCTAAATCGAGCTCTGCCTTGGCCTTGGCTATGACAGAATGAAGGAGATTCTGTGGTCCGAAAGCTAACCTTATCATCTCCTTCTCCCCGTGATCCTGAAGGAGGAGAAGACCCATGATCTTGGAAGCATTTGCTGGGTCTAAGCTCTGGATTCTAGAGAGCACGATCCTGGTTGCTTCGTACACATCCATGGAAGCTGGAACACACTTGTTTGCTCGATGAGGCCTTTTCTCTCCTTATCTTTGGCAGGAAAAAGCTTTTCTTGCCTTGTGAACAAACAAATGATGTTTGGTTTCTTTTCTTGGGACTTTAGCAAAGCTCTCTTTCTCAACTACCTAACCATCACCACTCCTAATAAGCTTCTTTCTTCTTCCTCCTCTCTAAATTACTGAGACTGTGTCCTTCTCTTCTGGGCTCCAACTCCCAAGTGAGTGGTCAAACTTTGGAGTTTTGCAATCAGACATTTTATATTATTTGATTTGACATGTCGTTTCATAATCTTCCAAGGCATACATTTTATATTATACTAAAAGCTTATCTTCTTCTTTTCCCCTCCTAAAAAATTATACAAATTATTGCACAAGTCTGGCTATTTAATCATACCTCTATAATATCAAGACGCTCAATTAGTTAACAACAAAAAGCTGCTAATGATGAATGAATGTTATAAAACGAGAGTATTGGCTATTTAGACCAATCATTATAGATATGGATCGTGTTGCTTCAAAGTTATACCCTCACCATTGCTATTGGACTCTATTTTTTATTTATTTATTTTGGTTTGAAATGCCATTATTATTATTTCCAAAAAATATATATAAAAAAATGACCCAAATCTAAAGAAACGTAACCCATTTACTTACAATCGCTCTACACGCGCAGACATTGGGTGTCATCATCACGCGCCAATGATCATACATGCATTCTCTCACTCCCACTCTCGTGTGTCAAGAATTTGAATTGATTCGTAAATAGCAGAAACATAGATAAGAATCTCGAAATAAACACAACGATGTAAACGAAGTTCGATGAAATTGGATTTGTATTGATTTGGTGTTGGAGGTGGGCTTAGCACCCCCAATTAGTTAGGCCCATCATAGGAAAAACCCCTCTTCAGCCCGGTCGCCGGCCTGGAAGCACCCATCCGCAAGACCCCTCTTCAGCCCGGCAGCCGACCTGGAAGCGACGCACCTCGGACCCGCGCTAACACTCCGCCAGGACGGGGAGTGTCAGAAGAGTAGGCGCGTGGGAGTCGGTCAAGCGGCACCCCACTCGCGTAGGGACGCGTCTTCGACCCGACGTCCCACCAACCCTGCAGAGCTGACAAGGGCAGGAAGGAGCAGGTGGAGCAGAGTTGGTAGAACAGTGCATTGCCCTGCAACACGCCACGCCGAGCTCATCATGACCTCTCTCCTCAAAAGCCGGAACACGCCTCCTAGGCCACCTTACCCGCGAAAGAGGCCGCAGACGACACGTGGCCCGAGATCCCGGGGAGCAGGAAGCCGACCCCGACTATATATACCCCTCATATGTCATTAAGGAGGGGGACTCGGATTTTGACTCTAGAACCTACCATAAGCTACCCGACCTCTCTCTTTGTAACAAGACAACACTTTAGAACGCCGAACTGGACGTCCTTCGGAACCAGTTCGTAATTCTAAAGCGTTTACTTCTCTCTTATCAATAAAACGAAACACGGCCCCGGCCTACTCATATTTCTCCCGACCTGTCTTAAACGTGGTTAAATTGCTCTATTAACGAAAATCTCACCTCCCATCCCCTAATCATTCTTTAAACACACTTAGTGATCCACGGGATCAACAATTGGCGCTAGAAGGAGGGGGTTTAGAGATTCTTCTACACGCAAGGAGCAGTTCAACCACCGACACGACCGAAGCAACGATGGCAATCCCGACCCCAAGAGTGTTGTCAGACCAAGACACTCCGGCCCAAACAACGGCCCAGGCCCCGACAACGGCCCCGCCAACGACTCGAACGACGGCGACCATTCCGTCATCAGCCCAAGCGGCTGCCGATCAAGCAATTCCTCGAGAGCAATTCTCCAGGGCCCCGCCCCCGGCGTCAGCACCCGCCCATTCCGACGGCTCCGCCGCCCACAACGCGCCACGAGCACCGGAAGACCAGCCCACGCCGTCCGTCATGATGCAGACCCTGCTCGCCCGGATCGACGAGCTAACGCGAGCCACCGACCAGCGGTTCGCCACGTTAGGGGCCCCCCGCGACCGGTCGGACAATGTCGGGTCCCCCGACGTCCATCCCAGAGAACCGGTCTCTCGGGAAGAAACCCCCCGCTTCCGGACAAGCCGACCGAGCGACTCGCCGTCTGGATCCGAAAGGCCGGACGGACGTTTCGTCCCGGCCATAGGAAGCCACCCGGGCGACGAAGCCCACCATCTCCGATCCAGCGCGGAGCGCTCAAGAGACGCGGAGTTCGAGGCTATGAAGGAGACCACCCGAGCTCCAAACGCTCCCGAGCTCGAAACGCTCGCAAAAAAAAGAGAAAAACCGAGCTCCAAACGCTCGCACTGCATGAGCCGAGCTCCAAAAGAAGCCGAGCTCGAAACGCTCGCCAAAAAAGGATAAGAGCTGGGCCTAAAGCCCATTAAAACGAAAAACGTGGAAGAAAGAAGGAGATTGGTTGGTTTAATCCAAAAACCAAGCGAGACGGAGTTCGGTTGATTCGCCAACCGATACTTATATCACAATTCGTCTACCGAACTTTCTAAAATCAGGTATCACCTATTAAAAAAAAAAAAAAAAAAAAAAAAAAAAAAAAAAAAAAAAATTCGATTCGTTATTCGAATTTATTTTCTATTCAGATTTATTCATAAGTCTGTCCCTTTAAGCCGAACTCCGAGGAAAGCAGTTTGCGATCGTAGTTCGTCGATCTGACAGTAAGGCAGTTCGGGGTCGCAGCTCGTCGGTCTAACAGTTAGGTAGCTCGGTCGCAGCTCACTCATCGCGCAGTCGCAGTTTACCGACCTCAACAGCTCCGCCTAACTAACGACCTCAACAGCTCGCCGACCTCCTACTCGCCTAGCTCATGATCGCAGTTCTCCGACCGTGCGACTCGCTGACCTTGTGGTACGCTAAGTAACTAACCGATTCTAGAAATTAAGCGACTCGGAATCATATCTCGCCGGCCTCGCGCCTAACTAACAAACGCCGAGCTCAGCCTCAAGCGCAATCTCGAATCTTTAGCCATTTTTTTTTTTGGCAGGTCGTAGCTCGCCGATCTGACAGTGAGGCAGTTCGGAGTCGCAGCTCGTCGGTCTAACAGTTAGGCAGCTCGGTCGCAGCTTGCTCATCGCATAGTCACAGCTCGCCGATCCCGCAGCTCCGCCTAACTAACGACCACAGCTCGCCGATCTCCTGCTCGCCAAACTCACGATCAGCCTTCTGACTGCACAACCCGCGGCCCACTGACCACGTAGCTCGCTAACTTCGCGTTCTAGCAATTCACACGCGTCCGTCCATCGCTCCCGCCTAGCGAGACCCTGCACCCAATACAAGAGCACGGTCCACGACGTAGACCGTACTCTACCGATAAAAAAAAAAAGGGCCTCGAAATGGCATTTACACAAAAGGGCCAACGGTCTCGTCTATTATAAAAACGGCCCACGGTCTAGTCATTACAACAGCCTCGAAACGGCACCTACAAAAAAGAGAGGGGCCAACGGCCTGCTTTTTACATAAACGGCCTGCGGCCCGATCTTTACATAAAGAAGAAAAGCAAGCAAAAAAAAAAAAAAAAAAAAAAAAAAAAAAAAAAAAAAAAAAAAAAAAAAAAAAAAAAAAAAAAAAAACAGAGTTTTTACAAGGCCGCATCAGCCGGTCGATCCTCACTCCCGTCAGCACGGTACCATCTAAATCTCCCGGGGCCACCATCCTCGCCTTGGTCCCGTACTCGCCAAGGAAGGGCTGCCCAGACCCCTCTTCCCCGACCGCGGCTACGCCGGGCAGGACCGAAGGATCTGCTTGCTGATCCCCGGCGGCTGGCACGTCGGTACCGGTCTCACTAGCAGGCAGGGCCGAAGGATCTGCTTGCTGATCCCCGGCGGCTGGCACGTCGGTACCGGTCTCACCAGATGGCACTCCAGCACCGACCTCCTCCACGGGAATCAGCCACCAGATCCTTCGGCCCTGCCTCCTGTGGTCTTCGCCTCTTGCATTTCACTCTCTTCTACGCGCCGACCTGAGCACCGCAACAAGACCCGCGTACTCCGGAGGCTTGAATCTAGAAAAATGAGGACCTGAAAGCAAAGCAAACAAAAACAGTCAGACGAAGCGCTCCTCCGCCCTGGGTATCATGAGCTCAACGCCGGCGGAAAAACCACACAGATTCCCCAGGAGGGTCACCGATTCCGCTGTACTCCAGGTCGGTGACCCTCCCTGCTCGTAGGAGACCAAGGGGGACCTCACCCTGGCCACTCGAGCTCCGCCTCCACGGACGCCCTGACGACCACCGCGGCCGCCCAGATGCCCGGTTCTGCCCCCAGCTTGGCCAGCACCGCGACCGCCAGAGGATCTAACCACCGTTTTCGGCCGGAGATGGGTCCCCGGAAGCGACGGGGCGGCCCCCGAGGTCGAGGGGGCCAACTCTTCCCCACTGTCTGCCCCTCGTCGCGGAAAAGAGGCATGCTCGGAATCACCGGAGGAGGAACTCGGAGAATCGTTACCGCCACCGCGGGACGCCGATTCTTCGCTCGACTCAGCTCGGATACCGTCTAACATCGGAGCCATCGCACGGAGAGGAGGAAATCAAAAAAACAGGAAGGAAGTAGGAAGAGAAGGAAGAAATCGGAGAGAGGAGGTTACCTTAGGGTTATGCGCAGAAGGTTTTAACAGGAGGAAGAAGGGGGATTTAAATAGAAGAAGGGGGACAGTGAAGCGACGCCTGGACACGTGTCACAAGAAGCACGGCCGCCCAAAAACCTAATGATGACGTCTCTTCGTTTCCCCACGCCAAAAAGCAAAGGACGCCTCGATAAACGCGAAGCGTCTTTTACACGCCGCGCGTGGGCAGTCCGCGCGAAAAACGAAGCGTCCTTTGCCGTCCCACGTGGTGAGCACGCGCCAACCTCCTACGGATTTTTCGGAAAAGGCACACAGTTGAGTACGGAACTCCCCGTCCTAAGATGTGCCGAACTAACATCAGATCAACTTCGGCATGCTCGCTTCGCCTCGCGATACCGAACTGGGGGAGGGCCTATTGTTGGAGGTGGGCTTAGCACCCCCAATTAGTTAGGCCCATCATAGGAAAAACCCCTCTTCAGCCCGGTCGCCGGCCTGGAAGCACCCATCCGCAAGACCCCTCTTCAGCCCGGCAGCCGACCTGGAAGCGACGCACCTCGGACCCGCGCTAACACTCCGCCAGGACGGGGAGTGTCAGAAGAGTAGGCGCGTGGGAGTCGGTCAAGCGGCACCCCACTCGCGTAGGGACGCGTCTTCGACCCGACGTCCCACCAACCCTGCAGAGCTGACAAGGGCAGGAAGGAGCAGGTGGAGCAGAGTTGGTAGAACAGTGCATTGCCCTGCAACACGCCACGCCGAGCTCATCATGACCTCTCTCCTCAAAAGCCGGAACACGCCTCCTAGGCCACCTTACCCGCGAAAGAGGCCGCAGACGACACGTGGCCCGAGATCCCGGGGAGCAGGAAGCCGACCCCGACTATATATACCCCTCATATGTCATTAAGGAGGGGGACTCGGATTTTGACTCTAGAACCTACCATAAGCTACCCGACCTCTCTCTTTGTAACAAGACAACACTTTAGAACGCCGAACTGGACGTCCTTCGGAACCAGTTCGTAATTCTAAAGCGTTTACTTCTCTCTTATCAATAAAACGAAACACGGCCCCGGCCTACTCATATTTCTCCCGACCTGTCTTAAACGTGGTTAAATTGCTCTATTAACGAAAATCTCACCTCCCATCCCCTAATCATTCTTTAAACACACTTAGTGATCCACGGGATCAACATTTGGGAATGAGAATACAAATGTTTAGAAGAGATCATAGAACATACCAAGTATTCAATGAATGAAAGATGCCTTGAAACTAATGTGTATTCGAATGCTCCGCGATCCACCTTATCTCGGGATCCATGCTGATCTTCATTGACTTATTCCGCTGAAGATCGGATCAGAGTCGAGCTATTATTCCATGTCATTCTTCTAAATCCAACACCAACACCAACACCGAATTGATTTTATATCAGAAAGTTTGTGCCTATTTCTTTTGACCTTCCAATCAATTACTTCGTTTTCTTCAAAATATTTTTCCAATCTCTCTTTCTGTCTGATTGCTGTTATATTGTCTCACATAACTTTTAAGCAAATTGGTACACACATTTTTACCAACCAAAAACAAATTGGTACACACATAAACAGCGCGATTTGGGCCCGTAAACTCTCGCTTATGTGGGCCTATATTCTCCACTCCACAATATAGGCCTGTTTAATAAAACCCAAATCATGCTCTGCTGACCAATTTCTAAAGGGCTCTCTCTCATTGCAATTTTTTATATATATTTATTTATTTCTTTAGTAGTATTAATTTGATTCCTAAATTGGTGGTACTCACATGGAGGCTTTTTTAGACCATCTCCAATAGTTGAACCCCTTAAAGGGTTCTTAACAATTTTTTACTATTAAATTTAATAATAAATTAAATTAAGAACCTCATTTTAGTTTTGCAAATATTTTTCTTTCCAATGGAGGAATCATCAACTAGAGACGAGAAAGAGAACGTCCCAGAAGTTGCTTCCTGACACGTGGAGAAGGAGAGAAAGCGTCCAAAAAAAAAAAAAAATCTTGCTAATAGCTTTCTAACACGTGGCCGTAAGAACCGGGTCTTAAAAGCCTTATTTAAGACTCGATTCTAAACAAATATTGGCTTTTTTATTTTTTATTTTTAAAACTCTTAGAACCTCACCCCTGAACCTCCGATGGAGGTGCTCTTATTACTTCGTGCTTACCTTTCACTTGCCAATTCAAATTGGTGTCAATTATTAAAAGCTAAGAGGACGATAGAAGAAACTGTCAACTTTGTTTATAATATAAACTAGCTGATACATGCGCGGAGTGAAATCATTTTTTTTTATATATAATTTTAGATACAAATTTATTTTAGTCATTGGTGAATTTATTATCCGGTATCCAAGATCCGTTTGTATATGCTAAACCATGTAATGTTTTTTTTTATCAATGTAATGGTTATTTTTAAAACTTATGATTACTTTATATATTCGAATTAGCGATTATTAAAACTTTTTAAAATACTTAACATCATAACTTTTTATAGTTTCACAAACTTTTTAAAATATTTAACTTCTTAACTTTCCTACTTTTATCATTTTTATCATTTTTGGCCACTTTATCATATATTTCGGTGGCATCTATTCATATTTATAGTTGATATGAAATTTTTAACACATGTTTTTTTTTACTCATAAATTGGCTTATTTATGTGGGTTTTAAAAAAATTTAATCACATCATATGCCAAAAAAATCTCGAATTTTTATAATTATGTTGATGATTCAATTTTGTTTTTTACAAAAATGTAATCAAACAAAGATGATATGAAGAATATAATAATTAAAATAACTAATATGATATAATTGGATTTTTAAACCATTAATGTGAGTGCCATAAAATGTAAATATTCTAGTAATTTAAATCTATTTTTTTAGAAACTCTCTGGTGTTGACATATTATCATGACATATTTTTAAATAACACATCAATGCAAGATTAGATTCTAATAATGCTTCTCAATTATTAATAGAGTAGATTTATTTAATAATTTTTTTTAAAAGAAATTGTTTTTATCTGAATTTTACAATATGACTAACTAATGATTATAGATCAAACTGTCAATTTGTAATAATTTATCTATTTAACCCGTTTTGCAGCGAACTAAAATATTATTCCGGCTAACCCGCAAAAACTTTTAATCTTAAAAACATAACTCTAATATGCACCATTAAATGACTCTAGTTTTTGTGGTTAGTCAACGAACTCTTAAAAAATAATTTTATTGTGTCTAATTTTTTATAAAATTAGTAAAATATTTTTCAACTTTTGTTTTGATATATATTCAAATAAAATATAATAAATTATGGGGGAATTGGTTTTATAATGGTGATTGGTTTTAACATTGTCTCTTTACTATTTTCTTGAAATTTGTCACTTTTTGACCCAAATGACCTTTTAATAATTTAAGGCAATTTTAAATATAATTAAAATCGAAAACTTTTTTTTTAAATTCTGAAAAAACCAAAATAGGAAATAAAAATATATTCCAAAATTATTTTAGGAAATAAAAATATTTGGCAAAATCATTTAAGGAAAATTGAATATTTAAAGAATATTTTTTAACTGGTTCTACGCAATGCAGAATGCGTATTCTACATTATACGTCTAGGTAGAATGTGTTTTTCCGTATTCCCTCATTAATCTAACAACCTGTAGAATACGTTTTCTATAAATTACACTATATTCTACCGAGAAGGTGAATACATATTCTATATGTTACACTATATTCTACATTTTTGGAGAATACAACTTCTACTGCTTACACAATATTCTACTTTTTCCCATAATACAACTTCTAGTGCTTACACGATATTCTACTTTTACCCAGAATACAACTTATAGTGTTTACACGATATTCTACTTTTACACAGAAGATAAGTTCTAACGTTTGGTCTTTGTTCTACGATATGTAGAATATGTATTCTATAAATTTTTAACAAAATCAGAGAAAACTTAGGAGAAGTGGTAACTTCCAAAACTGAATATTTTCGAAAAAATTTTAAATTTTTTTACTTCTTTCACGTTTTTGAGTCTTTCTTCTTCTATTTTTGAATCAAAACAATTTTCTCTAAGTTTTCCTCTCCGTGTCGAGGGATTTTTTTTTTTGTTGCTCGTTTCTAATTTTTTATTTTTGGCTCGTGTGTTATTAGTTTATGGGTAGGGAATTGGTTTTTTTTTGTGTGTGTAACGTGTGGCATTACACAATATTCAATATATCAATATTTTTTTTTTGTAAATTATATATATATCAATATTCAATAATTATATTTTAAGGGGTAAAAGAGGTTTAACATTAATATAAGTATTAAGTAACATTTTGAATAATTTGTTTTTTGAATATATATGAATTGATTATTATTTTAAAATATATAGTATTAAAAATAATTAAGAAATGAAATAATAAATAACATTTTTAATGCAAAATAAATACTTTCCATATTTTAATCAATAATTTTAAAAGACTATTATACCCTTTCCTATTTCAATTATTTTTTTGTTAATTGTAATGGCATTTCATGTAATAACTTACAAAACAAAGTTCATTTTTAAAATTGTCTTCTTAAATAATATTATAGAGATACTATCTACCTAATTTCCATATCTTGTATTGCTACCATTTGGTATTTCTCTTATCTATATATTATTATTTAAGAAGTCGTTTAAGAAAATGAATTTTATTTTATAAGGTATTACATATTATGTCATTACAAATAAGAAAAGATAATTAAAATAGAAAAGAATATATTTTAAAAAAAAATTATTGATAAGAATATGTAAAATATTTATTTCCCATTAAATATGTTATTTACTATTTAATTTCTTAATTATTGTGATATAAATAAATATTAATCAATTCATACATATTCAAAGAAAATATATTCGAGATCTTACACTATTTTTCACTATGATTATTATATTTTATTTGAATATATATCAAAACAAAAGTTTGAATAATATTTTATTAATTTTATAAAAAGTTAGACACGGAAAAATTGATTTTTTAAGAGTATGTGGATTGAACACAAAAACCATAATCATTAAACAGTGCATATTAAAATTATGTTTTCAAGATTATAGATTTTTGCGAATAATATTTTAGTTTATTGCAAAACAGATTAAGTAGACAATTTAGTCCGGATTGACAGTTTTATATATAATTATTGATCAGAGATATTATAAAATTGAGATCATTATTTTTTTTTTTAAAATTCAAAATTAGAAAAATACAAAATATCCCGGGTTGAATTCTAGTTAATAATATATAAACGATAAAAACGTTGAGAGAAAATAATATAATATTGAATTGATTGCCAATCTAGATCTCGCCCTTGAACACAGAAGAAAAAATCAAAATAGAAACGAGATGATGATTGCTTAAAGTTCGAAGAAGAAGAGATGGTGGTGTTGAGCCATGAAGCGAAGAAGTTGACAGAAGCGTGGGGTTTGGTGATGGTGTCCTTGTGTTACTGTTTCGGTGTTGGAAGATTGGTCGACAAGGGAGTCAAGAGGCTGCTTCTTTTGGCTCCAGTGATGCTCCTTTTCTTATTGATTCCGCTCCATCTAACCACTGTGCATATGATCGGGACCACTGGTTTCTTCATCTCTTGGCTCGCCAATTTCAAGCTCTCTCTATTCGCTTTTGGAATGGGTCCTCTATTCGCTTTTGGAATGGGTTCAGCAGCTTGATGATTCAAAGCAGCAGAGCACCAGAGAGGGTCCTCTGTTTTATGGACTAAAGGGACTCCTCTTGCTTCTCATCATCAGATCATTCCAATACATCCACCTCCTCCCCGACAAAGCCGTGCTTTTGCTCTACGGCTTCAACATGTATTTCTCCCTCGACCTCACCCTAGCCGTCATCGCCTCCCTGGTTCGAGCCGCTTCCAGCCTGGAGCTGGAGCCTCAGTTCAACGAGCCCTACCGGGCCACCTCGCTTCAGGATTTCTGGGGCAAACGATGGAACCTGATGGTCAGTGAGATCCTGCGCCCGACCGTGTACGAGCCAGTGCTACGGCGGTCGGTGTTCCCTAGGAAATGGGCTTCGGCTCCCGCGGCGTTCGCCACGTTTGTGGTATCGGGGATAATGCACGAGCTCATATTCTTCTACATGGGGAGGCTGAGGCCGTCGTGGGGGATGATGTCTTTCTTCCTCCTACATGGAGTCTGCACCATGGCCGAGATCGCCCTCAAGAAGGCCGTTAACAGAAGGTGGAGACTTCCAACGCCAGTGGCTCGGGCTCTGACGGTCCTATTCGTCTTGGCCACTGGGGTCTTGTTGTTCTTCCCGGAATTTCAGAGGTGCAAGATAGACCAAAAGGCCTTGGCGGAGTACGCAGCGGTAGGCGCGTTGCTACGAAAAATCCTTCCAGGATACTCGCGCTAGGCGCCTCTTCTCTTTTTCAGTCTTAGATCCCTAACCGATATTTTTTTATTGATGACAAATCTCATGTTTCGAAAATTACAATAGAACAACAAACTACGGTAAATCTAACAAAAACTTGGTAGAAAGAGAAGAGAGACAAACAAACTCGTCCGGTAAGGTAAACATCAAAAACATGAGAGAATGTCAAGCAATCTGATCTATCTTAGCTAAACAAATGAGAGTTGATAACTGTAAGAGAAAAAATTGGAGCAGCAGCGTCGTTTTAAAAAAAGAAGAAAGCAAAAAGGAGTCTGATACACACGTCTCTCCTGTGGATTTTATATAATTTGCCCAACCCAGAAAAGAAAAATCACCGCACATTTTGCCTGGCCTTGATCATCCGCTTTAGTGTTGCCAGCCAGAAGTTGCATTCATCCCATTCGCTGGTCGTCAGAAGTACCTGTTCGAGTCAAAACACTGATTATTTCATTCTTTCTTCTATTAAACACCAAATAGGAAGAGATGAATCCACTAACTTACCTGTATCTGAAGGGCTGCGCTGAAGTCATGGTTGTCTAGAGCTTGGCAGAGCTGTGCGAGTTTGTCTGCAGCATTCTTGGAGATGTCTCCGCTATTGAGTTTCACAAACAGAGCACCTAGTTTTCTTGAGTTGTCTTCTATCTCACGCTTCTTGGCAGGATTTGCACGTGTGCCTCCCAGTGCTTCCGATGTCTCATTGAAAAGCCTTGTCAACGTTGCTATCACAGGTTTCTGGTAGGCTGGATCAGAATTTTACAACCAGTGATTATTTGACTTTTAAACTAAGAAACAAAACAGACAAATGGTGCTAGTGTCACGTTGAACAATACCTGGGACGTTGGAAGTATCTGCCGTCTGAACAGTTGGTGGCGGAGCTGCAGGCGTAGGGGCTGCCTGCGCAGCTGCCTGCTGTGTTGGAGGACTTGCTGGTTGCACAGATCCTATAACAGATCTTGGAGCAACTCCTGGAGTTGCCATGGGCGTAAATCCTATGGGTCCAGCTCCTGGAGCAACGACTTGGGGCATCTTGGAGTTAGGATATTGCCCAACTTGTGAAAGGCCAGAAGATACATATGAACCAGGACCGGGGGGAACAGGGTATGCATTGTTAGATGGTCCCTGATGACATAGCTGTTAGCTTAGTTAAACTAAAACTGCGGGAAACATCAAACACAATGAGTCAAAAGTTCACATACGGTTGGCTGCTGATATTGGCCTGCGTTCTTCAGTGCAGAGGGAGTCGAAGGAACAAAAGTAGTTCTCATGGATGGCTGAGTATTGCTTGCAGGAGCTGGAGGATAAGATGGCTGCATATACACACCATAGTCAGCAAGTTGGCCCAAGAAACCCATACATAACAAACCAAACATTTCCCCACCACAATCTTTTTCTCACGACCTCTAGGATATAGACTCTACAGAACTGAACTGAAGCAAAGGTCTAGATTATCCCTTTTCCAGAAATGGGCTTAGAGGCTGAAATGTTCGGTTTTGAGGAGTCTATATTTTTGTGTTTTTTGTCAAAGAACCAGATACCTATACTCCATCTGATATTATGACTCAGATATTCACACAAAAGAAGAGACTAGGCATTTGAGCACCACATACATAATCCAGATGTCGTCCTATCTCAAAAACTTGACCAATAACCTATACAAGAACATAACAGAAACGGAGAATCTCCTGATCTAGACATCTGAAAACTGCCAGATAAGGATAACCATTAATGCATGATGGTGTAACGAAGAATGAGAACAAGGAAATACAACAAAGCCAAAACTTCAGAAACCTGCGGAGCTGGCTGAGCTTGGTGAGGCATAAACATGGTTGCTTGCTGCATGGGTGGATGTGAAGCTGAAGGGACATATCCTCCACCATAAGAATCAGTGTATGGTTGTTGATACTGATTATCGTATGGGTTACTAAGAACGTTTGGTTGCGCCAGAGTGGGCTCCTGAGCCATAGAAGAATAAAGGCTAAGTATGTTATCCGTAAAAGCTAAATGGATTCCAGCGAGATCTAAGTTCCAATTTAAAGATAGTTGCAGAACTTCAAAAAAATGGACCTGATTATATGGCATGGTGCTTTGCAGCTGAGTGTTGCCTGACGCTGCAGTGTTGGTCTCTGCAGATGCAATATAAAATTTTATGCTAATTTTATCATCAGAACTTTCTTAATAGTTTATCAAAACACTACTGCCTACGCACCAGGTTCTGCAGAAAGAGAAATACGATCACGTAGTATAGAAAGCTCAGGTGACAAGCCACCAGAATCCAGAACTTTCAGGTACTTCATTGCAGTTGTAAGAAGCCCTTGGCTGGCCAATATCTCAGCATAACTCTCAAACAGTTTACATAGAGATGCGCTGAACCTTTTGTTGCCAGTTGCCAAAGCAAGGACAAGAGTCTTCTCCATAAGATCCTATCAAAAGAAAAGGGCAGAAGAATATGAGCAGAGAAGCCCAACTTAATTTATGCACAATACATGGAAAGTAATACACACTTGAAGAAGCTCAGCATAAGATCGTCCATCACGCTCATTCGCAAGGCTCCTCGACCAAATTTCTACTGTTCTGTCAACATTTCCTGCGCAAATGTAGCACAGAACTGCAGCCAAAGTGTTACCAGCAGTCATCAACTTTGAGGCAAGGACATCGCACAGGCTGGTCCATTGTTCTCCTTGTGAAAACTGTTTGCCAATGAATATAAGAGCAGCAGTCGTTACAAAGCAGTTTTATAGCGACCAGAATAACATAGGAGTAGCATGCATCATGTCACACTGACGAGTTGTTCATCTTGGTTTATGAGCCAACGGAAATGACATATCAAATTGCATTGTTAGAAGAACTAAAGTGATAGGAGAAAGTACTTTGATCGAGTAAGACATGAAAAGCCAGATCCCATTTCCTTTAAGATTACTAAGAATGTATTATAAACGGTATCAAAATTCCTTACTTTTTCCAGATTGAGAAACTTACAGTACAGAGGAGAGCAAGCGTTTCTTTCCAGAACTTATGTGACCTTGTATTGATAAGCCTCGTGAGATTGTTGTCCACCATTGCGGAAACAACCTGAAACGGATTAACATACAATAGATTAGAGGCTTTGCGACCAAAAACAGGGATGTAGATGGCACTTACCCACAAATCAAGTTGGAAAGGAATATATATATAGATACCTTCATGTAAGGTGCACTGCTCGTCTTCAAATATCTATCACGAGTACTCTCCCACAATGCTGTACCACCAACATTAGCAATAACTAAAGCATCGGCCATCTTATTTGCAGATATACACTGATCCACCGCTTCCTTGTAATTACCAACAACTAAAGCACGCTGGATGGCATCATCAAACACTGGGTCAGAACTTTCTTCCTCTTCTTCTGGCATTTCTTGAGTTTCTTCTACTTTGGCAGCAAAATCTGTGTCAGGAGGCATAAAATCTTTGGCAGATGTAGATACGGGTGTATCCGGTTTAGCAGGAAAGTTGTTAAAGAAGTCTTCTCCATTGTCCATAGCAAATGCAGCTGCCTCGTTACTTTCCTCAGGCTCTGGTGAATGCGCCGTAGTATCCTCTACTCCAATGCCATTCAGATCTGACGAGAGCCCATTTACTGCCTGGTTCTTTTCCTCAGAAGGTAAACTAAAGCCAAGATGGCTGATCAACTTTGTCCTTGAAGTTCCTTCCTCTTCAAACATGATTTTCAGCAAGCCCCATGTCTCCTTCTCCTCTTCGGATCTGCGAAATCAGTGAATTGAAACAGAGCAAAACTGAGTTGTCTGATGAGTTTGTTAAGGGCGAATATGAACATTTTCAATCACAAGGATGGCATACTCAGTCTCTTCAGATTTCTTCTCACACAAGCCCCTTAGAGAAGTCTTATCTCCATTTTCTATTGCGGCTTCAAATTCAGAAGTTCGACTCACCAAACTCTGTTCTGTTACCAGGCTGTGCAAAAAAACCTGAACATGACATAAATTCAAATAAGAATTGATGAAGAAAGGGGTATAGCAGAAGACAGTATCATCCCTAAATACCTACCTCAGATGGAATGCTCGAGGCACCCTTTGGAGGGGGGGCCTTTGCGTGACACGATACAAGCTTTCCTCCAAATCCAAAAGATGCACCAACCGGGCGCTTATACCATTTTGGTGCTCTTAAAGGAGCTGCATAAAGAGAGTTATAGAATTGATGTTGGTTCTGGTGCTATTCCATCCTCCAACATAAGAATGATAAAAGTAATCAACGGTACACAAATTATTCAGCATGGGTAAATGACATTACCAATACCAAAAGTATTTTCTTCAGCACCATAGCGACTGCAACCCTGCACCAAAAGCGTTGAATAGATATTTTTTAATATATTCTTGGTGGGGAAAAGGGAGAGTTAACGTTTCCAACAGGTCACGCTGGTAAGGTCTCAAATGGAAAATGCATAAGATTAAACCCTAAAACATTTTATCTCCAGTAGAGCAACAAACTGGGAAACTGAAATCTAAATTAATTAAGGATAGGAAAAACAGTCGATAAAGCTGGATTCACAGTTTCGTCTTCTATTATGCCTCATACATTAATTTTCATCTAATACAGAACCATTAACAAATACTGAAGCGCACAAACTACCAAGATACCTCGATGTTGTAGATGCCAATTTTCCCATCAAATGAAGATGCTGATATAACTCCAGGTATCTTTGGGTACCAATGAACATCAAAATTCCAATTGTTGCCAGCAGGTAACTCAGCCACAATCTGATATAGTTGGATCAAGTTCAGTCAAAATGAAGATTAGCTAATTAATTAGCGGATGAAAGCTAGCAAATCTGTATCTTTCATCAATTCCTTCTCCGTACCTCTGCTGTATTAGTGTCCCAGCAAATAGTTCGGTTGTCCTTAGCACAGGTAAGAAGATATGAGCTGTCACTTGGACACCATTCCATTGCAATCACACCTGTAAGATAAGAAGTATCACCACTACATTTCACCAAGATGGTTAACAATAGAAAAAATGAAGAAAGCAGGACTATGAGATTATGGCACCACAAAACGACTAGGTTAACCAAGGTATAGAGAAACATTGGAAAATGCATCTTTGTAGCAATGATTTGAAAATACCTCTTTGGTGTCCAGTAAACTCACGCACAGGTGACATTGTATTCCTCATGTCCCAGAGCTGATTGTGGAAACCTTAGATTACTAAAGGAACCAAATTTGAACTGAGAAGCAAGGCATTAAATGATTCCTTACCTTCAGAGTAGGTGAACTGTCGTCATCTGATGCAACCATTATCTGAGTAGCAATGTCAGGGTTCCATTGTAGAACAGAGCACCGGCGTCGAACTGAATCTGCAAAGCTGTTAATTGATAATGGCCAGATCAAGGTTTTGATAACAAGAACAGAGCGCCTCACTAAAATCACTTTAAAACTGAATACTTACTTAATTATAGGCTTCTGCTTCCTCAAGTCCCATATTACTGGGGGGGAATGAAAAAAAACAGATGAGCCGAAGCAGAATTAGAGTTGACAGAAATGAACTACTAATAAACCAGATAGAGAAAGGGAGAGAAAACCCTAAATCTCACCAGTAGATCCATTGTATGAGGTAGAAGCTAATATCTGTTGAACTTTTCTATTCCACGATATAAAAGAGATTTCACCTTGCGTAGCAGAACCACTACCCTGCATAAGACCCTCATAAAGTTTAAGATGCTCTAGGATTCAACAAATTCGGATTATACCATGCAATTCCGACAGTAAAGTAATGCATGTACAAAAAAGATAAACCAAGGTTGCTGAATTGTAAAAAGTGGTGGTTTACCTTCAGAATTGGAAAATGAGAAGGCTCGGAAGGCTTTGCTAAATCCCAAATGCAAATTTCACCATCATCAGCCCCAGAAGCAAGTAGATTTGGGGTGATAGCATTAAACTCAAGACCACGAACCTGAAATACAAGGAAATGTAGCATCAAATGAGGAGTGTTAGAACAAAACAGCGATTAGCAAGAGAGCTTTGCAGAGAAATACAACTCACGGGCCCTTTGTGAACTGAAAGATGTCCAACGAGTGCGTTTTCACTGGACTGGGAGCTGAAAAATGTGACAGTTGTTCGAGTTAGAATTGTCCAGATGAAAATTCGACACCAAAAAGCAAGCTAGACAATGGTTGGTGTTGCTTCAAAAAGTGCCTTTAAAAATTCTATTGCGAGTAAAAAGAAAACAGTGATCACTGGATTCAACATCATAGCATGGTCGGCGCACAGAAACAAGGTTATTCAACAAATGGCAACGGGGGAGGGAGGAGGGTTCCATAGATCATAAATAAAATTAGTATTAGATTAGATAGATAGATAACACAGAGAAAACGCACTCGATCAAAGAAAGCGGATTCCAGAGATCTATATTTCCATCGACAAGGCCGCCGGCAATAAGACCGAGGGAGAATTCCTCGGATCCAGATCCATTTCTTCCCCAAGCGAGTCTATTGAAGCGCTCGGAGCTGGGGCTATCCCCAACCAGTGTCAAGTCGCGATCGTCAGACTGAAAGTCGAGCTTGAAGATCTCGAGATTGGCGGAAGAACTAAAGGACAGATCCACGGCTCCGGCCATGGTTCCGGCGGCCATGTAAGGAGCGTCGGGCGCCAGGGCGACGGAGGCGGATCTGCCCACGCCCTTGATGCAAGCCATGTTAGAGGAGAAGGGAAATCAATGGGATCGGGCGATTAGGGTGTGTGAAGATGTAATTGTAAAATTGGGATCTGAAGAAGAAGAAGGAGTTTACGTAATACTAGATTGATTTGATTATTATTAGTTACAACAAAAATAAATAAATAAAAACATCTGACCATTTAGAGAGGGGTGAAACTGTCCTTTTACCTCAAATGAGTAAGGGTAATCTGGGAAACTCCTCTAAGGTTCTCAGAGCCATTGTAAGCATGACACGTCGCCTAATCTTTTAGGCCCATTTAATTTGAAATCCCCAATGGGCTGTGAATGTGTTTTAATAACTCTCATGGCCCAAAGTTATTTTTTACGATTTATTTGTATTTTAAAAAGAGGTCAATGGCCTAATGGATTCGAAATATTGTAACTGCTTGCTGAAACACCGGATCTGGCCACTGGACAAGAAAACCCCATGTTCGTTCGCCTCATATAAATCATTGTCTTACATTTTTCAATTTCACACTAATTTCCACCATATCATTTTAACAATGAGACTAATCCTATATATATATATATATATATATATATATATATATTTGCAAGGATTTAAGTTTCTTTAAACAAGTCTAAATTACCCATTTTATGAATGAACAAAAAATGTGATAAAAGTTTCATATCGGTTATAGATATGAATAGAGCCCACTGAAATATATGATAAAATGACCAAAATGATAAAAGTAAAAAAGTTAAGGTGTTAAATATTTTTAAAAGTTTGTAAAATTATTAAAATGTTAAGTACTTTAAAAAGTTTTAATAATTCTTAATTCAAATATATAAAGTAATCGTAAATTTAAAAATAGTTAAAAATAATTATTACGTTGAAAAAAAGTATTACATGTTTTAACATTTACGAACCGATCTCGGGTACCGGATAATAATATCACCAATAACTATAATAGATATATATATATAAAATTATATAAAATTTTCTTAATAATCATTTCATTCCGCGCATGAGCGCGGATATCACCTAGTTTCTATATTATTTAAATATGTAAATTAAAGGACTTGGAAAAGAATAAGGGATTCAAATAGATCTTAACAAAATACTAGTATTACTTTACGTTTGAGGATAATCCCCGAAGTGGATGAATGCGTAAAGTAAATTAACTAAACGGTGTTTTTGTTAAATGTATTTTAGAAAAAATAAAACCAAGAAATAAGTGTGAGCGTTAGGAATTTAGGATTGTAGCATCGAGTCACAATCACATGGCATAACATGATCGCTCCGATACGTTGACATTTTGTTTTCTTAATTAAAGATTTTCTACATCTACTATCAGGGTAATGCATTTTGTTTTGTTTTATGAAGAATTTTTTGTTGTTCTCTCCGAAAGACCAATAATCAAGGCCATGATTAAATGTTCGAAGATAATAATTTAAAATGGGAAAAATAATAACTACAACCTTTTATTACATGAAACATAGATTAATTAAAAAAGCATATATATAATTATCATTGAGAATGAAGTTGTTAAAAGAAAAAAAGAGTAGTTTTTAAGATCCACACTAGTTTCATTTAACTAACTGTCTCGTCTTCCTTTTTTTTTCAAAACATTTTTCTTTCTCTTCAGACGTAAGAGAATGGGGAAAGCCTGTTGTGTAGTCGCATCTGTGTTGATGTTAGTGTATCTGTCGTCTCAAATCGAATGCAGCAGCAGCCAAGTGCACGCCCTGAGGCGCCTCTACATGTCGAAGCGAGGGGTGGGTTCCTCCATGGACACAGCCCATTTCAAGGCGTTTAAGGATTTGAAACCGTCCTCGCTCGGGAGGCAGGAGGAGTTACGAAAGAGAGATCTGATACGGAGATTGCCCGGACAGCCTCCCGTTGATTTCGATCAGTACGGCGGTTATGTCACCGTAGACGAATCCGCGGGGCGTTCCTTTTTCTACTATTTCGTGGAAGCCTCCTCCAACTCTAACGATTCTTCTCCTCTCCTTCTCTGGCTCAACGGCGGTACGTTTCTTATTTCATCTTTACACCATATTTCTTCTTCAATCCTATATATTTATCTCGGTTTACAATCATTTATATAACTGGGTTTATAAATAAATATGTATATGTAATCAAGTACATTCTAGCTTTTGTCAAAAATAAAATAAAAATTAAGTACATTAGGAACAAGAATGTTAGTTTGAGATCTCGACGATTTCCGAGCTGTCTTTTTCTCTGTGTTTATTATTAATCGTGTGAAAATGATTTTCACATACCATAAGAGCCTATTGCTTATTCCCTCTCTGTTTTTTTATTTTTATTTATTTATTGGAACTAATTATTGTCACACTAATATTATATTATCTTCTTATAAAGAGTGGAGTAGACACTGCCTGCACCAATCAAAAAAAAAGAAAAAGATGAGTTGCCTTTTTCCGATGGGTTTCAAATGTCACATGCTGAGTAATTCTCGGCGTGCTTTGTTGCACAGCTGAATTATTTAGCCACTACGTGTATCTATAGATTTAATTACTCTATATTCAGTTCCATGTACTACTTAAAGAAATAAAATAATTACTTCATCCGGACAGTTAATTAGCTCCGTCAACAAAATCGATGTATAAATTTGTTTTTGTGTTGGTGAAATAAATTACGAAATTAACAGGACCGGGATGCTCGTCACTAGCGTATGGAGCATTACAAGAGCTTGGGCCGTTCAGAGTGCACAGCGACGGCAAAACGCTTTTTAGAAACCGATATGCATGGAACATTGCTGCCAACGTGTTGTTCTTAGAATCGCCTGCCGGAGTCGGATTCTCGTACACCAACACAACGTCGGATCTCGAGAAGCACGGGGACAGGAACACGGCGGCCGATAACTACATCTTTTTGGTCAAGTGGCTGGAGAGGTTCCCGGAGTTCAAAGGCAGGGACTTGTACATCGCCGGTGAGAGCTACGCTGGCCACTATGTTCCCCAGCTTGCACATACTATCCTTCTCCATCACCCGACAAGCTTCCTCAATCTCAAGGGCATTCTGATAGGAAATGCGGTGATCAACGACGAGACCGACTTGATGGGCATGTACGACTTTTTCGAGAGTCACGCGCTCATCTCCGAGGATTCTTTGGTTAGACTCAAGAATAGCTGCGATCTCAAAACGGAGTCTGCGAGTGTGATGACAGAGGAGTGCGCGCTGGTGTCGGACCAAATCGACATGGACACGTATTACCTGGACATCTACAACATATACGCTCCCTTGTGCCTCAACTCCACGCTCACTCGCAGGCCCAAGAGAGGAACCACAATAAGGGACTTCGATCCGTGCAGTGACCATTACGTGCAGGCCTACCTGAACAGGCCGGAGGTCCAGGCGGCCCTGCACGCAAACGCTACTAAGCTGCCTTACCAGTGGCAGCCGTGCAGCAGTGTGATAAAGAAGTGGAACGACAGTCCCACCACAGTGATTCCTCTCATCAAGGAGCTGATGGGTCAGGGCGTCCGCGTCTGGGTGTTCAGCGGAGATACGGACGGGAGAATTCCGGTCACGTCCACCAAATACTCGCTCAAGAAGATGAGACTAACGGCCAAGACGGCTTGGCATCCGTGGTACCTAGGGGGGGAGGTGGGAGGATACACAGAGGAGTACAAAGGGAAGCTGACATTTGCCACCGTGAGAGGGGCTGGCCATCAAGTTCCCAGCTTCCAGCCAAAACGCTCTCTTTCGCTCTTCATCCACTTCCTCAATGACACTCCTCTCCCTGACACCTCTCGTTACTAAATATTCTATCTGAGATTGTAATTCTTATTTTTACTAGATTTAAAAAAAAAAAAAAAAAAAAAAACCTCTCATTGATTTTTTATGTGTTCCATAACTTTGAATGTTAATATCTGTTTTGCTCTCACAACCTCAAAAGAGCAGCAACTTATCTCTTTACCATCTACCATGCTCACGTCTTCTACATTACTAAGGTAGTTTATTCAATTAATCATGTTTAGGATGTAAAAAAAGATGCATACCAAGAACTGATGAACCTTGACATCTTTCCAAGCCTATCAGATTCGTGATTTGGCAACGCTTGTTCCTGAATACCCTTGTTTTCTGCTTCTAACTGCAAACAGGAAACAACAGGGCAGCTTGCATCATTGACCACGCCCCCACTCTCCAATTATATTTACTATTATGTAAATGAATCCCTGCAAACCCCTCCACAATAGTTTACCTTTTTGACTTTCAGTTGGAATTTTTCAACGGTCTGGTGTAAGGATATTATAGTTTTTGATACAGTATCTTCGTATGCTATGTCCACGTCTTCCATAGAATCTAGGCTGAAAATGATCCCTTCCTGTATGAACACTTCTTCTAGCATTTTGATGTCTTCGTTGCTCATTCTCTCTTTCATCTGTATACAACAACAATAATGCATATGTTTCTCCTAGATCCGATTTTCTGATAGTTAGACAGAATGAGGAAATGGCTGGCTGTCACAGAATCTTAACCTTCTCTAGGATCCTCCCCCCACGTTTCTCATCTTTGGTTTCGGAGGAGGGTTCCTCCCGTGTCTTGGCAGATTTTACTTCGCTGGCACGTGGTGATGCTTTTATGTGCTTTGCCCTGTACAGTAATTGGAAATAAATATCAGTCTTAAAAGACGTTCAGTAATATAACACATGGAACATGGAAACGTTCCTTTCCATCTAGTGTAACACTGAGATGCATACCTCATGCCAAACCTGAGGGTCGAGAGTGTCTCAGATGCATTTGAAGTGCTTGGTGAGCAACAGCACAGCAGTGCCAATCGAGAATTCCCACCCTGTGCCATGAGAAACCACAATAGAATTGAGAACTAGCTGGAAAATTACACGATAGAATCGACTTGAGAAGAGATACTAACCAGGGCATCCTGTAGGATGCGAGTAAGCTTGGAGTCACGATACGGTACGTGATTGGCTTTGTTAGATGAGCCACTTGTAAGCGCGTTTATCACGTTCCCCAAGGCCGAGAGCGATTTATTGATCGTCTTCGCCTCTTCAAGAACCCTACCTTCTGCTCCAGTTTTGTCTGCTTTCTCTGAGCCAGCCAGGTCGACAAGAATCAGTTTTCCTGTTTTTACCCTATTAGCATGCCAAAATCTTTACATAAGCTCCACCATTACAGCATCACAGTTTTATGACTAATTTTGAAAAAGCTTTACCTCTTATCTTTAACTGAATCCTGCTGGATTGTGAACAAGTAAACGCAGTGGCTTCTACTGCTGGACATATTCATTTCTGTCGTCTATTGTTAAACTGAAAACATTCTTCAGGATGACTCTCAATCAGTTATAGCTTTTCGATCAGCTCGGTCTAGCATATTCTTAATTTCACTATTCCTTAAATGGAAACACTGAACAAGTGCTAATAAGCTAAGAGGATACGGGTTTCCCCAACTGCGCGGTTAGCTAAACCAGTCTGAAATGGCAATTGGTATCAGAAATAAGAAGGCAGTATTAGGCAATCAAGAAAGTCAGGGTAGCTGCTATCTTACACATAGATGTTGTAATGCCTCTGCCGAATCTGATACAGGCACCTGAAGCAACGAATGATTAAAACTTACCTACCCTGTAACATATTTTCTCAACACTTACAGATGACATTAGACTAGGATGCTAACCTCTGTAACGCCTGACAACAGTATTCCTTGTGTTTTGTTCTCTTTGATCTGTATGTTTCCTTTTGATAAATCCAACAGGTCCCTGAGAGAATTAGAGACATGTATTCATTTATTGCAAAGCTATACCCTAGACGAAATCAAAGAGAACTATAGGCATACACATTACCTGACTTTCTCCATGTAGATCTCGACCTACAGGAGACAAATGCACTTAAGTTATTTATACAGGGAGTTTGTTAGGAGAGTTAAAAACTTGTGTAAAGAAGTGCATTAAGATCACTACCATAGACAATTTAACAGTGTAACTTGCAATATCTTTTGAAGACCTGATTTGCTCAAACATCCCATCAACCACTCTTGGAAGTAATCCCTTTTTGTGCTCATCACAGTCCTGGATGCCTGGTCCCTGATCAATAAAAGAAAACCAATTTTATTTAGAAGGCAAGGTCCTAGTGCTACAGATACAGCTCAGATATTTTAGGTGACCTCCATGGAATATGTCTTCCCAGCCCCTGTCTGCAAAGTATAAAATCAAACGATCAAATTGAAATCAGAAACAACTTCATAAAAAAACATTGGAAGAAAAGAGATGACCCGAAGAAACCTGTCCATAAGTGATAATTGTTCCGTTTATAGCATTCACAGCGTCTGAAAGTAGAAAGATGAGATGTGAAAGACAAGAAGCTTAATCCCCCTTTGTACATCTTAAAATTACATAACAGTACTGGTGCACATAAATCATCATATCGTTGATAAGCACAATACCTGTCATGATTGGCAGAGCGAGAAACTCATAAACCGCAGCTTGGGCAGAGTCCTCATAAAAAACTCGATCTAGGCTGAATGTAAACTCATCTTCCTTGTCATCCTGAAATTTGACAGACGAGAATCAATGTCTTATGGTAAATATAAAACGATGGATCGTGTCGAGTACAAACTTGGAAAACGAAGTTTTCAGCGTCGATGCCTCGAACACAGACACCACCGTCTCTGTGATCTCGCATCTCTTTTGAGCTTAGTGGCCTAAATCGCGCACACACTGTTACGTTTGACATCTCTCCTTATCGCTATTGTGAAAGTGAAACAACCAAAATCCGTTAAGACAAATGGCGCAGGAAAATTGAAAACGGAAGAGAATGGAGAGGAATTTTGATCAACTTACCTCACAACAAGGTTTCTTCGACTGGCGGGAAATCAGATTTGGGAAAAGAGGAGGAAGAAGATAGGTCACGATCACCAAAAAAAATAATAATAAAAAAAAAAAAAAGTCATATAGCAGTCGCAATCGTCATCGAATGTGACAGGTGTCGGGTAGGAAGTAAGCGAAACACCGTAGCAATGGTGCACCATCACGCAGAATATAATAGTTTAGAATTGTTATCCCCTTTGTGGATTAGGGAGACTAGTCCCTTCTTCTTCTTCTTCTTCTTCTTCTCCTCAAACTAACTGCTCAGAGCTCCAGCAATGGCTGCCTGCACCGCTCACTCCTTTCTCATGTTAGCATCCACTCGTTCCCAGGATCTTAACCTTCCATCTCTTTTCTCCTTTGCCAACCCCAGACCCAACAACTTGAGCGTCGCTCTCTATCCCCCGCTTCTTCTCCTTGGGGGGAGAAGATGTGCTGCTATTGACAGAGGTTCCAACCGATATTTCCCGGTAGCTTTCTCCGCCGTCTCCGCAGAGGCTGACGTCGACACGGATGACCCGGAGAATGAAGTTGGGGAAGCCACCGCCATCGCCACCGCCGTCCTTGATCCGCCCAAGCCTAAGAAAGGAAAAGCCGCTTTGCTTCTCAAGAGAGATAGAGTATGCTTTGCTTTTCTATACAGTATCCCTCCTTTACGCTCGGTTTAAACATGTTTCTTTCTTCCTGACTTGAGCTCTGAGCAATTGATGCTTGTATCTCTTCCTTTACTCGGTCCAATCACGTCTCAGTTGTTTGCTTGGAATTTGGCAGACAAGGTCTAAGAGGTTTTTGGAAATCCAAAAGCTAAGGGAGACCAAAAGGGAGTATGACGTCAAGACTGCTATATCTTTGCTTAAGCAAACTGCAAACACAAGGTTTGTGGAGTCGGTGGAAGCCCATTTCCGTCTCAACATCGATCCAAAATACAATGATCAGCAGCTACGAGCAACGGTCAGTTTTGGTTTTACTGTTGCTGTTGCTGTTGCTGTTGCTGTTGCTGTTGCTGTATATAACTTGTGCTTCATTGATATTAAATTTGTTTTTGGTGTAGGTGAGCCTCCCTAAAGGAACAGGGCAGACTGTTATAGTGGCTGTTCTTGCACAAGGTATATGGTTTTACTAGCCCATCTCGTTTCAAGGGATTACTATGTCAGTGTCAGGGAGGGCTTCTCTAGATATATTTAGATTGGATGTGTATTCCAATAGGGAAAATGTACTCTTTTCCTTTCTTTCCTGTTTCTCTTATTCTCTGGCTTGCACCATTTCCATGTTTAACATCCAGGTGAGAAGGTCGATGAAGCCAAAAATGCAGGGGCAGATATTGTGGGCAGTGATGATTTGATCGAACAGATAAAAGGAGGGTTCATGGAGTTTGACAAGTTAATTGCATCCCCGGATATGATGGTCAAGGTGTGTGTTTGATGAAATAAAGTAGTAGCATATGATAACATCATTCTCATGGGATATAGTTGATCTATTATTCTTCCTAACATTCAATCAACTTGGCTGTTAGGTTGCTGGCCTGGGAAAGATTCTTGGCCCACGGGGACTCATGCCAAATCCCAAGGCTGGTACCGTCACAGCTAACATTCCTCAGGTAAGCCTACTCACTCTGCAACATCTCCTGATTCGGGTAATCATGGTTTAAAGATGCATACATCTCTCAGGCTATAGAGGAGTTCAAGAAAGGGAAAGTGGAATTCAGAGCAGACAAAACCGGGATTGTTCACATCCCCTTTGGGAAAGTTAATTTTACAGAGGAAGACCTGCTCATAAACTTCCTTGCAGCAGTGGTAGGCTGATTCTCTCCATTAATACTTAGGTATTTCTGAATACAATAAAAAAAAAAAAAGAGGCGAAAGTAAATGATGAATGCAGAAATCGGTGGAGACAAACAAGCCAAAGGGAGCAAAAGGAGTGTACTGGAAAAGCGCGCACATATGCTCGTCAATGGGGCCATCCATAAAGTTGAACATAAGGGAGATGGTAGACTTCAAGCTTTGAGCTGCGAACTAAGCAACAACCACATTTTTAAATGTATGGGAGATAGGCAATGACAGAGCTTGAAGGAAGGATGGTGTTTTTGGTGAGAGGAGAAACACCAGTAGAAGAGTCTAGTTATCTTTTGTACCTCACCGGTTGTATCACTATGATGGCCATTTGCTTATTTTATTTGATTATTACTGTTAAATTGGGCAAGAGCTGTACAGGTTGTTGCTTGGGACACAAAACTATTTATTATTGCTCTCTAAAAGAAAATACCTATCTAGGGATTACATACGAGGAGGAGGAGGGTGTGCCACTTTGTTACATATCTGTTCGTTTGTCAGCCGCATGCGGCCAGACGCTGTGGCTAGACGCAAGTGTTTTTGTTCGTTTGTTGGCCGTGCGGTCAGACGCTGCGATTGACCGCAACGATTCGTAACGCAACGCTGACTTTTCGTAGCGTACAAAAATTTCAGATGCAAATCGCTGCGTTTGGCCGCAGCTTCCTGCGACATGTAAACGAACATCATTTGGTCGCAGCTGCAGGAGGATGCGGCTGACAAACGAACAAGACCATCATTACTAGTACAAATATTACTCTGGTGAGAAGCCCTCTCATCTCTTCCTGCATTCTCTCATCTTCGTTTCATAAAACTCTCTCTGCCCTCTCTCCATTGCCTCCACACTCCTCTTGTACTCTTGACTGCAAGTGGTTGTGTTTGGTAGGTCCTGGACTCGTATATAAAATTAATCAATTTACGTTAAAGATAACGGAGAAGCTAAGAGCATCATTATCGCGGATTTTAAGAGGAGTTCTTAACATTATTTTTGATTAAAATAATATTAAGTTTTTTAAAAAGTTAAGAAAGTTATCTTAATTTAGAACTTTAAGATACGTATCTTACGGCCTTCAACGATTGGGGGAATGTTTTTTTTCTTTCTTTTTTCGTTGTTTTTCCCCGACGATTGGGAAGAAAATCAAAATCTCTCTCACCGGGAAAGAAACCGTCGATTTCTTCCTTTCTCGGCGACGATTGATCTTTCCTTCTCCGAAACTCACATCGATCGTTCAAGTAACGATCTCATTGCTTCTTTTCTTCTTCGTCTTTTCTTTGGGTTTTGTATGGTTTTAGCAAAAAAAAAAAATAGAATCTTTTCTCCGTAAAGCTGGAATCTTGTTTACGAAAAGTTGGAATCTTGTTTGGTTTTTTCTCCATTAACTTAATTTCTACTGATATGTCTTCTTGTTGACGAAGAATCTGTTGGAATGGACTTGAGATTTTGACTGAGATTTTGTATTTTGGTTTCAGCTTAGATTTTAGTCTATGGGTTTGCATCTGCAGGTATCGGGTCTCGCATGTTTTTTCTCTGGAGAAATGGTTTTTGTTTCTTAATATTATTTTGGTTATATACTTTTGGAATATGTTCCTCAAATCTGTTCCAATAGAATATGTTCCAATAGAATTTGTAATTTGATTCTCTCGTCTTCTCCAATTTAGATTCTGTTTTGGAATTTGATTTGTAATTTGGGGATATGTGGATTTTGCAGGAATTTGATTTGTAAAGGGTTAGACTGCTTGTTGGGCTGTCTCTCTTCTGAGGTTGGCTGGAACCATTACGATACCATTAAGGTATGTCCCTTCTCTCGATATGAACTTGCTCTGTGTGTTTTGTTTAGGCTTGGCTTGGCAACAACAATGTCTCTTTGTAGTTGGTAATAAATGCTTGTTTAGAGTTAGATAATGGTAATAAAGGCTTGGTTAGATAGGTTTTGAATGCTTTTAGTTAGGTTTAAGTCTTGTTGATGTGGTTAGATAGATTTTGAATGCGTTTTTTTTCTTTGATCTTCTTTAAAGAATGAGGATGTGCACATGAACATTGAAGCAGCCCTTACTGATCCAATTGGTGAACCTGCAAAGAAACTTCACACAACACAGAGCAGAAATGACCATGTTGCTACTGATTTCAGGCTTTGGTGTCGTGATGCTATTGACACAATTATTGTCAAAATCAAGCTTCTTCAGACATCACTAGTTCAACTAGCTTTGAAGAATGAGGCTTTGAGTAGGTTTGAAATTTCTCCTTTAGTCAAGTTTTAGTTTTCCTTTGTGTTGTTTTTGGTTGAGTTTTCTGGTTAGGCTATGTCATTAAATTTAATGGCATCAATCTATAACTGTAATTTGCTTTACGAGGTTTCATTTTCTGATTATTATGTCTTCCTTTGTTGTCTGCATTGGTAGTCTATGCCTCAAAACATCACATTATTGTTTGATGCTGATTCTCTGGATCGACAACAGCACAAGATGCTGGCTTCAGGTTACTGGTTTGATTTTTTGTTTTGGTGCAAGGTTACTAGTTCTCCTCCTCAAGGTTACTGATTTTTTTATATTATATTGCAGGCTTCAAAGTTACTGATCTTTTGTTCATCAAGAGCCAAATTAGGCACAAAGAAAGTTCATCAAGAGGCAAGTTAAAATTTAAGTTTCAAGTTCATCAAGAGTCACGAGACTTTGTTTTGTTTCAAGTTTTGTTCTTTTGTTCTTTTGTATCACGAGAATCATCAACAATCATCTTTATATATATGTATAAGGAGACAATCATCAACAATCATCTTTACTTCTTCTCGTGCTTGTTCTTCAGAAACGTGTTCTTCAAAAACGTTGTTCAAATTGTTCTTCTTTGCTTCTTCTCCTTCTTATCTTGAGCAAATTAAAAAAAAAAAAAAAACCAAATATGGCTTCTTCTTCCAATTTTTTTCAAGAACCAAAAACCAAATATGGCTGATTTGGTTAAGCATATCTGGCAAAAATTTGAACGTGATCAAAATAATAATTGAATGTTGTTTTGCTTTTATTTTTACAAAATCTAAGTTTAAAATGTAATATTTTATGTAGCTTTTCTTAATTAATAAAATAAATTCTATTTTTTTTAAAAATAATAATTTTTTTTTTTTAAGAACCCATTAAAAGTTCTACCAATAAATTAGTCATTTCATAATTTTCTAAAAAAAGATTCTTAACTTAAGTTTATTAATTAAAAATTCTCAAAGAATCTCTTAATGGGTCTCTCCAAATAATGATGCTCTAAGCGCGCTCTAAGAGCATCTCCATCCGGGGTTCTTAGAAAAGGAGTTCTTAAAATTTTATAATGACAAATAATGATAAATATTAGAGGGATTCTTAACTTTAAAAAAAAAAATTCTTAAAGTTCTTATTTAAAAACTTTTTTAGGGGTTCTTAGCATGAGGTTCTTAAAATTTATAATTAAAATATTGGTAAGAAGGTTCTACCATTGGTGATGCTCTAAGGCCGTTACGTTGCGACGTGGCAGCGTTTCCGCCAAGGACGCAGGCTCATATCTTCATCAGTAGAAAGGTTTCGCAATTCTCATCAATCCTTCCTGCGATCAATCAATCACTCAATTCATGGCGGAGAAGCTCAGTGATGGCGGCATAGTCTCCCTCAATCCTAAACCCTCCAAGGGTTTCTCCTCTAAGCTTCTCGATCTTCTCGAGAGAGTTGTTGTCAAGCTCATGCACGATGCTTCTCTCCCTCTCCACTACCTCTCCGGAAACTTCGCTCCGCTCAGGGATGAGACTCCTCCCGTCAAGGATCTCCCCGTCGTCCATGGATTTCTTCCCGTGAGTGAGCTCCACTTTCCTTTCTTTCCCGGGCTTCGGGGTTCTGATTGATCGTCTTTTGCTAGGATTGCTTGAATGGTGAATTTGTGAGGGTTGGTCCAAATCCCAAGTTTGATCCCGTCGCTGGATATCACTGGCACGTTCTCTTCTCCCCCATATATTTATGTTTCATGCTATTGGTGGCTTCCTTCTTATACTGTATATTGCTTTCTTTTCAGGTTTGATGGAGATGGGTACGCGTGAATTGTCTCCTGTTTCACCTTCTTGTCGTCTCCCATGAAATCTAGGGGCTGCTTATTTTCATCAATCTCTACTCTCTTCCTTCCTTCATTTCTCATATAACTTTGCAACTGCAGTATGATACATGGGGTTCGCATCAAAGATGGGAAAGCAACTTATGTTTCTCGATATGTTAAGACATCACGTCTCAAGCAGGAAGAGTTTTTCGGAGCTGCCAAATTCATGAAGGTGAGCTACTACCAGTTTATCTTCTGCAATTGCATGCGGGATTGTGCGTGCATGCTGTTTATTTTTTGTTGTATACTTTGCAGATTGGGGACCTTAAGGGGTTTTTCGGGTTGCTTATGGTCAATCTGCAACAGCTGAGAACTAAACTGAAAGTATTGGACGACTCTTATGGATATGGAACTGGTTGGTTGCTTCATCCCAATTCTACTTTCTCTCCTAGCTAGTATCTTTAAAATCTCACTCTCTTTTTCCATGCACCAGCTAATACAGCGCTCGTATATCACCATGGAAAACTTCTAGCATTACAGGAGGCAGATAAGCCGTGTAACCCTCTACTACCTCTTCGTTTTTTTTTGGGTCCAAAGTGACCGCAAATATGTGAACATGATCTATTTAGAAGAAACCCAAGCAAGGTTGGAAAATTTATGTTTTTTGGTTTGTAGATGTCGTCAAAGTTTTGGAAGATGGGGACCTGCAAACTCTTGGCTTGATAGATTATGACAAGAGATTGACCCACTCCTTCACTGCACACCCAAAGGTTGACCCGGCTACGGGTAAGTCTTCAATTTTTCCCGAGAAACAATCTACTATTTCTGCTGACCCATCATCATGGGCTCTCTCTGCAGGTGAAATGTTTACATTTGGCTATTCGCATACCCCACCTTATCTCACATACAGAGTGATCTCGGAAGATGGCATTATGCATGACCCAGTCCCAATTACTATATCAGAGCCAATCATGATGCACGATTTTGCTATAACTGAGACTTATGCAATCTTCATGGATCTTCCTATGCACTTCAGGCCAAAGGTAATAATATTTTGCTTCCCATACACTTTTGTTGAAATGGTGTAAGAGAAGATAAATTATAAAGCAAATAAGGATGCTTGTTTAGTATACACTCATGTGTCTTTGAAATTGATTCCAAGGAAATGGTGAAAGAGAAGAAAATGATATACTCATTTGATCCCACAAAAAAGGCTCGTTTTGGTGTTCTTCCACGCTATGCCAAGGATGAACTCATGATTAGATGGTTTGAGCTTCCCAACTGCTTTATATTCCACAACGGTGTGTGCTTTGCTATGACTGTTTAAGGGTTCACATTGTCAAATTTTATATTCTATGTATGTAAATCAAACTTCTGTGAATGGCTCCCTATATCCAGCCAATGCTTGGGAAGAAGAAGATGAAGTCGTCCTCATCACTTGTCGCCTTGAGAATCCAGATCTTGACATGGTCAGCGGGAATGTGAAAGAAAAACTAGAAAATTTTTGCAACGAACTGTAAGAATCCCTGACCTGTTACATATGTTCTGCTCTCTCGTAAACCAGATACCCTGCTCAGATATTGCTTGTGCAGGTACGAAATGAGATTCAACATGAAAACGGGCTCAGCTTCTCAGAAAAAACTATCGGCATCTGCAGTTGATTTCCCAAGAATCAATGAACGCTACAGTGGAAAGTATGAGTTCACCCTCGTTCTTGTGTGTTGATATGCATTGTGTCCCTAGCAAGGAATCCTCATCATGCCCAATGTTTTTTGTTTGTTGGGTGCGTTTAGGAAACAGAGATATGTGTATGGAACAATTCTGGACAGTATCGCAAAGGTTACAGGAATGATCAAGTTTGATCTGCATGCGGAAGCTGAGATAGGCAAAAGAATGCTGGAAGTAGGAGGCAATATCAAAGGAATCTATGAGCTGGGACAAGGCAGATATGGTTCAGAGGCTATATATGTCCCCCGTGAGGCAGCGGAAGAAGATGATGGCTACTTGATATTCTTTGTTCATGATGAAAACACAGGGTAGTTACTGCTCTCCTGCTAGTTCCGTATCAGTTATCACTTGTTTCTTTATGGTGCAATAATATGTTGACTGAAAATGGGCAGGAAATCATGTGTGAATGTGATAGACGCAAAAACAATGTCGGCTGAGCCAGTGGCAGTGGTGGAGCTGCCTCATAGGGTCCCATATGGCTTCCATGCCTTGTTTGTTACAGAGGTAGTAAATCCTAAACCCCCATATGTATATATCCTCTTCACAAGCGATGCATCTCTAACCACCAGTGGGTCTGGTCTTGGCAGGAACAACTCCAGGAACAAACTCTTATATAAGCCAAGCTGTGTGCGTAGATATATACTACTCCGGAGATGTGGAAGTTGGGGCAGAACCGGGAAATTGGATGATACGGATACTACTATTACACACAGACTATGGCATCATGTATTCATTCTAAATGCCTCGTTTATCTTTACATAAAACTACATTTCATCCTTCCAATAGCCAACAAATCTACCTTTGGCCTTTACAATGCACTTGGTGGCTTTCTCCTTTGTTCTCTACATTCTTTAGGTTCGGTCAAGTCTGGTAGTAAGTCTATTTTGTTACTAGGAGAAGGATCAAATGGGAAGATTATTTGAAGCCTAAAGTAGAGTAGGGGTGGGAGAGTTGAAGTAGAAACTTAAAGATGGGGGTTGGGACCTGTGCACCATCACCATATATATAGAGTAGATTCAGCAGTAATTGTCTTAGCATTTAGTATACAATACGAGCGAGACGAGAGAAAATGGAACTAGAAGAAAAATGACATGTACAGAGAAGGACTGAACATGAGAGAGTATTTAGTGTTCTTTTAGACTATATATATATATATATATATATATATATATATATTTTTGAGTTTTCACTACACTAAAACAATAAATTAAGTTGATGAGAGCCTCAATATAAAAAAAACCAAAAAGAGGAGGTGCCAATCAATGGATGATGCTGGGCGGCTCCCCAAAGACCTCGCTGTTGCACACCGGGCAAACCTGCATTCAATATGCATAGAGTGAGTTTCAGCTGTAAACAATAATAATAATAAACTGTTAAGATGAATGAATGAATTACCTTGTTGATGCTTAGCCATTTAGAAATGCATTCAGAATGATAAACGTGCTTGCACGGCAGATTCATTTGCCTCTCCCCAATCTTGTACTTGAGCTGGCATATCACACACCTGTTCATCATCACACGCACGCTTTTCAGTATGTCTGTGACCAACATTATATCTTTATAAGGTAGGTCGCTCTTTACCTTTCCCCTGCTCTTTTCCTGGAGAAGATGCTCCCAAACTTATATTTTCTAGTGGGAAGCGTTTCTATGAGTTCCTGAGACAGCCCCCGGCTTTCCGTTCCTACCGCTTCTCCCAGCTCTACTAATTCCTGATCCACAAACCAAACAGCTTTTATGTTGTCCATCTCCTTCAAATATATATATATATATATATATATATAGAAAACAAAGTCAAGTGGAACAAACCTCATAGGTCATTGTATCGGGATCAATGTCATCTTGCCAGGATACCTGTGGCAACATGGCATTAACGAGCATATAGAATTCATATCAGTGTTTTAGATCACATCCTGCACGGATACACCACTAGCTTCACAAAGATGAGCAAGAGTTAAGTAGTTGACACAGATTCATAAACCTTTTAGATACCTGAGGACTCTCGGGATCATGCTCATTTGCAATGCCTGTAAATATACAGACATATTTTCTTTAGATTAGAGAAGAAAGAAACCAGGACACATAAAAGAATCAAACTAACATTCTTCAGCTTCAGAGTGCTCATCCGTGTCCCCGATTCGTGCAACTGTGATTTCAGGCTCATCAACGTTTACCATGGGATGGTACTCCCAGTTCGTTCTCCCGATTGACATCCTCGATAAATGATCGTTCATGTCATAAGAACCATAGAAAGAAGCATTGTCTGATCCTGAAAATCCAACAAACTTGTATGCATTTGTATTCATGGTCCAGTAGAGATTGTCCTGAGAATACACAATTATAATGAGAATTTTTTAAGCATAGAAAAACCTGACAGGGAAGTAAAGACAAGTACCTGAGGATGCATAGTTCCGGTATGAGCATAGTTTAGGGGCTCCTGGCCCGCAGCACCATAAAAATCGAGGTAACTAGCATAAGGGAAACCCGTCTCCGTGTAATGAGAATCTTCCAGTGGTCTATCTCCATTCATTTCAGCAACTGCTATTGGGTAAGAAGGAGATGACTGTGTTTGAAACAAAACACAAGAGGAGGAAACACAAGTAAAAATCGAGGAAGAGTAGATAAAAGGCAGATTCCTTACAAAATACGAACAACTAGCAGAGGAAAATGAACAAAAGTTAGATTTTGCACAGAAACAAAACAAATCCAGAAAGCAGTAAGAGACAAAAAAGAGCAAAAAGACATTGAAACAGGAGGAGGGGTAAGGGGATATTCATACATCCGACGAGGGTTGGAGCAGCGAGTGGGAATTGGGGACGATAAGGAGAGAGAGAGAGAGAGAGAGAGAGAGAGAGAGAGAGAGAGAGAGAGAGAGAGAGAGAGAGAGAGAGAAATTGAAAAGAGTGAGAGGAGAGAGGGAAAGATAGTTGCTTTATTTAGGGGAAGATGGTGGGCATTTCGACCAAATTCATAGGACAGCGAAAAAGGTGAA
This sequence comes from Eutrema japonicum, assembly GCA_030161315.1. Lineage (NCBI taxonomy): Eukaryota > Viridiplantae > Streptophyta > Magnoliopsida > Brassicales > Brassicaceae > Eutrema > Eutrema japonicum. The sequence goes on from BSQW01000006.1 coordinate 55,213,844, forward strand.
GCTTTGGGCACTGTAGACGAGAGACGGAAGAGGAGCAGAGAGAGAGAGAGAGAGGCGAAAAAGAAGGTGGAGACAAAACGACGTCGAAGGAAGGGGGGAAGAGAAAAAGCCGTTGAAGAAGCCGGCAAAAAGATATATGTGTGGGGAGACGCACCCCTCCGCAGATTTGATCTCAACCCTACACCTGTCCCTTCAGACCCAGAGACAAAGATTTGCTTCTTCTTTCTTTAGAGCATCCTCAACTAGGGCTGGGCAAAATACCCGGAACCGAAGAACCGAACCGAACCCGACCCGAAAAAAGGGAACCGAACCGAACTCGGAACCGACAAAATACCCGAACGGATCTTAGACTCGGATACCTGAAGAACCGAAACCGAACCCGAACCGAACCGAGAACCGAATGGGTACCCGAAATACCCGAAATATAATTATATACCCAAAATATTAATTATATTTAGACTTGATATAACCCAATTACCCAAAATTATAATTATAAAATCCAAAAATATCAATTATTGTTAGACCGAAATAACCGAAATATCTAAAATAATAAAAAATTTGAAAATTCTTAATTATATTTGTCAAAATTTAACCAAATTTTAATCAAATTTAGTATTTTTTTTAGTTTTTTCCTATATTTCGGGTATCCGGAACCGACCCGAAAATACCCGAACCGAACCCGAACCCGAACCGAATTTTATAAATACCCGAATGGGTCCTTCAACCCAATACATGAAAGACCCGATACCCGAAAGAACCGACCCGAACCCGAACGGGTACCCGAATGCCCACGCCTATCCTCAACGCTAGAACCCCTAATGGGTGTATGTTGTGAATTGTATTCTCATTGAAGGGATGTACAGAGATATATATATTGTACAATGAGAAAGTTCTAGATTTAGGTATTTGCAGAAACTACCATAGTTAGACAAAGGAGATATACGCATAGTTAATAGTTTCTTTCTTGTGTCCTTTACACGTTCCCTCAAGATGGAGGTGCTCGTGTAACTCCAATCTTGTCTCGTAGTTCATTGAATCGTGCACGTGGAAGTGGTTTGGTGAGAGCATCCGCGAGCTGATCTTTTGTTGTGACATAAGCGACGCGTAGGATGCCTTGTTGAACATGGCCTCATACAAAGTGGTAGTCAAGACCGATGTGTTTCATGCGCGAGTGAAAGATGGGGTTTGCGCAGAGGAACGTTGCTCCTACGTTATCGCAGTATGATATAGGAGTTGTTGAAAGTGTGATCCCAAGTTCACTTAAGATATTGCAAATCCATCGTATTTCCGCTGCCGTGTTTGCCACAGCTCTATACTCTGCTTCCGTTGAGGAGCGAGCGACGCCATTCTGATTCTTTGCTGTCCATGAGATCGGATGGCTGCCAAGGTAGATGATATATGCATTTGTGGATACGTAATCATCTGAATCACCTGCCCAGTCGGCATCTGAAAATGCGTGAAGTGAAAAACTGTTTTTCGAGGAGAAGAAAATACCATGAGTTGATGTACCAGCCAAATATCTGAGGATTCGCTTCGCCGTTTGCCAGTGGTCTTGCGTTGGATGGTGCATAAACTGAGACAGACGATTAACCGCATATGCGATGTCTAGTCGCGTGAATGCGAGATATTGCAGACTTCCAACTAGTCTTCTGTAATATGTGGGATCAGAGAGAGATGTACCCGACATCAGTGTGAGTTTCGAAGATGAAGCCATTGGTGTCCCCACAGGTTTGGCTTCAAGCATGTTAAACCAGTGAAGAAGATCCAGGATGTACTTTCTCTGGGACAAGTGAAGCCCAGATTGTGTTCGATGAACTTCGAGTCCTAGGAAGTAATTCAACTCCTATGGATCTTTGATGTAGAATCTGTCAGCTAGCAGGGACAAGATTCAAGCGATGCTTGTGTTATTGCTTCATGTGACTAGGATGTCATCTACATAGACCAGCAGATAGAGAAGATCATTACCGGCTTGTAGAGTGAAGAGAGATGTGTCAGCTAGGGAGTTATGGAATCCAAGATTGAGTAGATACGTTTTCAGTTCGGTATACCACGCTCGGGGAGCCTGTTTCAGTCTGTAAATGGCTTTCCGAAGTCGACATACATGTGTTGGATTGTCAGCATCGATGAACCCAGGCGGTTGTTCCATGTAGACTTCTTCCGTCAAGGTGCCTTGAAGGAATGCGTTGTTGACATCGAGTTGTTGGATTCGCCACGATTTTGTAACTGCAACATCTAAAACGAGTCGTATCGTTGTCGACTTAATTACAGGACTAAAAGTTTCAGTATAGTCCCGACCAAGTTGTTGGTTATAGCCCTTCGCCACCAGTCGTGCTTTGCATCTGTGGAGAGAGCCATCAGGAAGGAATTTGTACTTAAATATCCACTTACAGCCGACGATATTCTTGTGCAATGGTCTGGGGACAAGATCGAAGGTGTGATTGCGAGTATATGCACCCATCTCGCTAGTCATGGCTCCTCTCCACTTTTTGTCTTTCATAGCTTGATTCACAGTCATGGGTTCGGGTGGGAGTTGGTTTGATAGCGCGACAGAGAGGTTGTATTTAGTGTTTGGTTTGGAGATTTTATTTTTCCGGCGGGTCTGCATTGGATGTATATTGATGGGATTGAGATTTTCGGTGATTGGTTGGGATGAGGAGGAAGACGATGGGTGGTGACTTGGATTATTTCCTTGGTTATTTTGGTTATTGGGTTCGGTGGTGTGTAGGTTTTGGTTTTAGGCTTGAGTGAGTGGAGTTGGGCTTGAGATTAATGATTAGTTTTGGGTTTGGGTGAGAGGAGTTGGGCTTGGGATTAAGGATTGATTTTAGGCCTCGGAGATAATAGTTGGGTTTGGTATAATTTGGTTTAGTGTGGTGGGCGAATTTTCTGGTTGGTTTAGGGGTTGGTTTGCAGATCTTTCATGTATATCGTCTTCTCGATTATCTGCAATAGAGTCATGTGAAGAAATTGCACCTTCCGATGACTGGTGAGGGTCCGAGGTCGGGGTTCCCGACGACGTTGGCGGAGTCGTCTCCGGTTGTGGCGGCGGAGGAGGGAGCGGCGACGGTACGAGTGGCAGATTGGGGCTGAGGACATCGACGGCTGATTTTGTGACGGGTGTTTGAGGTATGCTTGATTCCGGTGACGGTTGGCTGAGGTAGGTAAAGGGGAATACTTTCTCATCAAATTTTACATGCCGAGAGATGTAGACTCGTCCCGAGCTTGGTTGGAGGCAGATGTAAGCACTTTGCGCCTGGGAGTAACCGAGAAAAACACATGGAGTGGATTTGTTCTCGAGCTTGTTGTTGTTGTATGGGCGAAGCCACGGGAAACAGAGGGATCCAAATACACGTAGCTTGGTGTAATTTGGTGGAGCGTCAAAAAGCTTCTGAAATGGGGAGGTCATCTCGAGCACCGGCGTTGGAAGACGGTTGATGAGGTATGTTACTGCGGCGAATGTATAGGTCCAGTATGACTTTGGCATTCCAGCGTGGGTGAGTAGGGAGAGTCCTGTTTCTACAATGTGGCGGTGCTTTCTCTCGGAGATGCCGTTGTGTTCGGGCGTGTGTGGCGGTGATGTAAAGTGAGATATCCCAGCTGAGGAGAGGAATGATCTTAGTGCGATGAATTCACCACCGTTATCTGAGTAGAGAGTGCCGATTTTGGTGTTGAAGCGGTTCTCGACAAGGGCTTTAAAAGGTTTGAACATTTCGATGACTTTGGATTTTGTTTTGAGTGGGTAGAGCTAGGTATAGCGGGTGTAGTGGTCAACTAAAACAAGGTAGTATTTGTAGTTGTCACAGGATATAATTGGAGAGAACCACACATATGTGAAAATATGTTCGAGGGGTCTTTTGGAGGAGATAGTGGATTGGTGAAAGGGAAGTTTCTGACTTTTATTGATAGAGCAGTCAGTACACAATTGGTTTGAAGAAGCAGATTGTGAACATGAAAGGGAAAAATTTGAAATAATAGTATTGAGAATTCGCAAATGTTATAGGGGGGATTAGCACCCCCTGGTTTAACTCGGTTCGAACCGAGATCGGTTCAATCAAGACCGGTTTACGATGGTTCGGATCGAGGATAAGTCGGCCCGAAAACATTGGGCCGAGCTCGGAATCTCGTTGAAAGCCCACCTCGGCTACCGATCTAGGCCCATCACAAGTCCGGTCCGTTACAACAGATGAAACCGGAATATTTCCCTTTTCCCACCGATCTCGGAAAAGGAAATATTCCCTTGGGTCGACTCGTCGAGATATCAGGAATTTATCCTTATCTCGGCGAGAAAACCGGAAGATTTCCTCTTCCTAATCGAACTCGGAAAAGGAGAAATCTTCCTTTCAACCGCCTCAAAGACACTATAAATAAGGAGGCCATCGCCTCATTCAAGGATACACAACTTCCGCAGAGACAGAGAATACAAGAGAGCTCATTACCGATCTCAAATCTTTTGTCTTTGCTTTCTTACTTAAACTCTGTTGTAACCGCCGACTTAGATCAATAAACGAGATTCCGATTAAAAGTACTGTTTTACCCTTTTTGTGTGATTTACGGATCAACAATTGGCGCCGACTGTGGGGAAAATAGAACAGTACTTTCGGATATCGTTTGATTGAAGTTCGGCAATGGTTCTTCCAGTCGATACCACCGCAGCCCTCGTCGACAGCTCGGACAACAACGGTCAAAACCCGCGCGCTGACGAACCCAATCCAGTCAATACCGAGCTACCAACAAACGGAGGAGGGCTTCCTCCGAACTCACTTATTGAAGGGGATAATCAAACCAACCCCCCGACAACTCTTCCGCCGCCTCCGGCTGCTTCGATATTCACGGATCCGACCGTCTTTATGGAGGCCATGGCGGCACAGTTCGCCGAGATCAACAAAAGGAACGAAGAGCGGATCACTTCACTGATAGCATCCCACATCGAACACCGAAACCAGACCGGTATCCTCGAACCAAACCCGATCACCCCCGCCAACGAAAACACGTTACGCCGAAATCTCTTGTCCGACTTAACCGACGCTCAACCCCCAGGCACGATCGACATGCCGACAAGAAGATCCGCGTCCGGTTCGGAAATTAACATCGCAGACCAAGCTGCCATAAATTTGGAATTCGCCAAGGTTCAGGCCCAACTACAAGATATGCGAACCACAGTCCATCAGGCTACGAGTTCGGCGCCCGAGATCGACCGGGTAATTCAAGAGTCACAGAGGACGCCGTTTACCGACAAAGTCGTCAATACTCCAGTCCGACGATTGGAAAGAGTCAAGATCACACCATACGACGGGTTTACCGATCCTAAAAACTTCTTGACTTCGTTTGTCATCACGATGAACCGATTTCGTTTCGGCTCGGAAACTGAGAAGGACGCAGCCATGTGCCAACTATTCGTGGAGAATTTATCCGGGGCCGCGCTCGATTGGTTTTCAACGCTCGAGCCAAGTTCGGTAAACAGCTATAACGAGCTCACTACCAAATTCCTCAAACGCTTCACCATGTTTATCAAGCAGAAAACAAAAAACGCCGAACTCTGGGCCCTCGAGCAGAAGCAGGACGAGCCCCTACGCAACTTCATGGAACGTTTCAAAGCGGTTGTATCCCATTGTACGATCGACGACGAAGCCGCGATCGAGGCTCTTTACAAAGCCACCTGGTACGAATCGGACTTTCACAGGGAGATCAAACGCAATAATCCAAAAACATTGGAGGACATCCTGCACAGGGCGCATATCTTCATCATGGAGGAGGAGGAAAGGTCCGAGAAAGATAGGCGATACGCAATCACGAAGCAGCCCGCCACCAAGGACAAACTATACGTTCCCCCGAAACAACCCGTCAATGCGGTCCAAACTCAGCAATCCTGGTCAAACACTTGGGTTCGGTCGGATGAGCCAACAGAGCCCGACAACACTGAATCCGCACCGTACTGCAATTTCCATAACCGGTATGGAAATCATTCAACCGAAGAGTGCCGACATCTACAGGAGTTCCTGATGATGAAGTACAAAAAGGGGGAAGTTCCAGTCGAAGGAGCCTTCCAACCCTCGAACAGACCGCGCCATTAAAAAAAAAAAAAAAAAAAAAAAAAAAAAAAAAAAAAAAAAAAAAAAGAGAGCCGAGCTCCAAACGCTCGCACTACAAGAACCGAGCTCCAAACGCTCCCGAGCTCCAAACGCTCGCCAAAAAAAGATCACCGAGCTACTACACATACGCTCGATTCTAATACCATATGAACTACGAATGGCTTGATCCTTCTTTCGAAGGTACGTAGGCAGCCCTCACAAGGCGCAGCTATAACATTAATAAAATTTTACCAAGGCATTCTACCGAACTCGTACAGTTCGTACCTTCAAAGCCAAACTTTATGTTTGCCGAACTCCAACAGTTCGTATTTTCAAAGCCAAACTTTATGTTTGCCGAACTCCAACAGTTCGTATTTTAAAAGCCAAACTTTATGTTTGCCGAACTCCAACAGTTCGTATTTTAAGCCAAACTTTATGTTTGCCGAACTCCAAACAGTTCGCATTTTGGACCACCAACGGTTCCCATATCAACGTCCTGGCCAGGCGATCTGATAAAGCCGAGCTTAGCTCGCACGCATCCTCATGGTGCAATGGATAATACACTTTCCACATTCAAAGCCGAGATCAGTCTCGCACCAACTTCTCAGATTATCCGAGCCAAATAAGCCGAGCCCGTCTTGCACACTCGGATTCAATGTGAGAAAACCTAGAGCATATTAAGATGAGCTGTTCACGTACTCTTAAACTAAACTCTAGGGTCAAGCCGAACGTCCTTCCTCGCAAATCTAAGCCGACTTCTCAACAGTCGCAAAAACTAATAAGCCGATTTCTCAACAGTCGCAAAAACCAGTAAGCCGGTTTCTCAACAACCGCAAAATCGATAAGCCGATCTACAATATGGATTGCCGACCTTGAGCAGGTTCAGTCGAACTTGTCCTCTTCACCCGGCTAAGACCGTACTATTTACGGCACCACTGTGTACGACAAGTTTGAGAAGTCGTATAAAGTACGACTTCAAATATATCAGAGCTCGATACCAAAAACTCACCGAATTCGAAAATTTGTAAAATCGATTCAACCGTAAGAACCCCAATCTAAAGAGGATCCGTCCTTTCAAGCCGAACTTAAGCAGTTCGCCGAACTTGAACAGTTCATATCATCAAGCCGAACCCAGTCAGTTCGCCGAACTCGTACAGTTCGTATCATCAAGCCAAACTTAAGCAGTTCGCCGAACTCGTACGGTTCGTATCATCAAACCGAACTCAAGCAGTTCGCCGAACTCGTACAGTTCGTATCATCAAGCCGAACTCAGCCAGTTCGCCGAACTCGTACAGTTCGTATCATCAAGCCGAACTCAGCCAGTTCGCCGAACTCGTACAGTTCGTATCATCAAGCCGAACTTAAGCAGTTCGCCGAACTCGTACAGTTCGTATCATCAAGCCGAACTCAGCCAGTTCGCCGAACTCGTACAGTTCGTATCATCAAACCGAACTCAGTCAGTTCGCCGAACTCGTACAGTTCGTATCATCAAGGCGAACTCGAAATAGAATCTGATCAGATCATACCGATCTCAGTTTTAACCGAGCTAAAGAATACTCCCCAAAAATTCGCCGAACTCATAAACTCCCTCGCCGAACTGAGGGGGGGACCAATTGTTATAGGGGGGATTAGCACCCCCTGGTTTAACTCGGTTCGAACCGAGATCGGTTCAATCAAGACCGGTTTACGATGGTTCGGATCGAGGATAAGTCGGCCCGAAAACATTGGGCCGAGCTCGGAATCTCGTTGAAAGCCCACCTCGGCTACCGATCTAGGCCCATCACAAGTCCGGTCCGTTACAACAGATGAAACCGGAATATTTCCCTTTTCCCACCGATCTCGGAAAAGGAAATATTCCCTTGGGTCGACTCGTCGAGATATCAGGAATTTATCCTTATCTCGGCGAGAAAACCGGAAGATTTCCTCTTCCTAATCGAACTCGGAAAAGGAGAAATCTTCCTTTCAACCGCCTCAAAGACACTATAAATAAGGAGGCCATCGCCTCATTCAAGGATACACAACTTCCGCAGAGACAGAGAATACAAGAGAGCTCATTACCGATCTCAAATCTTTTGTCTTTGCTTTCTTACTTAAACTCTGTTGTAACCGCCGACTTAGATCAATAAACGAGATTCCGATTAAAAGTACTGTTTTACCCTTTTTGTGTGATTTACGGATCAACAGGCGATAGTGCCAATCAGTCATGGTGGTTTTTGGTGGAGATGACGCAAAGAATGACGCAACAGGAACTGATGAAATCGGCCACTCGTACAGTTCACCCTTAGTTTGACCTTGGAGCAATGGGACCCCCGACTTCAAATCCTTCACCTGAAAGTATGCCGGGAAAAATTCCACGGAGACTTTGTTAGTATTGCATAATCGATAGACTGATATGAGGTTTTATGGATATGGGGAACACAGAGGATATTATTTAGGGTTAAGTTGCGAGAGGAAGAGGGAAATGACTGTGAACCAATGTGCGTTATTGAAAGACCAGAGCCGTCACCAATGAGGACGTTGTCATCACCGGTGTAAGGCTGGTGAAGCGCCAAGTTGTTGAAGTCGCTTGTCATGTGGTGAGTGGCACCACTATCCATTATCCATGCACTTGCAGGATTTTGAGAGCCGAGAGCTAGGTTGGCGTTGGGTTGCCAAGGGCGTTGTGGCGGACGCGAGTAGTTGATGTTGCTTGGTGATGGCTGATGCGGTGAGAGTTGTGGACATCGCTTTGCGCTGTGACCTTGTACACCACATAACTGGCATTTTCCTTGATACCTTCTTGTGATGCGAGTGTCCTGTCTCTGACCAGTTTGTTGATTCTGCTGATTTTGGTTCCAGGTCTGGTTGAAACGAGGAGTTTGTTTGCCTTGATTCCAGAATCGTGGGCGAGTGTTGGCAATGTTTGCGGTGACCGGTGTGTCACCAGATGCAGGAGTCATAGACAGCAGCTTTGCTTCTTTGTTGATAAGCTTTTCATGAACTTCTGTCAGAGAGGGAGGCGTGTCACGACTCTCTATTTGATCCGCCACAGGTTTGTACTCTTCAGGTAAGCCCTCGAGAACGTGGTCGATCTGATCTTCGGGATCAATTGGTTTTCCAAGGAGAGTCAATTGATCAAAACGCGTAATGAAGCCTTTGATGTACTCATCGATTGTTTTGGTACCTTTGGACCAGTGTTTCAGTTGATGCCGGAGTTGCTGTGTATGTCCCCTGCTAGCCTTGCCATAGGTTGCAGCGAGAGTGCTCCAGATCTCAGCCGAGGTTTTGGCAGTGGAGAGTAGCGGTTGCACGGTCACGGTGATGGCACCAAGGAGTCCACTGTATATCAGTTTATCCTGGCGTTTCAATAGTGTGTGGGCATGATTGACTGTCGTTATTTCATTGACATTGAGTGTAGGGGCTTGTGGCGTGTTAGATCCATCAATGTAGCCTCCTAATTCATAGCCGTCAAGCAGAGCGTGGACCTGAAGACTCCACATCAGGTAGTTGTTTGAGGTGAGTTTTGTGACATTCATCATGTTCACATTAAGAACTGATTGAGTGGCATCAACGGTTTCAGTGAAGTTGGCCATGAGAGGATAGGGAACGTGAAAGAGAAGAGAAGAGAATAGAAGGAAGATGAAGAGAGCGGCTGAAAAAACAATTTTTAGGGTAAACCTAGTTTGGCTCTGATACCATGTATGTTGTGAATTGTATTCTTATTGAAGGGATGTACAGATATATATATATATATATATATTGTACAATGAGAAGGTTCTAGATCTAGGTATTTGCAGAAACTACCATAGCTAGACAAAGGAGATATACGCATAGTTAATAGTTTTTTTTTTGTGTCCTTTACAATGGGTTTCTTAGTTAATTTTTAGTAATATATTTGGGTTAAGAACCCTGGTTAAGAAACTCATTGTTTTGTAGGGTGCAATGGTAGAACCTCTTCTCTTCCTTCACTAACGCCGCACCCACCTCCCGCCGCTTCTCTTCCTTCACTAACGCCACACCTATGTGACAATCCGGCAAAGACTCAATCGCCGATTTAGACGCCGGAGGGTTTCCAGATGTATCGATTCCGGTGCCCGACGCCTCGATCTGACTCAGCTGCTCGAGTAACCGCTCAAATCCCGGGTTAAATGACGGACGACGACCGGATCTCCGACGTCTAATCACGGATCTACGGCTACTGTTGATCGAGCTTCAATGGAAGTTGGGGTCACTAACTCGGCAGCGGCGGAGGAGGAGTAATCGTTAATCTCTTCGATGATATCTCCGTTCTTCTCTTCATGTTTGTCGGAGAAAAACAATGAAGAAAGAAAGAAAAAAAAATCCCCAATCAACTAATGCCACATGTCTCATAAGAGCCGTATCTTAAGTCTCTAATTTAAGAACCGTATCTTAGCTCATTCAATTTTTTATATTAATTTTAATAATAAAAAACTCTAAAACTTCCCATAAGAAACGCCCGTTCGAGATGGTCTTCTATATGGAAACCAAAGTACAGCTTTCGGCCTTGAGCTTATCATCAAACCACAACTTGCTTTGTCTGTTTTCCCCACAAAAGGAAACCAGCTCCATCTGAATAGTCATTGTAACATTTACCTATGGAACTTAAAAGAAGACAAAGGATGGATGGAGTAACTCTTAATAGTAACAATGTCCTTGCTCTAGTCTGTTGTCCTAGCTATGTACCTAGGTAGAGCGTAGCGAAATTGAAACTCCAATGAATGAATACTAACACTTTTAACGTGTGGATGCCGGCAAAGTTGCAGACAAACAAATATAAACAATTAAGTGGTTTCTCTTTGTTCAAGGCATTTGCTTGCTTGCTTTAGATCTAGTTAGAGAACAATTTCTTAATTAAACTTTTGATCACAAACCCCAAGATACATTAATAATTGGATTAAGAGACGGTCTTGAAGGAGTCGCGAAGGTGGGTTAATGTATCGTGGTCGCGGTTCCACTCGGGCGCAGGGGCGTTTACGAAATGTGCGTAGAGCTTGTTCTTAGCGCAAGTCACTGTGACGAGACTGTGCTTCCCGACTCCATCGATCTCGTACAGATAGTAAACCTGCCCTGTCTCTTGGTCCTTCTTCTCATCCGACACCACTTTGTCTGCGCCTGCTATCAGATCCTGCAGCTCCACGTCCGACAGGGCAAGGTTGTTCAGAATCACATCCCTCGGCGCCAGCTGTCTGAACCCCGACAGGAATGTCAGGTACTCCTTCTCCGTCCTCTTCTTCGGGTTGTAGAATTCGCTGTCCGTTCCGTTTGTGCCCTTCTCCACCTTCGACACCAGCCTCTCCTTCCACCCTTCCGGCACATCGTACACGTACTCCGCCGATGTCTTCCTGTCCGAGTTCCCTCCGTATCCCCCGTAGTTCGCCGCGCTCGCTGCCGTCCCGTAGTATATTTTGTACGTTTGGTTCCCCTCGCCAGCCGCCGGCAGCGCCGCCGGAGCCATTGTCAGGACGGTAGTCGCGGCGACTGCGGCGGCCAAGGAGGTGCCTAGGCGCGATGCTACGGTCTTGGGGAGGAGCGGCGTTTTGGTGGCGGAGGCGGAGATCACGGGAGTTGCAGAGAAGATTTTAGTGGCCATAATAATATTTCTCTTTTCATTATTTGGATTTGGATAACGTTACCCCCTCTTATTATTATTATTCGATTGGAACCCTCTACTTTTCTCAGCGGGTTTGCATTAAAATCAAATCTCCGGATAAGCCCCAAACTTTATCATATTTGCATCTACTCCCCTCCGGGACGGTTCCTAATTAATAAGGTGCGATTCTCTCTCTCAACCCTAAGAAGAAGAAGAAGATCTTTTTTCTTCATTGAAGAAGATTCCCCGATGTCGAAGAGGTGCGTGCTTTTATCTTTGTTTTTTCATTGCAAATTGATTCAAGTTCTCTGATTTTGGACTGAGAAATTTATCATGACATTCGTCGTCATCTGGAGAAGATCTTTCTTGTTTTTCGTTAATCGAATGGTTTCTTCCAATTCTCACTCTTTTTTGTTTCGTCTCTTAGAATCCTTTGTAAATTCTTTACTCACGGTGCATGCTTAAAAGGGGATAACTGTGAATTCTCACATGACTGGAAGGATCCTACAAATAATGTAAGCTTTAATCTTTCTTGCCCTATGGGACATGGGAACCAGCATTTTATCAACTTGATGATATTCTATCACAGATTTGCACCTACTACCAGAGAGGAATCTGCTCTTATGGAAGCCGTTGCAGGTACGAACATGTTAAAGCTTCTCGGCCTCATCCTGCTGCTTCATCTTCCTCGGCTGTGCCTCCTGCTTCTGCTTCCAACCTTCTTGCTTTGAGCCCAGTTCCCTCATCATGTTTAAAACCAGCCTGGAATTTGGATTCTCTTCTTCACCAGGATTCCTTAGACGAGGTCACCACCTTTAACCCTGGTCCAGCCAAACCACAAGAACAACCCATTTGCTCATATGCTGCAGCTGGTGATTGCCCACGTGGTGATGAGTGCCCTCACATCCATGGAAATATCTGCCCTACTTGTGGGAAACCTTGCTTGCATCCTTTCAGACCTGAGGAGAGAGAGGAGCACAAGAGAGTATGTGAAAAAAAGCACAAGCAGCTTGAAGCATTAAAACTTAGCCAGGAGATCGAGTGTTGTGTCTGTTTGGAACGTGTATTGTCTAAGCCAACTCCATCCGAACGCAAGTTTGGGCTACTCACTGAATGCGATCATGCTTTCTGCATAGCATGTATCAGGAATTGGCGTAGCAGTTCTCCTTCCACTGGAATGGATGTCAATAGCACACTCAGGGCTTGTCCCATATGCCGCAAGTTATCATATTTTGTTGTTCCTAGTGTAATCTGGTTTTCAGCTCCAGAAGAGAAAAAGGAAATTATGGACAGCTACAGGGAAAAGCTCAGGTAAAATTACATCCTTTATTTATGAACAACAACAGACAAGGTTTTCCTTTCTGGTGGTTTTATTATTATGTTCATCATGCTTGATTGGCTGCAAAGGAAGAAAATCTGTATGCTTACAAGTCCTTTTATGAATACAATAAATCCTCTCTGTCTACCAGGTCAATCGATTGTAAGCACTTCAATTTCGGAGATGGGAATTGTCCGTTCGGGACTAGTTGCTTCTACAAGGTAAATCTATGCATTCATGGTGGAAACTCTAATTAAATCATGCATTCTCAACATGACATAATTTAGTATGCCCATGCAGTTTTTTTACTGATAGGCAATCCTTCTCAATTTGGGGGTGTATTAAAAATCATGCTGTTTGGAGTAGTTTTGTCTCTTAGTATCTTTGCAGAGCCTTTGATCGAAATGAATTCGGAGATGTAATTGTTTAAGTCACATGTGGCAGTTCTTTTCTTTTATTCATTGAAAACGGCTGCTCAAGATTACATTGAAAGCAGGTTTAATTGTTTGAATTTGCTGCATTGATTTCATTTACTAACAGTTCCTGGTATCTGTTTGAAAGCAATTTTGAATCACCATACTTGACGCCCTCTTGAAAACTCAGGAATATACAACATTGCTGGTTTACATTTCATTTCGTATTTTCTATATCTGAGCTTTACTTATCTCTACTACTTATTGCCAGATGTTCCAAATCTATAAAATGATAAAACGTTTGCTGATAACCATGGCTTTGAAGCTTTATAATAATCCAATTCTGCAATTAGTTTTACATAGAGAATTCAGCTATAAATTTCATGTCTTTATGGAAGGAAGCGTAGGGAATTAATGTGATATATCATCAATAGTTAGTGAAGTATCATAGGCTTGAGATAAAACAATGTGATGTGAATTGAGGATGGGTGGGTTTGCAGAATTTTCCACCAAGTCCTTAGAAAGTTTGATTAGTCCTTATTGGATGTTGTTGTGTTCCAGCACACTGTGAAGCCAGGGTCATATGCATGGAAATACCACAGGCCACCTCCAAGGCGTCCACGTCCCTCTGGATCTAACATCTCAGACATGGATACACTTGTTAATATGATCGGGAACGTAATCTCAGAAGGCGAATATGGTCCTATTGGATTTGAAGATACGGACGATGATGAATTGACTACAACGGATATGATGATGTTACTGATGCACATGGATATAGAATCCGAGGACTCGTCCAATGAGGATAGCTATTAGCTGCCCATATTAAAGTTATTATTGAAGTGAGAGTCTTAGGTCATATATGTATGTATAATATGGTATTGGTAGATCGTAGTAGTCTTGGTCGTTTAGGTGGATTATAATTTGACAATTTTGCCCTTGAAATGTATATTTATTGGTGTTGATATGTATTGATGCACCACTAAAACTCAAGAGGGGGGTTGTGGGTGTGATTGCAGCATGCGTATCATGATGGTCGTTTGGAGGAAGTGGTTCTGCGGCATCTGGATGCAGAAGATGGGCAGACTGTGATAGCAAAAGATATAAGGTATAGGTGCCTTGAACTTGTAATCAATCTCTTCTGTCAATCACTTATCAACTTATCTCTGGAGGGTCATTCTGTCTATATAGGTTGTCTGACTTCCTTGAGGATATGCACATATGAACAGAGAAAGACCCTCTCGGCACAAAAAGGGAGAAGGCAAAGAAGATGTTGTGTGATGAACAACAACAACTCTCTCTCTCTCTCTCTCTCTTTTTTGTTTTTGGGGTTTTGCCCATTCAATGATTTATTTGAGTTGGAAGATTTTATCTTGGATCCCAATGCTTTATGACTTGCGATAAGAGTGATCCCATTTTGTATTTCTAACAAATATTACAACTTCCTCCAAAGCAGAGCCGCTCATGAGCATACGGAGGCTATAAACTCCTTTAGCTTACTTTGCTGTCCTCATTTCGCCTATATTGTTTTAATCAGCTGGTGTTAGCTTTCCAATTTCTTTTCCGGCCAGTACATTTGGCTGGCGAAGTCTATAACGGTTGCTAGAATCCAAGGCCATATTTCTCAAATAGAACACGTTATAATTCTAAAAAACTCTCGACTGAAAAACTTTGTTGTCCCCCACACTTGGGATTTGGTCAAAATAAAAGGTAAGTAGCTAACAGATGACGAAGATAAGGGTACGCAGTCTTTTCTTCAAGATGACGTTTCCAAGAAAACATTGGTGCATTGCCTGCATATCAATGCATTTCCAACCACCTATGGCTATGGCTATGGCTCTGCGTCCCCATGTTTCTTTTTGCAACCGTCCAATATATCACGCAAAGATATCCTCTGTGAATATTGGTTCTTCACCATTCACACAGCCTTGAGGTGCACACTCAATTTGCTCATAGTTAAGTTGTCTGGAGGCTTCATACAAAGCAATCCCTACACTCACCGACAGATTCAGACATCTCACATACGTTTCCACCATCGGAATACGTATGGTCCCCCCTCCATATGATTCGTTTTTGCAGTCTGACAGCGCTTGAGGGGGTAGACCGCTTGTCTCTGACCCGAACAGGAGGTAATCGCCTCTTCGGTAAGAGAATTCCTGCATCAAGTTGCGACAGTTGAGGACAAAGCCGATATTGCAATGGACTCATTTCAACAGGAATACATATATATATATCATTTCAATTGCTAATGGTTGTTGATGTTTCTGGATGAATGGAACTTACCGAATGTATCTTTGTTCCTCTTTTTGTGAAAGCTATCATCCGTTTTTCACCCTCCTAGGAGTTAGGACAAACATAGACATATATATATGTGAGACACCATCATATCATATATCCAGGGAATTGAGCTATAGAGAATTAAATTGGAGACCTGTTGCCTAAAATATTCTCGAAACTCAGCCCATGAGCTATGCGCTTTGACAACCACATAGCTATGCTTTAAGTTAAGAAGAAGAAGAAGAAGAAGAAGAGGTAATGAATCTCACAACCTTAAATAACAGATGAGATGCTCATGCAAGGGACTAGTGTTGAAAAAAAAGGATACGGCCAATAATCCAAACCAGCTCGCTTGACTCTGGAGTCATCCACTTGAAAACCTAATGGCTGAGGCAGGATCAGATGAAAATTATATATCACTTTATGTCGAGTTTGGTTGATCGAATTCCAAAGGGGATAGTGAATGTACCCCGACTAAATGCAGCCCAACAGCTGAAGCCGCACATGTTCTTGCAATGCAACCTGTGTTTCCAGGAATCTGTCGAGGAGAGTACAAGTTTAGAGGTCTAAAAGAAAAGAAGCTGAAACTAAAGAAAAGATAGACCCAAACCTGGGGAGAGACCAAGACTACTTGAAGCAGCTTACTCCTCGCATCTTCCTTGACTCCTTCGCCCGCCCCACGCGGCAGGGGGCTTCCCGGAGATGTTATCTGGGAGGAAAAGGAGGTGATGGAGAGAGAGAGCCTGTGCTTGAGATTGAGATGAAATAAGCCAAGAGAAGTGGAAAGGCCGTCACTTGACCGGTGGAGATGAAACGGCGGCCTTGAAGCTATGATGAAGCTCAGACTGCTCCGCCCGCAACTCTCCATTCCCTCGCCTTCTCTTCCGCCGCACATTGCTTTCAAGCACGCCCGAATACTGAATAGGATAGTATCATCATTTGGGCCCAATCGTCTACTTTTAGGCCCATTCAATCTCTAACTGACCCACTAAAGTCTACATTTGAGGATTAGGAATTTTCTTTTCAAGACTTACATTACATACTTCAATCTTCAGTCTTGCTATTAGGCATGTGCATAAAAATCGGAATCGAAATATCCGAACCAAAACCGATCCGAAATTACTGGTTTGGTTCGGTTTTGGTTATGATCAAAATATCCATTGAATTTATTTATTGATATTCGTGGGTATCGAGTAATACCCGGAATCGAAAACATTTCAGGTACCTGAATTACTCGAATTATAATTAAATACATATCAAGTTTTTAGGTATATTTTCGGTATTATGAATATATTTTCCTTTAGTTTTTTCGGATATATTTTTGGGTTTTCGGGTTTATGGGTATATTTTTGGATTTTCAGGTATATTTTAGATATTTCGGGTAATAAATACCCGAAACCAATTAAGATCCAAAAAAATTAGGATATTTTCCAGTTCTTAAATCTCGTAACCGAACAGAAAAAAGTTCGGTACCTATATGGATCGTAAACCTCCCTACCCAAAATAACCGGAACTGAACCGAATATGCGAATGCCCATGGCTAGTTGCTATTCTTGTGAAATCTTCCCTCTTTGCTTGTATGTCTTCTTCTCAGTCCTCGTAATCTATTAGGATATATTCCATATATCTAAGTATATATATTGTGTATATATTCTCTTTCTCGTTTGAGGTTTTCCCTTGTACATATAAATATTGGTCTAACGACCTAAGGAAGGACATAGAAAGTTTTCCCATTCTAATTTGTCATGGTATCAGAGACAAAGATCTAAAGACCTAATTTTCTTCTTGTGCGGCTAAGCTAGTCTCTCGACCAGCTTCGTCTCTCACCCTTGGTTTATTACTTCGATTCACGCCTCTCGGCTGTGTTCTCTCCGACCCTACGATGACTCTAGTTCCTACCGAAGCTACATACAAGACGATATCACCATACGATCTTACGTCGGGAGACAATCCCGGTGCGGTTATTTCACAGCCACTTCTTAATGGTGTGAATTATGATGAATGGGCCCGGAATTTGCGTAGGACTTTAAGTTCAAGAAAAAAGTTTGGTTTTCTGGATGGCGGTATTCCAAAACCAGTGGATGGAGCTGCGAATCTTGAGGATTGGATAGCCAACAATCATCTTCTCGTTGGTTGGATTAAGCTCACGATTGAGCCGAAGCTTCGCTCATCCATCTCCACCCGTGAAATCGCTAAGGATTTATGGGATATCATCAAGAAACGGTTTTCTGTGAAGAGTGGTGCTCGCTTGCAACAATTACGAAACTCGTTAGCTACATGTAAGCAGAACGGCTCTTCGATAGATGATTATTTTGGTCGTCTAACCAAAATTTGGGATGCGATTGGGGAGTGTATGACCTCCAAACGATGTACGTGTGGGAAGTGTGAGTGCGATCTCAACGCGGCACATGATAAGGAGACAGAAACTCTCCGTGTTCATGATTTTCTCTCGGGTCTTGATGAGTCGACTCATGGAGTTATTCGATCTCAATTGTGTGCCATCACTCCTCTTCCGGATCTCGATAGTGTATATCAAACTATCTTGCAAAATGAAATGGTTCGTTTCAATGCAACTCCAGAAGCTGTCGTGATGGGTTTTGCCTCTCAAGCTTCTCCAGTTTCTCGTTAACCTTCTCCGGTGTGGACCAGAGAAATTTCCAGAACTGATTCAGGTTTCGAGGGTCTCCGAGGTGGTTCTAGCAATCGCGATCCGGCTCGTTTATGCACAGCGTGTGGAAAGATGGGACATGAAGCAACCTCATGCTTCAAAGTAATTGGATTTCCAGAGTGGTGGCCTGATAAACCGCGAAACAGAGTTGGGGGCAGGGGATCTTCAACAGGACGTGGACGCGGTTTCCCTCCTAGAGCAAACCTGACACAAATCCCAGCCGCTAATTCCGCTGCGGTGAGCTCCAATGCGATGATCACGGACAGCGATAGGGTCGGTTTGGCTGGGCTTTCGGATGAACAATGGAGTGTCGTTCAACGCATGATTAACGCCGGCAAAACTGTTAAAACCATCCGCTCTCTCTCGACTCAAACTCATCCGCTCTTCCGCTATCCTCAGGTTCGGCTCATCCCCTTTCTAACTATGTCTCGGTTGCCCGTTTTTCTCCTAACCATTGTAATTTTTTGATGGCTTTGACGACGAATATTGAACCACGTTCGTTTCAAGAAGCAATGAAACATAAGCATTGGGGGCAAGCTGTGAATTCCGAGTATCATTCTCTCGAAGAATTACAAACTTGGAGACTTGAAGATCTACCTCCCAATAAGAAAGCTCTTGGATGTAAATGGGTATTTACCACTAAATACCGATCTGATGGTTCGATTGAACGGTATAAAGCTCGTCTCGTTGTTCTCGGTAATCATCAAAAGGAAGGATTTGACTATGATGAGACATTTGCCCCGGTGGCTATGATGAAAACAGTTCGCATATTTTTGGATTTTGCAACTAAGAAGAATCATGAGATTCACCAAATGGACGTACATAATGCGTTTCTTCACGGTGATTTACATGATGAAGTTTACATGAAACTCCCTCCTGGTTTTTGCCTTGAGGGTGAAACACGAGTATGTCGCCTACTAAAATCTTTATATGGTTTAAAACAGGCCCCTCGGTGCTGGTTTGCCAAACTTGCCGATGCTCTCCTTGCTTATGGTTTTACTCAAGCTCGTTCCGATTACTCTCTGTTTGTGTACTCGAAAAATGATATCTCGCTGCGAATCTTGGTTTACGTTGACGATTTCATTATCTCTGGCAACTCTCCTACGGCGATTCAAGCATTTAAAGATTACTTGTCTCTTTGCTTCCGTATGAAGGATTTGGGCGCCGTTAAATATTTTCTTGGCTTAGAGGTGGCTCGTAGTCCGTCGGGAATTTACCTCTGTCAGCGAAAATATGCTACTGATATTGTTGCAGAGATGGGACTTCTTGGGTGTAAACCGGCTGGGTCTCCTATCGATCAAAATCACAAATTGAGTCTGGCCGAAGGACCATTGCTTGCTGATCCGGAAAGTTATAGACGACTGGTGGGACGTCTCATTTACCTTGCTGCAACTCGCCCTGATCTCGCTTATGCTATTCATGTTCTCTCTCAATTTCTGCATACTCCGAAGGATGCACATTGGCTTGCCGCTTTGAAGGTGGTACGCTATCTTAAGGGAACTCTTGGACAAGGTATTCTGCTTAGAGCTGAGGAAAATTTTCATGTTAGCGGATGGTGTGACTCGGACTGGGCAGCATGCCCTTTAACTAGGCGTTCTCTAACGGGTTATATTGTCCAATTTGGTTCATCTCCCATCACGTGGAAGTGCCAGAAACAAGCCACGGTGTCTCGTTCCTCGGCAGAGGCTGAATATCGCGCTATGACAGAGATTACCGCCGAGCTTCGGTGGATAAAAGCATTGCTCGGAGAAATGGGAATGGACCATATGGAACCTATGTCACTTTTCTGTGATAGTAAGCCTGCTTTGCATATTAGTGTCAATCCTGTGTTTCATGAGCGTACAAAACACGTCGAATTGGATTGCCATTTTGTTCGAGATGACATTATTCGAGGACTCATCAAGCCGGTTCATGTGTCTACAAACAACCAGCTTGCGGACATTCTTACTAAAGCATTGGGAAAAAAAGGAATTTGATGATTTTTTACTCAAGTTGGGCATAGCAAACTTGTATGCTCCAACTTGAAGGGGGGTATTAGGATATATTCCATATATCTAAGTATATATATTGTGTATATATTCTCTTTCTCGTTTGAGGTTTTCCCTTGTACATATAAATATTGGTCTAACGACCTAAGGAAGGACATAGAAAGTTTTCCCATTCTAATTTGTCATAATCAGTTCCAAGGATCAAAATTAAAAACCCTTGATTTAACCCGAAATTAGGAATGCCAGTGTCAAATTCCTCCTCCGTTTCCAAGAAAACATTTGGTATTCTTTCTTGAGCAGTTTAGATTACTTTATTTGAGACCCTTAAATTCAACAAAGAAAGAAGAAACACAGAATAATTCAAAAGGAATTATCAGATAGAAACACTATAGGGAACACCCATTCCGGTAACACCGGGTTCAGAGATGGGCTTCAAAAGCTCGTACTTAACAACACCAGCTCCAGCTCTATTCTTTAGAGAAACGTTCACGTTCCTCTCATCTATTATTCCTTCTAGATATTGGAGTCTGCCTTTGAATCTTTCATATGCAGCATAGATGACAGGATCGTTGCCCCAAGATGCTTCTGGGTTTTCTCCCAGGTACTCTTCGTCTGGTGAATGAGTCGATAAAAGATCCAGAGTCACCATCACTTTTGTCGCCTGACTCTGCGACGGGAATGTCTTAAGCAACACCTTCTCTGGCTGCTCATAGAACTCTTTTAGCTCTTCCTCTGTCGGCTCTTCCACTGGCATTCTTATCCTTGCTGTGGTTGGTCGGTTAGGAAAGTATCCTCCATACCCGTACTGTCCAAAATTTACAGCTGCATGGTGACCTGAGGCCACCCACGCAATCGTAGTCACCACGCCGATCAAGTCATCTTGTGTTTTCAGGACAGGCCACCATGGTTCGTCTTTCTTGTCTCCATGCCCTATGCTCCTCACTTCACTCCACCATCCTTGGAGTTCCTCATCCAACATGATCAGTCCTGCATCTGGATAATAGTGCTTCACATAGTCTGTTATCCATTCCTTAAGGGCATCCCACAGCATTAGGCCGTCATTCGCAAATGGGTAGTCTGGTATCGTCAGCCGTAACCCATGTTCCGCGGTCTCATCTTCCACAGCCAGCCCCCTGTTTATTTTTTGTTAGCTTAATTAACTGTGGTGATCATAATGTATACAATATATATATTACTAAAAAAAACACCTGCTGATGAGGTCTGCAGGTAAGCCTTCCCTGTCGAACCTCCAAAGTTTACTATAGACGTCTGAACTTAGCTCTAGTGAATACTTGCCGGGCCAGAAACAAGACTCTATGATTCCACCTGCGTTGATGAGACTTTGGCGTGCACGAGCATTGATCTCCATGGTGTAGCGGAAGTGGGGATTCAAAAGCCTATAGATGGGATGCATGGCACTTAGTTGTCTGTTTGCAGCTATTATGTATGGCTCCATACAGCAGTGAGTCCTCAGCCTGTAAATTTTTGAAACTCTCTGCTAGTTAGCAATAACACATACATGTGCAGTTAAAACAAAATTTTGTTGTCAACAAAAAAGAAAGGGTCCATATATATAATGTGTTCACCAGTGGGAAATAAGCTGGTGATAACCGGCGTCATGAGCAACAACGTGAGTCTTAGCAAGTTTCCACAACCAGCAGGAGGTAGCATCATAGCCCGGCGTGAAGACCTGCTTCCATTGGGGTCTGTTGACATCTGGGGGACGAGTCAACTCAATGGCAACAGGCCTCAATGTGCTATCATCGCTGAGGAAGAATAGTGTTCGAGATGCATATAAGGTGGTATCATCCAACTCTCTCACTTTGTTCACATACGGTAGAAGCAAATCGTGATAGTCCAACATGAACAATCTTTTATTCTTTAGAGCCTGCATACACCCCCCATCGATATTTTTTAACATTTTTTTTTTTAACATGTCGATATTAATTAATCATCATCATACCTCATCAACTGACATGACTCCTCGGACTTCTCTTTCCACAACTTCCCAAGTAATGAGTGAGTTGGGATCACCATAAACCGCAGGGTCTAGTTTGCTTTTCAACGGCCACTCCTAGAATAACAATGCCATCGATCGTCTTAGCTCGTTTTTTTGTTAACACCAGAAAATTGATTATTGGAACAAAAGTTAAAGGCCTTACTTGAACTAGCTGAATGGAATAGGGATTAAGGCCTGCAAGTGTCTGGCGAGCGAACTCGTCGTCTCGGATCCATGAAAATCTATCCTCTGAATCAAATGTGAATAAGGATTAACTGGAGGTAGGTAGTATGGAATTGGAATAATATAAATTAAATTATGAGAGAGGGAAGAAGGTACTGTTAAGAAGAATAGGGGGATCAAACTGGAGAAGATCATCTTGAGCTTCAGCAACAGCTTTGATAAGTCTGGGGATCATAGGTAAAAGGCCAGCATCCTTGGGAATATGGATGCCTACTTCAAAGAGATCTTCTATGGACTTGAAGTGTGGAAAGGGCAAGCTGGGATCCAGAAGAGCAGACTCGATCTGTGGGAACACGGAGGGAAGAGCTGCCAAGATGGCCTTGCTCGTGAAATCATTGCCCTTGGCTATTGAGAACTCCTCGTCTCTCGGGACATAGAACTCCCCTTGGCGTTTCTCTGAGGAGGGGTCCTTGTCGCAGGGTTTGCGACCAGTCTTGCAGCGTCTTGGGTACGGATGAGAGAGGCCTCCAATAACAGGACGAGCAAGTTCCTCATCTCTGTCAGGCTCACCCACATCGTTGTAAACGTCATAGTCGTAAACGCGCTCGTGCTTGGCGAATTCACCATCTCGCTCGCGGTTCTTGCCCTGCAAGGTCTCCAGCTCTTCCTTTCGCAGCCTTTTAAGAGGCTCTGGGGTTTTACAAGGCAAGTAGGACTTGTTGGAGAAGAAGATCCGCTTGGCTGGATCAACTGACTTTGGGGTCACCCATGAGTTACATGTAAACGTGACGGAGCCGCTGGGTAACTCAAGCTCCATCTCCTTGATGAACATCTCTCTATGGTGCTGGTTTTGAACCCTGATGGCCCCCACGGTTCCAAAGTCTTCGGGCATGTCAAACACGCACTCGTACTTCTCATCAGGGGATTCGAACCATACACGTTGTGCGTAGTCTTCGACCGGGTCCTTCTCCATCAGCGTCCCTGACATATATATATGTACTTGGGGTTATAATTATTATATTGTTATACCATGAATTGAGCTATGATTGCATTAACCTACTCTTTACACCAAATGTGCTTGATATATAGCTTCTTATTTATATTAAAAAAAAAAAATGGTGTGCTCACGGGTGTCAGTCTCGGCGCTAATAAGCTCGACGAGCAGTGATCTGCCGCGGATATCGGTAATGTCATCGAGAGGTCTCGACCAACCTAAGCCCTCCAGCAAAGCCTTTTCTTCGGCCGTTATGAATCCCTTTACTTTTATTTTCTTAACTTTTTCTTTCACTATTTTAGCTTTCGGGTCAATATTAGACTGTGAGGCCGTGACCTTACATCCTCCTCCGTGGTTTGGACGACGACGACACAACTTGTCCCGACCTCCTGCCGAGATGGGATTGATGAGTGCTGATGGCTTAGGGAATAGAAAGCTTAGACTCTTTGCTATATTCAAGGTCTGGAGACTCGACGACGACTCTCTACAAAACATTTTTTTAATTTTTCTCTTTTTCTACTTTACTTGCATCCCCGCTTCATCTCTTTATACAAGTCTAAAGATTATCTTCCCTTCTTTTTTAATTTGTCCTTTCTAAAAATAAAAAACCTTCAAACTCGTCGTCTACCTTTTTTTGTCCACCGGTTTGTTTGGCACTTTAGTGATTATGTTTTTAGTTATTCCACTAATTAACTAAGTTATGCAATTACGATCCACCAAATTATATATTTTTTTTTTTTGCTAAAGGGTTTCCACTTTCCACCAAATTATAAATTATATTGCTACCAGTCTTAACAGTGCAGTGTATATGATGATTTGCATAGAGGAATACACAGCATATAAATATATCCACAGAATAGTGTAATGAGTACTGGTATCTCAACCTTTTGTTAAATATATTACTCCAAAAATGGTGTACTCGACCTCTGATCATGTGTTTAGGTGGACAATACAAGGGTGTTTCTACTCAACGCTCTGACCTTACACTATACACCCATGTGACGCACGGTGGAGCTGCTTGAGAGTGAGTGAGGGGTACTAGCCCCATCATGTGAAATATATGAACTTTTATTGCAAGCTTAATTAGTATCTAAACGATTGCTAGATATTTTTCCCTCATGTTCCTTTTTTATTGATCAAATCCTGCCTTTGCCCACAATGTTCATATTTTTCATTAATTTTTTTATGTTTATTTTTTGCAAAAAATATGGGTTAACTATTTCCAATAGCAAAATTAATTAATGCAATCTAAGAATCCCACTTTTAGGTGGAACTTTAAGAAGAAAGACCAATTAGTGGGGTGCTTCAAAGATGCTGAACCAGATCGAAAGATAAGGACATATATACGATCTTGTAGTGATGAGGATGAATATTTGAGGAAATGCTGCGCAGGAGTTTGCTTATTTCACGACAGATCGTGGCTGTTGACCGAGATTCAGAGTGGTGGAAGAGACGGTTACGCTCCTTCCGTTTTCTTCCTATTTTCGTTTGGTCATTTTTTAATAGAAATCTCTAACTTTCTTACATGTTAACTTTATGTGGATCGTTTCACCTATATTATATCTGTTCATCCGCTAGTCTTGCTTCTGTGAGTAGTCGTATGTATTTGTTGATAGACATCAAATATTGCTAGCAGTGATGATATTGTTACTTCCAGAATAGAAATCAAAAGTATGTAAATATAATCACCATACGTGTTGATAAATACAAGTAACTATGACTTAACTCACGTTAATTATAGCGCAAAGTAAATATTTTTTAAAAAAATTGTTTTGAAATTTTAAAAAAATTATTTTTATTTGAATTTTATAATATGTCTAACTCATGATGATAGAAATAGTTGTCAAGCGGAATAATTTGTCTATTTAACCCGTTTTGCAGTGGACTAAAATATTATTCGGGCTAACCCGCAAAACCTGTAATCTTGAAAACATAACTCTAATATTAATGACTATAATTTTGTGGTTAGTTCAACAACTCTTAAAAAAAATCATTTTTTTGTGTCTAACTTTTTTTAAAATTAGTAATATATGTTTCAACTTTTATTTTGATATATATTCAAATAAAATATAATAAATTATATTGAAAAATATAGCAATATTTCGAATATATTTTTTTCTTTGAATATATATGAATTGATTATTATTTAAAATATATAATATTAAAATTAATTAAGAAACTAAATAGTAAATAACCTTTTTAATTATAAATAAATACTTTCCATATTCTCATCAATAATTTTAAAAGACAATTATAGCATATCTTATTTCAATTATCTTTTTTTATTTGTAATGACATAATATGTAATAATTTACAAAACAAAGTTTATTTTTAAAAATATCTTCTTAAATAATATTATAAAGATTATCTCCCCCAAAATGTTCATGAAAAATTGAGAATCAAACATAGGTAACAAATGAATGTATGAGTGCGCAGTATGAAGTTGGTTACACGCTGAAACCTCGAATTTGCCCATGATTGTTTGAGATATACGTAACAGCTCATTGTGTGGTTGATCTGGAGCATGATCATATACGCAGATAACCTAATGAGTATAAATTATGAGCATGTAATTAAAAGGAAGCAAAGACTGTTACGTAACTTACGTTACAATTTTGTTGTTGTTTTCTAGAGACGTGAAAAGGAAAGCGGGCACGTTTTTGTTGTTGTTACCCAACTTCAACTAAAAAATTATCCCCACACTATCCATCCGTTGGGACATTGACGAATTAAAAAGAACCATACGTGTCTCTGTCTCTCAATCTCGTCTCCCTGTCACTAACTATTACAAGATACAATCTTATCATGTACTAGATTAGGTTCCGCGTCTAGAGCTGTCAAAATGGGTTGTCCACGTCCATATAGACTCGTCCATATTGTTTTAAAGGTTTAAAGGAATAACAAAGAATGACTCTCTTTATTAATAGCTCAAGAAACTTTCTCAAAACTTAAGCTCTCTAACACAAAACCCTTAAACTCAATAAGTTATAGCATCTCCTTATATAGAGAAAGATCTACACAATTTTCCTATTCTTTCAATAGGACAATTTCCTTTTCTTAGCTTTCTTAACATATTTATATAACTCCTAAATATGTCTCTTATTCCTAATCTCTTTAGGATTGTTTCTTATTCAAGCTTATCCCAACAATCTCCCCCTTAAGCTTGAAATCTTCTTTCGAACAATCTTGAACTCCAATGAGATCTCTCATCTCTTTGAACTTGATCCTCCCAAGTGCTTTTGTCAAGATATCAGCCTTCTGCTTGTTTCCCGGGATATGTTGAACTTCTATTTGCTCATTTTCCACACACTCTCGAATGAAATGATATCGTGTGTGTATATGTTTGCTGCGCC
Source organism: Eutrema japonicum (assembly GCA_030161315.1). NCBI lineage: Eukaryota > Viridiplantae > Streptophyta > Magnoliopsida > Brassicales > Brassicaceae > Eutrema > Eutrema japonicum. The sequence continues at coordinate 55,240,695 of BSQW01000006.1, forward strand.
CATGAAAGACTGGATTCTTCGTGAGAGCAATGGCAGACTGGTTATCTATTCGAATAAGAACCTTCTCACCAGGTGAGCCTATGATCTCACCAAGTAGGTCCTTTAACCAAATAGCTTGTCTTGCTGCTTCAGTTCCCGCCATAAACTCTGCCTCACAAGAAGATAATGCCACTGTCTCTTGTTTCTGCGAGCACCAGGAGATTGGACTTCCATTAAGATAGAATACATGACCCGTTGTGCTTTTTCCATCATCAGGGTCCACGTTATGACTGCTATCGCTGTAGCCAACTAGTCTCATTGTCTGTGTGCTTGATCCTTTGAATATTAAGCCGAGGGTGGTAGTACCCTTTAGATATCTCAAACACTGCTTCAATGCGGCTCCATGGGACTCCTTCGGACTTTGTATATATCTGCTCAATACACCCACACAATAAGATAAATCTGGTCTCGTATGAAGTAGATATCTGAGACATCCAATATTCTTCCTGTAATTCGTCGCATTGATTTCCTTTTCTTCTTCAGCTTTTGATAACTTCAAACCAGCCTCCATTGGCGTGTGAGCGAGATTACAATCTCTCATCCCTGCTTCCTCCAAAATCTTTATTGCATAGCGATTTTGACTTAAGGATATTCCTCCTTGATGTTGATGTACCTCGATCCCAAGGTAATACGTTAACCTTCCAAGGTCACTCATTTCAAACTTGGATGCCATCTCCTTCTTAAATTCTTCAATGATTCTTATATTTGTCCCTGTAACAAACAAGTCATCAACGTATACCGCAACAAGAAGAAGGTCCTGACTTACGGTCTTGTGGTAAACCGACGGTTCCTTTGAGCATCTTTTAAACTGAAACTCCTTGAGAATGCAATTTAGCTTTTCATTCCATGCTCTCGGTGCTTGCCTTAGACCATACAAAGCTTTGTTAAGCTTATAGACCTTGTCCTCACTTCCTTTCACAGTGAATCCTTCTGGTTGTGTGACATAGACAATTTCTTTCAACTCACCATGAAGAAATGTTGTATTTACGTCGAGATGGTGTATTTCCCAGTCATTCGAAGCGGCGAGGTTAATGAGGAGACGAATTGTCTCAATTCGAGCTACCGGAGCAAACACTTCATCAAAATCGATTCCGAGTTGTTGTACGTAACCCTTCGCAACTAGCCTAGCCTTGTGCTTGTTGATGCTCCCATCGGAATTTCTTTTGAGCTTGAATACCCACTTTAAGCCAATTGATTTCGCCCCATGAGGAAGGTCTGTGAGAATCCAAGTATGATTTTTATTGATAGAGTGGATTTCATCTTCACAGGCGAGCATCCATTCCTTTGACTCCATCGCTTCATGAACATTTTGTGGCTCATTGTTTAGACACCACAAAAGTTGTTCTCCTTCTTCCTCAGCTAGCAGTATATAATCGTTTAGATATTTTGGCTTCAAGCTTATTCTTTCTGATCTTCGAAGTACCGGCTGATCCTCTTCCGTCGATTCGGCTCCTTCGTTTACTTCTTCTCCTTCGTGAGATTCTGTATTCTCATGTTCGAGATTTTCCAAAAATCTTCGACCTCCATCAGCAGATGCGATTGCTTGCTCTGTTTTGGTAAAGCTTTGTTCTGATTCATAGATTTCTCGATTCCCAAATTCTCCAAAGTTTATCTTGAATCTTCCAGCTTTACTTTCATCCAAAGTATCTCGATTCCAAATCCATCCTTTAGTTTCATCAAAGACAACGTCTCTACTCACTATTATCTTTTGGGTTTGTGGATCAAACATTCGATATGCTTTAGATCCCGGTTCTGTTCCGAGATGCACTAGAATACGAGACCTGTCATCTAGTTTCTTTAGGTGTGATGAGTCTACTTTCGCGTATCCGATGCATCCAAATATGCGTAGGTGGTTAATATTTGGTCTCCTTTTCCGGAAAGCTTCGTATGGAGTCTTGTCTTTCAGCTTCCTTGTAGCTATTCGGTTTAGTAGGTATGTTGAGTGTCTCACCGCTTCTCCCCATAGATAATTTGGAACGGACATGTGCTTCAGAATACTCCTCGTCATCTCCATCATTGTCCTATTCCTTCTCTCAACAACCCCATTCTGTTGGGGAGTGTACGGGGCGGTGAGATGTCGTTTTATACCTGAATCATCGCAGAATGAGTTGAATTCCTGAGATACAAACTCTCCTCCTCTATCTGTTCTGAAGGTTTTTATATTTGCCCCTGAGTCTTGTTCTACCAACCTTTTGAATTTCTTGAACCTGTCAAACGCATCGCTTTTTTCTTTTAGTAATATCGTCCACATATATCTAGAGTGATCGTCGATTAGAACAAATATATATTTATTCCCAGCCATCGTGTGTGGTGTAATCGGACCACAGAGATCTCCGTGTATCAGTTCTAATATATGTGTCGCTCGGTATAACGTAGCGTGAGGGAACACTTGTCGAGTCTGTTTTCCAAGTAAGCATGAGCCGCAAATCTTCTTATCGATCTCTTATTGTGGAATGCCTGTGACGAGTTCCTTTTGCACCATAGATTTCATTGTATCGAAGTTGATATGTCCTAGTCTCGCATGCCATGTATTGGATTCACTTGTTGCTGTGTGTAAGCATAAATCATCTCTTATTCCCATACGGACCTTGTACAGTCTGTTTCTTGCTCGAACTGCTTTGGCAAGTAATTTCCCTTTACAATCATGCATAGTAAGTACTTCTCCTTTCATCCTTACATCACAGCCTTCTTCTGTAGCCTGCCCAAGACTTATGATATTACTCTTCAAGTCAGGGATGAAGTAGACGTCGGACAACGTTCTAGCTTCACCGTTTCTGTCAATAAACTCGATTTCTCCTTTCCCTTTTATGTCTATACGAGAGTCATCTCCGAATTTCACTTTTCCGGTGATGGAGTTGTCAATTTTGGAGAAGTATCGTCGGTCTCCGGTCATGTGATTGCTTGCCCCATTATCGAGATACCAAATATTCTCATCTCCTGTGTTTGTTTCGTATTGTTTTGGCACAACTTTTTCTTCATTCAAATATACAACTTCATGCATCATAAGCTCATCTGCTTCTTGAGTGTCATTGTTGTCATGTTCTTGTGCTTCTTGTAACTTGAGCAAGCGATCTGGGCATTGTGAAGCATAGTGTCCCGTCTTGTCACAACGGAAGCACTCAATCTTTGACAGATCTTTCATATAGCTTCCCCGTCCTCTTCCTCTATTGTAGAAGCGTCCTCCACGACCTCTGCCTCTGTAATTTCCATTGAAATTTTGGTTGGATGAGCCAGATTGAGCATCCATATTTGCATATAGGAGTTTGCTCTGTTCTTCGTTAGTCTCTTCTTCTTCGGCGACTCGTTCTTCATAGGCTTTAAGGCGTCCCACGATATCCTCAAAGCTAGTTGTTTTGAGATCTAGGACCTGCTCAAGGGATGCGACGATGTATATGTATTTTGCTCGAGGAAGACTCTTGAGAAACTTCTTGACAAGTTTTGATTCTTCAATATTTTCCCCTAATGATGCCATTTTGACGAGATCTCAGTGAGTTTCCCGACAAAATCATCGATTTTATCGGCATCATTCATCTTAAGCCTATCGAATTCTGCCATAAGTGTCTGCAATCTAGCTTCTCTGACTCTCTCTGCTCCAACATACCTCGTTTTAATGGCTTCCCATACCTTCTTTGCAGTATCCAAATCTCCAACCTGCAATATGAGCGCCTCGGGGATTGATTGGAATAATAAGGCGATGGCCATATTATTTTTCTCATCATCAGTTGTTCCCTTGTCAATGACTTCCCATGTCTTATGTACTTTAAGTAAGATCTTCATCTTTATTGCCCAAACCGTATAATTTGTTGAGGTTAGCATTGGGCACTTGATGGATGAAGATCCTATTCCTTCTTTCGTTCCACTTGATCCCACGGCTAGGGCCTTCTCGTCGCCCATGTTTTATCGATTCGTGTTTTCTTCACAGCATAACTTTCTTCTTCGTATTACTCACGAAGGGTGGTTTATCTTATGATCTTTCACAAGCTCTGATACCAATTATTGTTTTAAAGGTTTAAAGGAATAACAAAGAATGATTCTCTTTATTAATAGCTCAAGAAACTTTCTCAAAACTTAAGCTCTCTAACACAAAATCCTTAAACTCAATAAGTTATGCCACAACTTAGCATCTCCTTATATAGAGAAATATCTACACAATTTTTCTATTCTCTCAATAGGACAATTTCCTTTTCTTAGCTTTCTTAACATATTTATATAACTCCTAAATATGTCTCTTATTCCTAATCTCTTTAGGATTGTTTCTTATCCAAGCTTATCCCAACTGTCCAATAGTGACCATTTTGATTGTGGACAAATTGTGTCCATGTCCATTAACGTCTATGTCCATTAACGACCATGCCCATTAACGACCATGTTCAAATGAGCTGTCCATTAGTGTCTATTGGTCAAAATATAACAAATTGTTTAAAAAGTAAAAAAAAAATCTAAAATGTTGATATTTGTTTTGTATGTTTAAATGACATATGGCTTTGTATATTTTGTATGTTTGCTTTGTATATGTTTTTTTTTTAATATTAGCTTATTGATGTTAATAGACGTTTTATTTTTTTCACCATAACCAGATTATACTGATTGTTATAATGGGACCCAATAGCTTAAAGCTAAACGAGATTTTGATTATTTAGAATCATCATCAGTTCCAAATGTATATGTTAGAGAGAGAGAGAGAGAGAGAGAGAGGGCTTAGCGTGAGATCGTTGCTTCGGCGAGTCGCCGTCGAGATTTTTTTTGTTTTTCTTCAGATTTTCTGCCCCCAAAACGATTTTGACCTAATTTTGAAAGTATTTTGGACAGACCATGTCCACAATGTCCAAGTCCGTTTTATCCGTGGATAAAATTGGACCAAGCCCATTTAACCCGCTTCGCATATGGACTTGTCAATGTCCGGTCCATAATATTTTGGCCCATTTTGACACCTTTACCCACGTGATACGCATTTTATATAATTAGATTTTAAATTAAAACCCTCGTTTAGTTTTCCAAAAGTTACGTCTTGTAAATCGCAATTAAAAAATTCAAAAATTGATCCATATCACCTATAAAAAATTATTCTAAATTAAAGAAAGGATTCGAAAACAAATTTCAAATCTTATATAACTTAAAACTAAATCTAACTGATAAAACCAATAGTTTTTATAACAAATTGTTACTTTTCTAATTTAATATATTAGACCATCCACAATGGAGACCTATGTCTCAAACAATAAAAAAAATAATTTTTAATGTTTTAGTATTTTTTAAAGTTGAGACATGTGTCTCTCTTTGTCTCAGGGAATATATTGTGTCTCATTTTCTCTTTCTTTCTCTTACTTTTAATATTTTTTTAATGTGAGACACACCTTGAGACACAAACATTTTAAACAAATGTGGATGCTCTTATGAACCTTATATATATTTAATAGTTTACATTTGTTTATTTGTGGTTTCTATTTGATTCTAAATTAAAGACAATACCTATAGTACCCTCCTCAAATTCTACTAATTCATCTGCCATTGCTTTTTTCTCGTATTTTACTTTTTTGATTTTATTGGTTTCCATTTTCTTTTGAAGACAATTTGCTTTTCTTTTTTATTATATTATTTTTTCTATTAAAAAATAACAAAAAATTGAAAAGTTTATATTAATACATTGACGTTGACGGATTCAACTTTATATAATAAGATATAAATATTTTCTTATTTATATATTCGTATATATTCTAAGTTTAATATAACGTTATTATATATAGTAGAGATAGATAATTATAAATTTTAAAAAAAAATAATAGAATTTTTCTCTAAATTTTTAATGGTATCAGAGCCAAGTTAGCTTGGATTGTATTTTCGATTGATTCATGTTCATGACGAGACGAGGTATTGTTTACGACTTCGCTTTTCATATGGTTCTGTTGGCTTGAGTTGTTTGACCAAGTCTAATTTGGTTTGATTATTTTGATTAATCATTAGTGGAGCTTGTGCTTGTTCGTCACAAGTGGCTTAATAATTTTGACCAAGCTGAAAGGGTTTGTGTTGAATACGCATTTCACATATCTCATAGTTCGAAAATCAGTTTGGGTTTAGGAGAATTTCTTATTAATGAAGTGGGAGTTCGTCGATTACATGAACAAATCAGTTTGTCGGGTTGACAAGCTAGCTTTAGAAGAGTACACTTCAAATTTTAATGATTTTTTAGTTATGTCTTGTGAAAAGTTGTTTACGTACCCTTAGAACAAAAATGAGTCCATTCGTAGTTCATATTATATAGTGAAAGGATTATCGAGCTGTCTAGCTGCGAGTAAGGACTTAGAGATTAAGCGATTGGACATCACTTCTTGAGCGGTTTTGCCGAGACAAATAGCAATAACCCGAGCAAAGCGTGAATGGGAATTGGATATCCTTACTCGCTACCGTTCAATGGTAGGAATGACCCCATGCAAGTCATTTAGTAGTATCTTTCCCTTTTCAATTACCTTTGCCAAATACAATCTCATTGAAGTGATAGCATGGTAAAGTGATCTTTCGTATTTCTGTTCGTGAGAACGTGACCAAAGATGATGCAAGACAACAATTTCTACGGATATTGAAGCCATATGGTAATTCAATGTTTTTAGTGTACACAAGATAGATGATCCGATTGGCCTTTTACCTGGACGAATCTGATACTATATATGGTTTAGACTAAGATTTTTTGTGATTTTCCTTTTTGCAATTGGTTTTGATATTTTTCTTTTTAATTAGGTTTAAGTATTTTTCCTTTTACTAGATCGTTTTTTATTATAAATATTTGGCGTTTCTTTTCATAATCGCCATGTTTTTTTTTGTTTTAACGTTTTTGTGATAGGGTTTAGTCGATTTTTTTCTCTTTGATAGTTTCGGTTTAGGTTTTAGTTTATTTTACGAATGGTTTTTTTTCTTATTTCAAAATTGTAGATCTTGATTTCTTTGTTGTTATTTATTTGTTTTTGTTGTATTTGGTATGAAACTGATATTTTGATTTTGATTTTTTTAGGGTATGTGGATGAAATAAATAGAAGAAAGAGCATACGATTAGAAGCAGAGAATAAATCCGATTAGTGAAGGAACCAGAATTCGCACACATCGTAGATTGGCGAATTCAGTTTAGAGTTTAGGAGAATTATTTTTATTAGATTTATAGCTGTGCCGTTGAAGGCTGCCTACGTACCCTTCAAATAGGGATCAAGCCAAAACGTAGTTCTTGTTACAAAGGATGTGATGGGATTTTGAGATGATCAAGAATGAGGCGATGGCCTCCTTATTTATAAGTCTTGAAGTCCTTAGCTCTTCCTTTTCCTTCTTGACTTTGTATTGGCAATTATCCTTTTTCCTTGAAGCTGATAAGGATAATCTCCTTTCTTTCCGGGATTTGCCTTTATCCAAATAAAGGAAATCTTCTCTTTATTAATTAAAGGAAATTTCCCTTTAATTACGTAGATCGGTTTCGATGGGCCTTGAAGTTGATTGTTGGGCTGATTTCTATTCAAACCGGGTTAAACCGGGGGAGTGCTAAATCCCCCTCTAACAATTAGTCCCCCCCTCAGTTCGGCGAAGGAGTGTTCGAGTTCGGCGGATTTCTTTAGCCCGATTGGAATTGAAATCAGCATCTGGTCGAATTTCCTTTTAGACGTTGTTCGTCTTTGTTCCTGCAAAAATTACTAAAGACGAGAGATTGAGCTCGAGACTGAGCTCGGCGTTTGTTAGTTAGGTGCGAGGTCGGTCTCGGCTTTTCCAAGTTCGGTTTCGATAGTTCGTGCGGGACTGTGAGGTCGGCGAGCTGTGATTGCGAGCTGCCCAATTGTTTAGATCGGTGAATTACGATTACGAGTTGCCATACTGCGGGGTCAGCGAGCTGTGCGGTCGGAGAACTGCGATCGTGAGTTTGGCGAGCAGGGGGTTGGCGAGCTGTGGCCGTGAGTTAGGTGGGGCTGCGAGATCGGCGAACTGTGACTGCATGATGAGTAAGTTGCGACTGAGCTACCTAACTGTTAGACCGACGAGCTGCGACCGCTAGCTACCTTACTGTCGGATCGTCGAGCTACGACCACGAGCTGCTTTACTGCGAAGTAGGCGATATGTTCGATTGGGAGGTAGGTGAACTGCTTGAGTTTGGCTTGATGATACGAACTGTACGAGTTCGGCGAACTGCTTAAGTTCGGCCTGATGATACGAACTGTACGAGTTCGGCGAACTGCTTAAGTTCGGCTTGATGATACGAACTGTACGAGTTCGGCGAACTGCTTAAGTTCGGCTTGAAGGAACGGATCCTATGATATAATCTGAAAAGAAAATATCTTCGAATAACAAGTAAAAAATTTGATAAAAAATACCTGAATTTTAGGGAGCTCTGTAGACGAGCTATAATCGATAAGTGACGAGCTGGATCTATCAGTGGATGTCTTTTTTTTTTTTTTTTTTTTTTTACCGAATTTGACTACGTTGGAGCAAGCCCAACAAAAAAGAGAAATCTGATCTTCTTTCATGTCGGCGGTGATGGTGAGTGAGGTCAGCATCGGGTGCTTCCTGGTCGGCATGCAAGTTACATCTTCTCTGGTCATGGTGGTTTTCATGCTCGGCAAGTGAGTTCGTCACGTTGAGTTCGAGATCGGCGGTACGATAAGCTTGCCTCCGCGAGCTCGGCGTGTTCAATGGCTGCGGTCTGATGAGTTCGGTGTGTTTGCCGAGGTCGGCATGTGCGGCGAGGTCGGCGTGTTCCGCAAGGTCGTCTCGTCATGTGCGAACTCGGTGTTTGTAAGCTCGTGGGAGTGAGCTCGGCGTGTCGTGCTCGGCCAGAACCATCTTTGTTGAGCTCGTTCTTCTTCCTCGGCGAGCTCGTTCATGGTGAGTTTGAGATCGGCGGGTTCATCATGGCGAGAAGAGTCGGAGGCTTTGTCGGATTTCTAGGGTTTTAAAATAATTCTCCATAAACACCAGATTTTTCTTGCCCCTCCTTCTAGCGCCAATTGAAGGAACCAGAATTCGCACACATCGTAGATTGGCGAATTCAGTTTAGAGTTTAGGAGAATTATTTTTATTAGATTTATAGCTGTGCCGTTGAAGGCTGCCTACGTACCCTTCAAATAGGGATCAAGCCAAAACGTAGTTCTTGTTACAAAGGATGTGATGGGATTTTGAGATGATCAAGAATGAGGCGATGGCCTCCTTATTTATAAGTCTTGAAGTCCTTAGCTCTTCCTTTTCCTTCTTGACTTTGTATTGGCAATTATCCTTTTTCCTTGAAGCTGATAAGGATAATCTCCTTTCTTTCCGGGATTTGCCTTTATCCAAATAAAGGAAATCTTCTCTTTATTAATTAAAGGAAATTTCCCTTTAATTACGTAGATCGGTTTCGATGGGCCTTGAAGTTGATTGTTGGGCTGATTTCTATTCAAACCGGGTTAAACCGGGGGATTGCTAAATCCCCCTCTAACAATTAGTCCCCCCCTCAGTTCTTTCAATTAAAGGGGTATGCTCTAACAATTAGTCCCCCCCTCTAACAATTAGTCCCCCCCTCAGTGCTAAATACAGCCCATCTTAATATGCTCTAGGTTTCTCACATTGAATCCGAGTGTGCGAGACGGACTTGGCTTATTTAGCTCGGATAATCTGAGAATTTGGTGCGAGACTGATCTCGGCTTTGAATGTGGAAAGTGTATTATCCATTGCACCATGAGGATGCGTGCGAGCTAAGCTCGGCTTTATCAGATCGTCTGGCCAGGACGTTGATATGGGAACCGTTGGTGGTTGAAAATGCGAACTGTTGAAGTTCGGCAAACGTAAAGTTTGACTTTAGAAAATACGAACTGTTGTAGTTCGGCAAACTAAAAGTTTGGCTTAGAAGATACGAACTGTTGGAGTTCGGCAAACTAAAAGTTTGACTTGTAAAATACGAACTGTTGGAGTTCGGCAAACTAAAAGTTTGACTTAGAAAATACGAACTGTTGGAGTTCGGCAAACTAAAAGTTTGACTTAGAAAATACGAACTGTTGGAGTTCGGCAAACTAAAAGTTTGACTTGTAAAATACGAACTGTTGGAGTTCGGCAAACTAAAAGTTTGGCTTAGAAAATATGAACTGTTGGAGTTCGGCAAACAAAAAGTTTGACTTAGAGGATACGAACTGTTGGAGTTCGGCAAACTAAAAGTTTGACTTAGAAGATACGAACTGTTGGAGTTCGGCAAACTAAAAGTTTGACTTAGAAAATACGAACTGTTGGAGTTCGGCAAACTAAAAGTTTGACTTAGAGGATACGAACTGTTGTAGTTCGGCAAACTAAAAGTTTGGCTTAGAAGATACGAACTGTTGGAGTTCGGCAAACTAAAAGTTTGACTTGTAAAATACGAACTGTTGGAGTTCGGCAAACTGAAAGTTTGACTTAGAAAATACGAACTGTTGGAGTTCGGCAAACTAAAAGTTTGACTTAGAAAATACGAACTGTTGGAGTTCGGCAAACTAAAAGTTTGACTTAGAAAATACGAACTGTTGGAGTTCGGCAAACAAAAAGTTTGACTTAGAGGATACGAACTGTTGGAGTTCGGCAAACTAAAAGTTTGACTTAGAAGATACGAACTGTTGGAGTTCGACAAACTAAAAGTTTGACTTAGAAAATACGAACTGTTGGAGTTCGGCAAACTAAAAGTTTGACTTAGAGGATACGAACTGTTGGAGTTCGGCAAACTAAAAGTTTGACTTAGAAAATACGAACTGTTGGAGTTCGGCAAACTAAAAGTTTGACTTAGAAAATACGAACTGTTGGAGTTCGGCAAACAAAAAGTTTGACTTTAGAAAATACGAACTGTTGGAGTTCGGCAAACAAAAAGTTTGACTTAGAAAATACGAACTGTTGGAGTTCGGCAAACATAAAGTTTGGCTTAGAAAATACGAACTGTTGGAGTTCGGCAAACATAAAGTTTGGCTTTGAAGGTACGAACTATTGGAGTTCGGTAGAATGCCTTGGTAAAATTTTATTAATGTTATAGCTGCACCTTGTGAGGGCTGCCTACGTACCTTCGAAAGAAGGATCAAGCCATTCGTAGTTCATAATAAGATGGCTTTGCGAGCTGTGGAAGCTTCATCTTACTTAGTCGTTTCTTGACTGTTAATTCCGAGGTCGTGTTACACATCCTCTCGAGTTCATTGTGCACACAATTGGTGCCGTACATAATACGGTCTTAGCCGGGGTGTAGAGAATGAACTCGATCTTACGACCTGCTTCTAGGTCGGCGATCGTCGATTGATCGGCTTAGTTCCCATATTGGATCTGAGTGTGCGAGACAGACTCGACTTATTTGGCTCAGACAATCTGGGAATTGCGTCATCCGGCTTATAATTTGCGAATGTTGAGAATTCGGCTTACTATTTCCCAGATCGAATCCGAGTGTATTGTCACTTGATAGAGGAGAAGCTTGATAGCGAGAGCGTAGCTAGGTAGAAGAGCGTCTTTTTTTTTTTTTTTTTTTTTTTTTTTTTTTTTTTTTTTTTTGCGAACTGTGCGCGTTCGGCTTTTTGAGTTCGGCGAACAAGGTCGGCGCGATGCCTGACTGCGAACAAGGTCGGCGCGATGCCTGACTGCGAGAAAGGTGGGCGCGATGCCTGACTGCGAACAAAGTCGGCGCGATGCCTGACTGCGAGCAAGGTGGGCGCGATGCCTGACTGCGAACAAGGTGGGCGCGATGCCTGACTGCGAACAAAGTCGGTGCGATGCCTGACTGCGAGCAAGGTGGGCGCGATGCCTGACTGCGAACAAGGTGGGCGCGATGCCTGACTGCGAACGAGGTCGGCGCGATGCCTGACTGCGAGCAAGGTGGGCGCGATGCCTGACTGCGAACAAGGTCGGCGCGATGCCTGACTGCGAGCAAGGTGGGCGCGATGCCTGACTGCGAGCAAGGTGGGCGCGATGCCTGACTGCGAACAAGGTCGGCGCGATGCCTGACTGCGAGAAAGGTGGGCGCGATGCCTGACTGCGAACAAAGTCGGCGCGATGCCTGACTGTGAGCAAGGTGGGCGCGATGCCTGACTGCGAACAAGGTCGGCGCGATGCCTGACTGCGAGCAAGGTGGGCGCGATGCCTGACTGCGAACAAGGTCGGCGCGATGCCTGACTGCGAGCAAGGTGGGCGCGATTTTTTACCGTGAGTAAGGTCGGCGCGATGCCTGACTGCGAACAAGGCATCGCGCCGATCATTGTTTGACGTCGGTTAACTGCGAGATTGAGCTCGGCACGTCTTCAAGTGAGCTTGGCATGGTGACATGCACGGTACGTCATGCTAGGCATGGTTGTTAGGATAAAATCGGCATGTCTTCATGCTCGGCATGTGTTTCTCGGCGCGTTCGGTATGTTCAATGCGTACCGCAAGTTCGGCGTGGTCCCATGTTCGGCATGACCTTGAACGGGCTCGTGATCATGAGCTCGGCGTGTTGTGATCGTGTTCGTTGGTCGTCGTTATGCACGTCGCTTTTCATGCAAGCTATTCATCATGCATGTTACTTCTCGTCGTGTGTTTAGTGAGTTCATGTCCGGTGAATTGGTTTCTCGTCGTGAGCTCATCATGCTCGGTCATCCTCGGTGTATTGGCGAGTTCGACAAGTTGGTGAGTTCGTCGTGGCCTCGTGATCGGCATGTTCGGCGTATTCAGAGAGATGTGATGACGTCATGGTCGGCATGTTTGTGTTCGGTGGCGACGTGCATGGCTCGTGAGGAGAGTAAGTGACGTCGTCGTTTATGTCTCACGTAATACTTGTTGCTTGCCATGCACGTCACATCTTCTTCTCAAGTCACGATGGTCTTTATGCTCGGTAAGTGAGCTCGTTATTATGTTCGGCCTCTCTTTCATGGTCATGACTCATGAGTGAGCTCGTTCTCGCGTGAGTTCGGTTGATGAGCTGATGAGCTCGTTCCTCTTTTTTTTTTTTTTTTTTTTTTTTTCTTTAACGAATCTGGTCGGGGTTGGGCTTTCGATATTCTCAATACTTTGGGCCAGGGGATGGCTTAATCTAAGATAGACTGATATCAGGTGGGCCGAGAATCTGCTCAAGCCCAAAAGGAAGAAGATCTGGTTTTCGTCTTCACGTCGTAGGTCGGTGTTGGTTCGTCGCAGGTGCGGCGTTAATGGCGGCGGCCATGGCGGAGCTCCGGGAAGCTCGACGTGGTCCCAGATTGCTGACTGTGGTCGGCGTAGGAGGTCACGGACGGAGGTGGTGCTGCTCGCGGCTTCTCCCCTCATTCACGTTCGGTGTTAAGGGCATTGTTGACTGGAAGAGCCATCGCCGAACTCAATTTAACGATATCCGAAAGTACTGTTCTAAATATTCCCCACAGTCGGCGCCAATTGTTGATCCGTAAATCACACAAAAGGGGGTAAAACAGTACTTTTTGTCGGAATCTCGTTTATTGATCTAAGTCGGCGGTTACAACAGAATTTAAGTAAGTAGGCAAAGACAAAAGACTTGAGATCGGTAATGAGCTCTCTCTTGTATTCTCTGTCTCTGCGGAAGTTGTGGATGTCTTGAATGAATGAGCCTCCTCCTTTATTTATAGTGTCTTGAGGCGGTTGAAAGGAAGATTTCCTTTTCCGAGTTCGATTCGGAAAAGGAAATCTTCCGGTTTTCTCTCCGAGATAAGGATAAGTTCCTGATATCTCGAGGAGTCGACCAAAGAGAATATTTCCTTTTCCGAGATCGGTGGGAAAAGGGAAATATTCCGGTTTCATCTGTTGTAACGGACCGGGCTTGTGATGGGCCTAGATCGGTAGCCGAGATGGGCTTTCAGCGAGATTCCGAGCTCGGCCCAACGTTTCGGGCCGACTTGTCTTTGATCCGAACCATCGTAGATCGGTCTTGATTGAACCGATCTCGGTTCGAACCGATCTGAACCGAGTTAAACCAGGGGGTGCTAATCCCCCCTCTAACAATTAGGACTTTCTTTTCCTTCCATATTCATTACGTAGTAGTTTTTTGGTTTTTCTGTATTTGTTATATATGCACTCTAGGGAACAAGCAGCCACCGCCGCAAATATTATTTGAGTTTATCAACAAACAAAAAAGTGAAACCCATTACTGCACTGCTTAGACAATGTCTTCATTTGACTCCACCAGACATCACCTCCTCAACACCAGATCATTTCCTTTGGAAAAACAATCCTCTCGAGCAGCCAGGTCAGTTCTCTTCTTCCCTGACTTGGAGGAATTTGCAATCGAGCTCTCCTTTAGTGCCTTGGCATAAATCTGTTTGGTTTTCTCAAAACATTCCAAAACATGCATTTATGATGTGGCTGGCTGTAAGGGATCGCATTACTACAAGAGACAGATTGCTGAGATGGGGATTGATTGGCCCAGCTAGCTGTCTTCTCTGTAATTACGCAGTTGAATCCAAGGACCACCTATTCTTCAACTGTCCATACTCTGAGGAAGCATGGAGCTTCTTTTCCAGACACCACTCGCTAACTCCTCCACATGATTTTGAGAGTATTGTCTTATGGGTCAAATCGGCAACAAGATCAAAGAAACTGAATGTCATCTGCAAAATGATCCTTCAAGCTCTGGTTTATGAGCTGTGGCGAGAGAGGAATGCGCGACTCCACCGTGCCCTTGCTCGTCCGGTATCACTTCTAATCAAGCAAACTCTCCAAATAATCAGGTTGAAACTCCTCTCTCTTGATCGTCGGCCATCGTGCAACACTTCACAACCTTCAACACTCAACCAAATCTCCTACCTTATGACCTGGTTTGAATTCATACAATTCTCTGCACCTACTACTGGAAGTTAACTTCGTCTACTTCTTGCACTCTTGAAATCTTTGTAATCGGGTTCTGTAATGTCTTTCATTTTTTTCCTTATGTTGCTTAATATCAAACAAATTGTATTCTCAAAAAGATGTCCCAGCAGGAGGAACATCAAAAAGTGAATACATCAGATTTAGAGAAAAAAAAAAAAAAGTGAAACCCTAACCTCAAGAAAAACTATATATTTAAAGCGGCCTCTGCGGCTCTGCCATTGATATCAATATCGGCCACCACCTAGTTAATATATTGTTTTCGTAGCTGCATAAAAGCGCATTCGCAAAAATGTCCAAAGAAAAGCTATTGGGTACAACATTATATGATTCGTAATCCGTGGGCTCGCTTTAAATTATAGTATTAAATTTTGTAAGAAAAAGCAAAAGTAAGTTGCAAACTGAACACCAAAATAATCTCCAATCGAAATGAATCCACATCGGATTGGCGAAAGAAAAGTGCAGCCTTTGCTGATGTGGCAAACAAAATTGATGACTACGCAATGTTGATATACACGTCACTGACTCAGTTATCATTAGTTATCTTTTTTTCTTACTCACTAAAATCTTAAAATTGATGACTCAGTTGTGAGTACAAAAAGCAGTCACCAGTAGGTTATCGAAAATTAAAGGCCCAGCAACAAATCAGGCCCACAAATCGATACAGCCTACGAAGAGTGAAGATGAAGGAAACTTGGTAATCTGCGTGAATTTTGTCAATACTAAAACCAAAACCCAAAACAAGGAATGGGCACGTCCAGAGATAGAAAATTGGTTTGTCCAATTAAAAGGGAAACACGAAACAGAGTTTTTAATGAGGATACATCAAGAATACATAAAAAATTATTGTCCGATACAAAGTTAAATGTTATCAATTATAAAACATTGATAACATCCATTCAATAAATATTTTTTAAATAGATATCAACAATAAATCTAAATAAATGTGTATTAAATATATTAGAGGCGAAGCTTAACATTTATAAAGCCTGAAACAAAATCACAAGTGCATGATTACATCGAGGTAGTATTTGAGGGTCGATCCTACGAAGAATAAAGATTATACACCAAAAATACGAGAAACAAAATAAGCTAGAGCAAGACGTTTTTATGGGATTTTTTATGTTTATGAAAAGAAAAGAAATATAAGAAACCAAAATGCAAGAAGGTAAAGAAAAGAGAAAAGTGTTGGATCATACATGACGCATTAACTCATCATCCTATTTTGAAAAAGAAAAAAAATATGAATTAGATAATTCTAATATTAGTAGAATTTCACTATTACAACTACTAATTTTATAATGATAAAATTTCACATAATAACTGTTAGTTTGCAAATACGACAAACAAACAACAATATATATAATCCTCCAACTATTTTAGTTTATTATACAAAAACACAAAAAAAAATTAGTAACATAATTTTTAAAATAACGGAGAAGAAATATTTTATAATAATATATTATTTTATAGAAAAAAATAATGAAAATAGACTCGCGGATTAAATCATAGTTGTTTGTAATAAGATTTTTTTTTGTTTTTTTAAAAAATTAATATTAAAAAAAAGTGTAGGTCCATGGGCTAAGATACAACTAATGTATGTGCCACGCAAATCGGGCCATATAAACTAACCACAAATATCTTTTATCTACTAAAGCACAAGTCACCAGACCTAGCTTGTATTTACATTTAAAATTAAAAAAATAACTAAAACAAGATAATGCTAAAAAAAAATAATGAACAAAAAAAAAAGCACAAATGACTCCTCCAATTATATCTTCACATGTGTCAAATTTTCAATGAAAAATACAGAAAAATTAAACGTATCCATTCACAATTTATGTAATAAAATACTAAATCTCTTAAATATCTCCCTCTAGCTCACGATTCTCCCCACGTAATTTAACAGTTTTATTGCTCTAGAAAAAACCACCACTACTCTGCTTTCTCTCGCTCTCATATCTCTGAAAATATAAAACACAAAACACTTGCACAGTTACAATTTGACACATGTCACTTAAGATAATCTTTTAATTAAAATAACTTAATTATATCATAAAAGTATCTCAAAAAGTACCCTATTTGATCGTTAAAAAAAAAAAACTAAAATCTCCAGCCAAAAAACAAGCATTACACGTGTCCAGAGATATTGGGGATATAATAGCTGCATGAAGATCAAGAGAGAAAAAAAGGTACCGTGTTGAAGAATTCTCTAGCATAAATGTTTTTGGCCACTTGGTTAGATATGTTTCCAACCATAAGACAGCGTGGAGATCAAGATGGTTCTACCAAACAAAAACAGAGGAAACGAATGTCAGAAGTTTGAAAATATAAAGGAAATAGATTCTGTTAATAAGATAAGCTTATAAAGAAAACACACCGTAGGTTCATCAAGCAACAACAGATCAGGCTCTATAAATAGTGCACGAGCAAGTGCAGTTCGCATCCTCCAGCCTCCTGAAAAAGTATTTGTAGATTTCTTCTGCATTTCTGGAGTGAAACTGAACCCCTGGAGATATCATAGAGAACAACGTTTGCAAGTTAGCAGTAGTCAGAAGTTGAAAGCAACAAAAGCACATGCAAAGAATTTCTAACAGGAGATAGCACCAAAAGGCTAGCCTTTATATGCTTTTGTAATGATGGGTCACGACTTGTGTCCAGATATACATATGCCCTTTTGTTTATAACCTTGCTATAATGAGAAACAAATACCCTACGAAGGCAGCAGAAATCTTTTAATGGTAGAGAGCAACTTACGGCAAGGATACTAGCTGCCCGAGCCTCAGCAGTATAAGCATCAATTGCATCAAGCCTTTTGTATATTTCTTCAAGCCTTTGAGACAAGATCTCCTTCAACTGTATTTTTGGTAGGCATTCCATCCTTAGCTGTGGGTTCTTCCAACTCCAGTTCTCTCTTCAGATAGCTCCAGTCCAAATGAGAGTGTGATTGATCCGTCGACGATGAGATCACGGCCTCCAACAGAGACATTGAAGTTATCCATATGAATATCTCTGACAGCGGAGCCACCACCAGTGTCATGATTCACACTAACAGTAGGCATCCCTGCTTTAACCGCTTCCATTTCAGCAACATGCTGTTGATACTGAACCTGCATAACCAGGTAGTAAATCAGCAAAAGGAACACAATAAAGCAAAAAAAAAACTGTATACCTCTCTTTGGCGATCATCCTTTTTCTTTCTCCTTTCAATAGATGTTTTTGGCCACTTGTTATGCAGGTTCTCTCTTTTTGTATAAACCTCTCTGGAGTGAAACTGAGCCCCTGGAGATATCATAGAGAACAACGTTTGCAAGTTAGCAGTAGTCAGAAGTTGAAAGCAACAAAAGCAAAAAATTAAGCAAAAAACTGTATAAATCTAGTTTAGTTAAAATTAATAGAGAGGTTTAATGCAGTTAGGTATTTTAGAAATAGACATAGAATGATTAGTTTCATTAGTAAGTGTATTTACTGAAAAAATGAATTCTCGTAGGGGTTAGCTCACAAATTATGAAATAATTTTGAAAATTTTAGTTATCTTGTTTTAATACATAGTCACATCGTACATGAATATTGAAAATAGATCTTAGATTTTTGGGACCCTAATTGTCTCCGAATCTCCAAAAAAATCGAGATCTCATAGTGTAGTCAACCGATTTAAAGAAAATAATTTTTTTATTAAATTACTTGTTTTAAAATAATTTTAGATGCCAAAAACCTTCAAACTTGTTGAGTTAAAATTAATAGAGAGGTTTAATGAGGTTAGGTATTTTAGAAATAAACATAGGATTATTAGTTTCATTAGTAAGTGTATTTACCGAAAAAATGAATTATCATAGGGGTTAGCTCACAAATTATGAAATAATTTTGAAAATTTTAGTTATCTTGTTTTAATACATAGTCACATCGTACACGAATATTGAAAATAGATCTTAGATTTTTGGGACCCTAATTGTCCCCGAATCTCCAAAAAATCGAGATCTCATAGTGTAGTCAACCGATTTCAAGAGAATATAAAACTTTATTAAATTACTAGTTATAAAATAATTAAAGATGCCAAAAAATATTTAAACTAATTTAGTTTACATTAATAGAGAGGTTTATTGTGGTTAGATATTTTATAAATTAACATAGGATGATTAGTTTCATAAGTTACTGCATTTACCGAAAAAATGAATTCTTGTAAAGGTTAGCTCACAAATTAATTTTGAAAATTTTGGTTATCTTGTTTTAATACATAGTCGCATCCTAGATGAATATCGAAACTATATCATAGATGTTTGGGTCCCTAATTGTCTCCGGATCTCAAAAAATCGAAATCTCATAGTGTAGTAAACCGATTTAAAGTGAATAAAAAACTTTATTAAATAAATTGTTATAAAATAATTAAAAATGACAAATAACCTTTAAACTAGATTACATAACATTAATAGAGAGGCTTATTGTGGTTAGGTATTTTAGAAAAAGACATAGAATGATTATTTTCATAAGTTACTGCATTTACCGAAAAAATTGAATTCTCGTAGGGGGTTACCTCACAAATTATGAAATAATTTTAGTTATCTCATTTTAATACATATTCGCATCCTAAAAGAATACTGAAACTAGATCATAGATGTTTGATTTCCTAATTGTCCATGAATCTACAAAAAAATCGAGATTTCATAGTGTAGTCAACAGATATAAAGCGAATAAATTTTTTTATTAAATTACTTGTTATAAATTACTTGTTATAGAATAAATAAAGATGCCAAAAAAACCTTTAAACTAGTATCGTTAAAATTAATAGAGAGGTTTATTGCGGTTAGGTATTTTAGAAATAGACATATGATGATTAGTTTCATTAGTTAATGTATTTACCGAAACAATGAATTCTCGTAGGGGTTAGCTCACAAATTATGAAATAATTTTGAAAATTTTATTTATCTTGTTTTAATACATAGTCACATCGTACATGAATATTGAAAATAAATCTTAGATTATTGGGACCCTAATTGTCCCTGAATCTCCAAAAAATCGAGATCTCATAGTGTAGTCAACCGATTTAAAGCGAATAAAAATATTTATTAAACTACTTGTTATAAAAAAATTAAAGAAGCCAAAAACCTTTAAACTAGTTTAGTTAAAATTAATAGATAGGTTTAATGCGGTTATGTATTTTAGAAATAGACATAGGATGATTAGTTTCATTAGTTAGTGTATTTACCAAAAAAATGAATTCTCGTAGGGGCTAGCTCACAAATTATGAAATAATTTTGAAAATATTTATTATCTTGTTTTAATACATAGTCACATCGAACATGAATATTGAAAATAGATCTTAGATTTTTGGGACCCTAATTGTCCCGGAATCTCCAAAAAATCGAGATCTCATAGTGTAGTCAACCGATTTAAAGCTAATAAAAAAATTTATTAAACTACTTGTTATAAAAAAATTAAAGATGCCAAAAAACTTAAACTAGTTTAGTTAAAACTAATAGAGAGGTTTAATGAGGTTATGTATTTTAGAAATAGACATAGGATGATTAGTTTCATTAGTAAGTGTATTTACCGAAAAAATGAATTCTCGTAGGGGTTAGCTCACAAATTATGAAATAATTTTGAAAATTTTAGTTATTGTATTTTAATACATAGTCACATCGTACATGAATATTGAAAATAGATCTTAGATTTTTGGGACCCTAATTATCCCCGAATCTCCAAAAAATCGAGATCTCATATTGTAGTCAACCGATTTAAAGCGAATAATGTTTTTTTATTAAATTACTTGTTATAAAATAATTAAAGATGCCAATAACCTTTAAACTAGTTTAGTTAACATTAATATAGAGGTTTAATGCGGTTAGGAATTTTAGAAATAGACATAGGATGATTAGTTTCATTAGTTAGTTTAGCTAACGCTCACAAATTTTGAAATAATATTGAAAATTTTAGTTATCTTTTTTAAATAGATAGGCACATTCTACATGAATATTGAAACTAGATCATAGATATTTGGGACCCTAATTGTCCCCGAATATCCAAAAAATCGAGATCTCATAGTGTAGTCAACCGATTTAAAGCGAATAAATTTTTTTATTAAATTAATTTTTATAAAATAATTAAAGTTGCCAAAAAACTTTAAACTAGTTTAGTTAACATTAATAGAGAGGTTTAATATGGTTATGTATTTTAGAAATAAACATATGATGATTAGTTTCATTAGTTAGTGTATTTACCAAAAAAATGAATTCTCGTAGGGGTTAGCTCACAAATTATGAAATAATTTTGAAAATTTTAGTTATCTTGTTTTAATACATAGTCACATCGTACATGAATATTGAAAATAGATCTTAGATTTTGGGGACCCTAATTGTCCCCGAATCTCCAAAAAATCGAGATCTCATAGTGTAGTCAACCGATTTAAAGCGAATAAAAAACTTTATTAAACTACTTGTTACTAAAAAATTAAAGGCGCCAAAAACCTTTAAACTAGTTTAGTTAATGCTAATAGAGAGGTTTAATGAGGTTAGGTATTTTAGAAATAGACATATGATGATTAGTTTCATTAGTAAGTTGATAGTTGCATAATTTAGCCCATTTTAGCATACATTTTAGTTAGCATTTTGTGACTTATTGCATTCATTTCATTGTTTTTGGTATAGTTTGCATCCATTTTAGAGTTAGTGAGTCTTAGGTTAGTTTTTGCATATGTTTGTGTGCTATGGAGTCTTTTAGGTACCATTTGGAGCTTATGGAAGCTTATTGGAGTTTTGGGGAAGATCATGGACTAGGAGGAACGTACCCGCAGCAAACGGAGATGATCAAGTGATGAAGGAGAAAACCAGACAGCGCAGCGGTCAACTCACAGCGGTCAAACCAGACCGCTGCACTTCCAACATTCGCAGCGGCCAGCTCACAGCGGTCTACAGTGACCGCTGCGGATCCTCCCGTCAAAAACACAGAGATTCACAGCGGTCATGCAGCGGTATAGGGAGACCGCTGCGGATCCATCCGGAGCAAAAACCAGGCGTTTCACAGCGGTCATGCAGCGGTATGAGCTGACCGCTGTGAACCTTCTCGGGCACAAAAATTGTCGGGTCAAACCCGGTTTGTCCCGGGTTGACCCGACCCGATCTGTATCTATTTAAGCAAATTAAGCCTAATTAGCCGGCGGCTTCTTTTGAGGGTTCTAAGCCACTTATTTCTTTTTTCTTCTTTTCTTGTTTTTGTTTTGTATGAAAGATTCAAGATCCAAACCATTTTAGTGAAGATTTTCTTAAACTCTTTTTACCATTCTTCTTATTTTGCTTATGGCTTTCATTTGTACGGTTTATATTTGTGATTTAGCTATGTGTGAGTAGTTCTTTTAGGATTCTTGGGTGAAGTAGACTAGGGTGATTCTAGGTTTGTTCTTGATGTTTAAGAACTAGATTAGTTGATATCCTTTCTCATTGAGTGTTATTAATGCTGGATTGGCCTTGACAAAGTTGATTTAGATCATAGGGAATTTCTCGCCCGGAAGGTGTTCGATGAAATTCCCCAACCAATTCAATGAGTGTTTTACATTCCTAGCCTATGGAAATAGATGTCTAGGGTGTTTAATGGCTATTTAGACTTGTTATTAATGCTTGTTAGTCATAGAATCGCGAACGGAAGTTTATGACGATTGATGACTAAGAAATGGGTTAATACCATGGAAGTGGATTAATCTTTAGTAGTGTTCTAAGGCCTAGGGAGATATTTAGTCGAATGTTTGAGCATCTTGAGTAGATTAAAGAATCACCCGAGTCGATTGCTTTACCCGAGAATTCGTTTGTTTAAATTTGATATTAATCGTTTTCTTGTTTGCTTTGCTACTCGTTTATTTCTCTATTTTGCACGTTTCAAATTGTCCGATAAAAACCAAAACCCGATATTTGCTTAGATTAGATAGCGTCCTGTATTCTTAGTGCGTCGTTCTTATTTCCCTGTGGATTCGATCCCAAAGTGCTACAATGACATGCCATTAGATTGAGGCATTGTGCACAGTGGGTAATTGTGCGAACCGTAAAAAGCTCACTATCAATTTGGCGCCGTTGCCGGGGAAATTAGCAACAGCCATTAGGATTTGGATACTATTTGAGACTAAGTTCTTGACTTCTACTAACTTTTTATTTTCTTCTTTTTTGCTTCTTAGAGTCGATGGCCATGGATTACAATGATTGGCCACAAGAAGAGGATGCCACATTTGATGAAAGCATTGATGATGAGCCATATGTGGAGCCACCATTTGATGAAAGTGTACTCACATCAGAACAAAAAGTAGAGTTGGATGAGCTTTGCAAAGAAAACCCGGCATTGACAAGGAGTAATCTCGCGATTATGATCCGTTTGAACCTCATGTCACGTCGGGCAGCGCTTGAGGGAAGGGAGCTCACATATATTGAGATAAAGATAGCTCATGCACTCGAAGAGGTAATTTATTGGGTTCCACCATGCCAACTAGAAGGTATTTTTGACACAACCTTTGAAATCGTTGATTATGAGGATAGTCACTTGCCTTGCATTGAAGATGTAGCTTCTAGTTCACATGCTCTCAAGCTCATTAATGATTGCTGTGATTTAATATGTGAGTCTCAAATACTAGAAACCTTAAGAGTAGAAAAGCTTGCTAGTGATTATCATGAAGTATGTTTTGATATTAATTATCTATGTGCTTTGAATGATCATGATATCGAGTTTAAGCTTTCAATGCCTGAGGAATCTAGTTCTCTTCTTGAAAAATCTTACCTAGGGGGTGTGCTTGATGTAGATAAGATCTTGAATGAGATAGATGACCCTAAGGTTGAGATGAAATCTAGGAAAGAGGATGTGTTTTACATGATTGATGGAGATGAAGTTGACTATTTTGTGATTAACTCGTTTAAACATGAAATCGACTTTATTTTTCCATCAAATGCATTTGGTCCTCGTGAACATCTCATCATCAAGGAAAATTCCAAGATGTATGCTATATTTTTAGTAACCTTTCTTGATGTGATTTATGCCTCTTTGCCATGGATAGTCGTGTGCCATGTTGCATATTTTGTTTCTTGTCCTGACAAGAGAAGGACCAAAGGTGCATTGGCTCAACCTTTTGATTCTCATGATTAACAGTTGAAACGTCAAGCTTAGCGACGTAAAACAAGCGCTCTTGGGAGGCATTCCCATGACTATCTTTGTATATATTTTCGTTCTTTCTTGTTCTTTTTAATGTTTTTGTTTGATGTTTATAGTTTTCTTGGGTCCAAGGTCGTGGTGCTTAATGCATGAATGGGTAGAGCTACAGCACGTCACACTTCTCTCCAATCCAAAGGTATGATCCAAACTCCATTTCATTGTACATACTTTTTGCATATTTATACCTTCTCTTTGACTTTTGTTGCACCGAGACGTTGCAATTCAAGTTCGGGGGAAGGATTTGTGTCTTTTGATCTTGTGTTTTGTGATCTTATTTTTATTTTTCCATCTTTGAGTCTCATTCATTCATATAAGTGCATATAAAAACCATAAAAAAAAATTTTTAGTTGCATTTTGCATGTTTAAGATTGAGTCTAGATGCATATAGGATTGCATTCACTTGCATTGGGAGAATTATCCATGTAGAATATAAACTTAAGAGCTTGAATTAATGCCCTCGTTAGGAGTTCTTTGATGCATTTGAGCGATCACGAAGTTAAGGATGATCCATGCTTTGATCTTGCGGTTTGAATGTTTTTGTCTTGGTTGAAGCATGCTTTGAATTGAATCTAACTCTATCTACATGAACTTTAATCTTGACTTGAAATTATCATGCTTGTACATTGAAAAGTTGAACTCATGGATGTCATATACATATTTGAGCTATCTTACCCCTTTTTACCACTCTCTTGTTAGCTCAAATAGCTGATTCCCATATTTGGAACGGTTAACCACACCCTTAACTAAGCCTTTCCTTCAAGCCTTCATCTCTTGTGTGTGTCGTGAGGTCTAATTTGGAATGAACTTAGCAAAAAGTGTTGAGTTTGGAACGACAAGGAGTTGATAGATAGGTTGGTGATTTGGGTGTTGATGTAAAGAAAAGAAAGTGTGGAGAAAATAAAAGATTGGGAAAAAGGATAGGGGAAAGTAAAAAGTTTGGATTGGTTGGCATGAAAGTGTGGAATAGCTCTAGGTGTTGAAAGTATAAGTCTCTATGTGTGTAAAAAAAAAAAAAAAAAAAAAAAAAAAAAAAAAAAAAAAATATGGCTAAGGCATCTAAATGATGATTGAGAGACTAGTTATGAAAGTGAAAAAGAGCTAAAAGAAAAAGATGAAGAGCCAATCCATTTGTTGAAAGAGAAGAAGAAAAGAAATGTGGTCTAAGAAGGCAAAATGCCTTGTGATATGGGTAGTTTAGAATGGATCTTGATGAGTTTAGAAATAGGAGTGGAGTTCATATTGGGGCATTGGGTAGACGGATGTCATCCTTGTACGCATCAATTGTTCTTTACTCTTAGCATTTTGCCAAAGTTCATTCTTTCGTGAGAGATCCCATTGCATTGGAATACCCACATGATTGAGATTATTTTCATCTCAAAACCTTTTCCCTAAGCCAAATGAGTTCACTTGATTTTTATTAAGCATGATTCACCATTGTACTTAATGAATGTTAAAGAGTTAGAGGATATGATTACTTGTAGATGCTAAGGCTTATACCAAATTCGTGTAGCGACGAGTATGGCTAAATCTTTTGAAGTAGAGGTTGTTTGCGCATCACATAACTACTACCAAGGGCATTGAATTGAATTCTTTTGTTAATATTCTCGGATATGATCTCTCGCATTCCAACCTCTTCTTCGACTTGTTCTTGTTTGTTTGCTTGCGGACAAGCAAAAGGCAAGTTCGGGGGAGTTGATAGTTGCATAATTTAGCCCATTTTAGCATACATTTTAGTTAGCATTTTGTGACTTATTGCATTCATTTCATTGTTTTTGGTATAGTTTGCATCCATTTTAGAGTTAGTGAGTCTTAGGTTAGTTTTTGCATATGTTTGTGTGCTATGGAGTCTTTTAGGTACCATTTGGAGCTTATGGAAGCTTATTGGAGTTTTGGGGAAGATCATGGACTAGGAGGAACGTACCCGCAGCAAACGGAGATGATCAAGTGATGAAGGAGAAAACCAGACAGCGCAGCGGTCAACTCACAGCGGTCAAACCAGACCGCTGCACTTCCAACATTCGCAGCGGCCAGCTCACAGCGGTCTACAGTGACCGCTGCGGATCCTCCCGTCAAAAACACAGAGATTCACAGCGGTCATGCAGCGGTATAGGGAGACCGCTGCGGATCCATCCGGAGCAAAAACCAGGCGTTTCACAGCGGTCATGCAGCGGTATGAGCTGACCGCTGTGAACCTTCTCGGGCACAAAAATTGTCGGGTCAAACCCGGTTTGTCCCGGGTTGACCCGACCCGATCTGTATCTATTTAAGCAAATTAAGCCTAATTAGCCGGCGGCTTCTTTTGAGGGTTCTAAGCCACTTATTTCTTTTTTCTTCTTTTCTTGTTTTTGTTTTGTATGAAAGATTCAAGATCCAAACCATTTTAGTGAAGATTTTCTTAAACTCTTTTTACCATTCTTCTTATTTTGCTTATGGCTTTCATTTGTACGGTTTATATTTGTGATTTAGCTATGTGTGAGTAGTTCTTTTAGGATTCTTGGGTGAAGTAGACTAGGGTGATTCTAGGTTTGTTCTTGATGTTTAAGAACTAGATTAGTTGATATCCTTTCTCATTGAGTGTTATTAATGCTGGATTGGCCTTGACAAAGTTGATTTAGATCATAGGGAATTTCTCGCCCGGAAGGTGTTCGATGAAATTCCCCAACCAATTCAATGAGTGTTTTACATTCCTAGCCTATGGAAATAGATGTCTAGGGTGTTTAATGGCTATTTAGACTTGTTATTAATGCTTGTTAGTCATAGAATCGCGAACGGAAGTTTATGACGATTGATGACTAAGAAATGGGTTAATACCATGGAAGTGGATTAATCTTTAGTAGTGTTCTAAGGCCTAGGGAGATATTTAGTCGAATGTTTGAGCATCTTGAGTAGATTAAAGAATCACCCGAGTCGATTGCTTTACCCGAGAATTCGTTTGTTTAAATTTGATATTAATCGTTTTCTTGTTTGCTTTGCTACTCGTTTATTTCTCTATTTTGCACGTTTCAAATTGTCCGATAAAAACCAAAACCCGATATTTGCTTAGATTAGATAGCGTCCTGTATTCTTAGTGCGTCGTTCTTATTTCCCTGTGGATTCGATCCCAAAGTGCTACAATGACATGCCATTAGATTGAGGCATTGTGCACAGTGGGTAATTGTGCGAACCGTAAAAAGTTCACTATCAGTAAGTGTATTTACCCAAAAAATGAATTCTCGTAAGGCTACCTCACAAATTATGAAATAATTTTGAAAATTTTAGAAATCTTGTTTTAATACATAGTCACATCCTACACGAATATTGAAAATATATCATAGATTTTAGGGACCCTAATTGTCCCCGAATATCCAAAAAATCGAGATCTCATAGTGTAGTCAACCGATTTAAAGCGAATAAAATACTTTATTAAATTACTTGTTATAAAATAATTAAAGATGCCAAAAACCTTTAAACTAGTTTAGTTAACATTAATAGAGAGTTTTAATACGGTTAGGTATTTTAGAAATAGACATAGGATAATTAGTTTCATTAGTTAGTGTATTTACAAAAAAATGAATTCTCGTAGGGGTTAGCTCACAAATTATGAAATAATTTTGAAAATTTTAATTATCTTGTTTTAATACATAGTCACATCCTACATGAATATTGAAAATAGATATTAGATTTTTGGAACCCTAATTGTCCCCGAATCTCTAAAAAATTGAAATCTTATAGTATAGTCAACTGATTTAAAGCAAATAAAAAACTTTATTAAATTACTTGTTATAAAATATTTAAAGATGCCAAAAACCTTTAAACTAGTTTAGTTAACATTAATAGAGCGGTTTAATGCGGTTAGATATTTTAGAAATAGACATAGGATGGTTAGTTTCACTAGTTAGTGTATTTACAGAAAAAATGAATTCCCGTAGGGGTTAGCTCACAAATTATGAAATAATTTTGAAAATATTAGTTATCTTGTTTTTATACATAGTTACATCCTACATGAATATTGAAACTAGATCATAGATTTTTGGGACCCTAATTTTCTCTGAATCTCAAAAAAAATCGAGATCTCATAGTGTAGTCAACCGATTTAAAGAAAATAAAACAAATTATTAAATTACTTGTTATAAAATAATTTTAGATGCCAAAAACCTTTAAACATGTTTAGTTAACATTAATAGAGAGGTTTAATGCGGTTATGTATTTTAAAAATAGACATAGGATGACTAGTTTCATTAGTTATTGTATTTACCGAAAAAATGAATTCTCGTAGGGGTTAGCTTACAAATTATGAAATATTTTTGAAGATTTTAGTTATCTTGTTTTAATACATAGTCACATCGTACATGAATATTGAAAATATATCTTAGGTTTTTGGGACACTAATTGTCCCTGAATTTCCAAAAAATCGAGATCTCATAGGTAGTCAATCGATTTAAAAAGAATAAAAAACATTATTAAACTACTTGTTATAAAAAATTTAAAGATTCCAAAAAACTTTAAACTAGTTTAGTTAAATTTAATAGAGAGGTTTAATGCGGTTAGGTATTTTAGAAATAGACATAGGATGATTTGTTTCATTAGTAAGTGTATTTACCAAAAAAATGAATTCTCGTAGGAGCTAACTCACAAATTATAAAATAATTTTGAAGATTTTAGTAATCTTGTTTTAATACATAGTCACATCGTACACGAATATTGAAAATAAATCTTAGATATTTGGGACCCTAATTGTCCCCGAATCTCCAAAAAATCGAGATCTCATAGTGTAGTCAACCGATTTAAAGCGAATAAAAAACTTTATTAAACTAATTTTTATAAAAAATAAAGCTTAATAAAGTGTTTAAATACACGTCACTGACTCAGTTATCATTAGTTATCTTTTTTTCTTACTCACTAAAATCTTAAAATTGATGACTCAGTTGTGAGTACAAAAAGCAGTCACCAGTAGGTTATCGAAAATTAAAGGCCCAGCAACAAATCAGGCCCACAAATCGATACAGCCTACGAAGAGTGAAGATGAAGGAAACTTGGTAATCTGCGTGAATTTTGTCAATACTAAAACCAAAACCCAAAACAAGGAATGGGCACGTCCAGAGATAGAAAATTGGTTTGTCCAATTAAAAGGGAAACACGAAACAGAGTTTTTAATGAGGATACATCAAGAATACATAAAAAAGATAACAATACAAAATAATAAAATAACAAAAATAAGTTTAATGATTCTTTTTATCTAAAAAAATTTACTCGCAAAAAAAGTATCCATCTTTCTATACCTCAAATTCGCATTCAATCTGATGCGATTTTTAATTTTGGATATCATCCATTGTTTCCCATGTTGTATTACATTGAGCAATTCCCAATTATGAACTAAAGATGCTCGTCGAAATAAAAACCAATTTACTGAAATTTGTTGGTAGCCATTATCATTCGCTATCAACACAGTCACTGTGTTACCAGATGTATTATTCACAATGGCTTGATGCATAACCAAAATCATATTAGCTAAGATATTATTGTTTGAAGCTTGAGGCATAACGGTTGAGAGTTGATGGAACTGTATTCTGGAGTTTTCGATCAGGGTTTGGGTGTCTATTGTAACCCGGTTGGTGAAGGCTGCAACAATGATTTCCTCCACATGACCATTGAAGCCCCAATCCACAAGTCTGACCCGTAGGGCAGGCGAGCTATGCGATGGCCTAAGATCACCATATTTGTTTTTATCTTTTTATGGGTCACATATTTAATTTTAGGTTTATAGTATATAATGCACAAAATTTGAATTCCATGTTTTTATTTAAAATACTATTTTGTAACTAAAAAACAATTGGGTTGTCACATAATTATCTATCTAAAGAACCACCGAAAAAACTGAACGATTTAGAAAAAAATGTAAAGAAGATTATTTTTCAGAAATAATGTTTTGTTCTTTTTTTCGATTTGCTGTATTTTTTCAGAAATGCAAAGATGAGTTTTTTTGTTTAACTGCAAAATTTGTAATTTATAAAGTACCACATTTTTTGTATTGCCTCGGACCACCATTTATGTTGGACTGGGGCTGCCGATCCGTCAATTCCTCTTTGTTACAAGCGGCAAACCTTGACACATTATAAAACCTCGAAACCGAAACCATATTTTTGTTGTAGCTAGTTTGCTTTCGATCTTACAAAGTCTTGAACGTAACCATTGATTTTTGTGGATTCAATCCCTAAATATTACCACGATTATCTGTGCGCTTTCAGGATATTTCTTAGTGGTTTAAAACCTAAAGAACAATAACCGTTCCATCAGTTGCATTAGAATTCTCGATGGTACACATATGACAATGCAAGTTGGAAGTGATAAAAAGGAAAAGTATTGGAACTTCCGCAAGCATTTTACCATGAACGTGCTTGCGATTTGTAACTTTAACATGGAGTTTATATATACATATGTGGGGACACTACGAAGAGGCCATAATTCAAAATTATTGACATATTGTGCACAACATGATGAACATTGTTATGTGTACCCAGAGACCAAGTCCATGTAAGGACACATGTTAAAATTATTGTCCGATACAAAGTTAAATGTTATCAATTATAAAACATTGATAACATCCATTCAATAAATATTTTTTAAATAGATATCAACAATAAATCTAAATAAATGTGTATTAAATATATTAGAGGCGAAGCTTAACATTTATAAAGCCTGAAACAAAATCACAAGTGCATGATTACATCGAGGTAGTATTTGAGGGTCGATCCTACGAAGAATAAAGATTATACACCAAAAATACGAGAAACAAAATAAGCTAGAGCAAGACGTTTTTATGGGATTTTTTATGTTTATGAAAAGAAAAGAAATATAAGAAACCAAAATGCAAGAAGGTAAAGAAAAGAGAAAAGTGTTGGATCATACATGACGCATTAACTCATCATCCTATTTTGAAAAAGAAAAAAAATATGAATTAGATAATTCTAATATTAGTAGAATTTCACTATTACAACTACTAATTTTATAATGATAAAATTTCACATAATAACTGTTAGTTTGCAAATACGACAAACAAACAACAATATATATAATCCTCCAACTATTTTAGTTTATTATACAAAAACACAAAAAAAAATTAGTAACATAATTTTTAAAATAACGGAGAAGAAATATTTTATAATAATATATTATTTTATAGAAAAAAATAATGAAAATAGACTCGCGGATTAAATCATAGTTGTTTGTAATAAGATTTTTTTTTGTTTTTTAAAAAAATTAATATTAAAAAAAAGTGTAGGTCCATGGGCTAAGATACAACTAATGTATGTGCCACGCAAATCGGGCCATATAAACTAACCACAAATATCTTTTATCTACTAAAGCACAAGTCACCAGACCTAGCTTGTATTTACATTTAAAATTAAAAAAATAACTAAAACAAGATAATGCTAAAAAAAAATAATGAACAAAAAAAAAAGCACAAATGACTCCTCCAATTATATCTTCACATGTGTCAAATTTTCAATGAAAAATACAGAAAAATTAAACGTATCCATTCACAATTTATGTAATAAAATACTAAATCTCTTAAATATCTCCCTCTAGCTCACGATTCTCCCCACGTAATTTAACAGTTTTATTGCTCTAGAAAAAACCACCACTACTCTGCTTTCTCTCGCTCTCATATCTCTGAAAATATAAAACACAAAACACTTGCACAGTTACAATTTGACACATGTCACTTAAGATAATCTTTTAATTAAAATAACTTAATTATATCATAAAAGTATCTCAAAAAGTACCCTATTTGATCGTTAAAAAAAAAAAACTAAAATCTCCAGCCAAAAAACAAGCATTACACGTGTCCAGAGATATTGGGGATATAATAGCTGCATGAAGATCAAGAGAGAAAAAAAGGTACCGTGTTGAAGAATTCTCTAGCATAAATGTTTTTGGCCACTTGGTTAGATATGTTTCCAACCATAAGACAGCGTGGAGATCAAGATGGTTCTACCAAACAAAAACAGAGGAAACGAATGTCAGAAGTTTGAAAATATAAAGGAAATAGATTCTGTTAATAAGATAAGCTTATAAAGAAAACACACCGTAGGTTCATCAAGCAACAACAGATCAGGCTCTATAAATAGTGCACGAGCAAGTGCAGTTCGCATCCTCCAGCCTCCTGAAAAAGTATTTGTAGATTTCTTCTGCATTTCTGGAGTGAAACTGAACCCCTGGAGATATCATAGAGAACAACGTTTGCAAGTTAGCAGTAGTCAGAAGTTGAAAGCAACAAAAGCACATGCAAAGAATTTCTAACAGGAGATAGCACCAAAAGGCTAGCCTTTATATGCTTTTGTAATGATGGGTCACGACTTGTGTCCAGATATACATATGCCCTTTTGTTTATAACCTTGCTATAATGAGAAACAAATACCCTACGAAGGCAGCAGAAATCTTTTAATGGTAGAGAGCAACTTACGGCAAGGATACTAGCTGCCCGAGCCTCAGCAGTATAAGCATCAATTGCATCAAGCCTTTTGTATATTTCTTCAAGCCTTTGAGACAAGATCTCCTTCAACTGTATTTTTGGTAGGCATTCCATCCTTAGCTGTGGGTTCTTCCAACTCCAGTTCTCTCTTCAGATAGCTCCAGTCCAAATGAGAGTGTGATTGATCCGTCGACGATGAGATCACGGCCTCCAACAGAGACATTGAAGTTATCCATATGAATATCTCTGACAGCGGAGCCACCACCAGTGTCATGATTCACACTAACAGTAGGCATCCCTGCTTTAACCGCTTCCATTTCAGCAACATGCTGTTGATACTGAACCTGCATAACCAGGTAGTAAATCAGCAAAAGGAACACAATAAAGCAAAAAAAAAACTGTATACCTCTCTTTGGCGATCATCCTTTTTCTTTCTCCTTTCAATAGATGTTTTTGGCCACTTGTTATGCAGGTTCTCTCTTTTTGTATAAACCTCTCTGGAGTGAAACTGAGCCCCTGGAGATATCATAGAGAACAACGTTTGCAAGTTAGCAGTAGTCAGAAGTTGAAAGCAACAAAAGCAAAAAATTAAGCAAAAAACTGTATAAATCTAGTTTAGTTAAAATTAATAGAGAGGTTTAATGCAGTTAGGTATTTTAGAAATAGATATAGGATGATTAGTTTCATTAGTAAGTGTATTTACTGAAAAAATGAATTCTCGTAGGGGTTAGCTCACAAATTATGAAATAATTTTGAAAATTTTAGTTATCTTGTTTTAATACATAGTCACATCGTACATTAATATTGAAAATAGATCTTAGATTTTTGGGACCCTAATTGTCTCCGAATCTCCAAAAAAATCGAGATCTCATAGTGTAGTCAACCGATTTAAAGAAAATAAATTTTTTTATTAAATTACTTGTTTTAAAATAATTTTAGATGCCAAAAACCTTCAAACTTGTTTAGTTAAAATTAATAGAGAGGTTTAATGAGGTTAGGTATTTTAGAAATAAACATAGGATTATTAGTTTCATTAGTAAGTGTATTTACCGAAAAAATGAATTATCGTAGGGGTTAGCTCACAAATTATGAAATAATTTTGAAAATTTTAGTTATCTTGTTTTAATACATAGTCACATCGTACACGAATATTGAAAATAGATCTTAGATTTTTGGGACCCTAATTGTCCCCGAATCTCCAAAAAATCGAGATCTCATAGTGTAGTCAACCGATTTCAAGAGAATATAAAACTTTATTAAATTACTAGTTATAAAATAATTAAAGATGCCAAAAAATATTTAAACTAATTTAGTTTACATTAATAGAGAGGTTTATTGTGGTTAGATATTTTATAAATTAACATAGGATGATTAGTTTCATAAGTTACTGCATTTACCGAAAAAATGAATTCTTGTAAGGGTTAGCTCACAAATTATGACAAATTATGAAATAATTTTGAAAATTTTGGTTATCTTGTTTTAATACATAGTCGCATCCTAGATGAATATCGAAACTATATCATAGATGTTTGGGTCCCTAATTGTCTCCGGATCTCAAAAAATCGAAATCTCATAGTGTAGTAAACCGATTTAAAGTGAATAAAAAACTTTATTAAATAACTTGTTATAAAATAATTAAAAATGACAAATAACCTTTAAACTAGATTACATAACATTAATAGAGAGGTTTATTGTGGTTAGGTATTTTAGAAAAAGACATAGAATGATTATTTTCATAAGTTACTGCATTTACCGAAAAAATTGAATTCTCGTAGGGGGTTAACTCACAAATTATGAAATAATTTTAGTTATCTTATTTTAATACATATTCGCATCCTAAAAGAATACTGAAACTAGATCATAGATGTTTGATTTCCTAATTGTCCATGAATCTACAAAAAAAATCGAGATTTCATAGTGTAGTCAACAGATATAAAGCGAATAAATTTTTTTATTAAATTACTTGTTATAAATTACTTGTTATAGAATAAATAAAGATGCCAAAAAAACCTTTAAACTAGTATCGTTAAAATTAATAGAGAGGTTTATTGCGGTTAGGTATTTTAGAAATAGACATATGATGATTAGTTTCATTAGTTAGTGTATTTACCGAAACAATGAATTCTCGTAGGGGTTAGCTCACAAATTATGAAATAATTTTGAAAATTTTATTTATCTTGTTTTAATACATAGTCACATCGTACATGAATATTGAAAATAAATCTTAGATTATTGGGACCCTAATTGTCCCTGAATCTCCAAAAAATCGAGATCTCATAGTGTAGTCAACCGATTTAAAGCGAATAAAAATATTTATTAAACTACTTGTTATAAAAAAATTAAAGATGCCAAAAACCTTTAAACTAGTTTAGTTAAAATTAATAGATAGGTTTAATGCGGTTAGGTATTTTAGAAATAGACATAGGATGATTAGTTTCATTAGTTAGTGTATTTACCAAAAAAATGAATTCTCGTATGGGCTAGCTCACAAATTATGAAATAATTTTGAAAATTTTAATTATCTTGTTTTAATACATAGTCACATTGAACATGAATATTGAAAATAGATCTTAGATTTTTGGGACCCAAATTGTCCCGGAATCTCCAAAAAATCGAGATCTCATAGTGTAGTCAACCGATTTAAAGCGAATAAAAAAAATTATTAAACTACTTGTTATAAAAAAATTAAAGATGCCAAAAAACTTAAACTAGTTTAGTTAAAACTAATAGAGAAGTTTAATGAGGTTATGTATTTTAGAAATAGACATAGGATGATTAGTTTCATTAGTAAGTGTATTTACCGAAAAAATGAATTCTCGTAGGGGTTAGCTCACAAATTATGAAATAATTTTGAAAATTTTAGTTATTGTATTTTAATACATAGTCACATCGTACATGAATATTGAAAATAGATCTTAGATTTTTGGAACCCTAATTATCCCCGAATCTCCAAAAAATCGAGATCTCATATTGTAGTCAACCGATTTAAAGCGAATAATGTTTTTTTATTAAATTACTTGTTATAAAATAATTAAAGATGCCAATAACCTTTAAACTAGTTTAGTTAACATTAATATAGAGGTTTAATGCGGTTAGGAATTTTAGAAATAGACATAGGATTATTAGTTTCATTAGTTAGTTTAGCTAACGCTCACAAATTTTGAAATAATATTGAAAATTTTAGTTATCTTTTTTAAATAGATAGGCACATTCTACATGAATATTGAAACTAGATCATAGATATTTGGGACCCTAATTGTCCCCGAATATCCAAAAAATCGAGATCTCATAGTGTAGTCAACCGATTTAAAGCGAATAATTTTTTTATTAAATTAAATTTTATAAAATAATTAAAGATGCCAAAAAACTTTAAACTAGTTTAGTTAACATTAATAGAGAGGTTTAATATGGTTATGTATTTTAGAAATAAACATATGATGATTAGTTTCATTAGTTAGTGTATTTACCAAAAAAATGAATTCTCGTAGGGGCTAGCTCACAAATTATGAAATAATTTTGAAAATTTTAGTTATCTTGTTTTAATACATAGTCACATCGTACATGAATATTGAAAATAGATCTTAGATTTTGGGGAC
Source organism: Eutrema japonicum (assembly GCA_030161315.1). Taxonomy (NCBI): domain Eukaryota; kingdom Viridiplantae; phylum Streptophyta; class Magnoliopsida; order Brassicales; family Brassicaceae; genus Eutrema; species Eutrema japonicum. The sequence goes on from BSQW01000006.1 coordinate 55,276,737, forward strand.
CCTAATTGTCCCTGAATCTCCAAAAAATCGAGATCTCATAGTGTAGTCAACCGATTTAAAGCGAATAAAAAACTTTATTAAACTACTTGTTACTAAAAAATTAAAGGCGCCAAAAACCTTTAAACTAGTTTAGTTAATGCTAATAGAGAGGTTTAATGAGGTTAGGTATTTTAGAAATAGACATAGGATGATTAGTTTTATTAGTAAGTGTATTTACCCAAAAAATGAATTCTCGTAAGGCTACCTCACAAATTATGAAATAATTTTGAAAATTTTAGAAATCTTGTTTTAATACATAGTCACATCCTACACGAATATTGAAAATATATCATAGATTTTAGGGACCCTAATTGTCCCCGAATATCCAAAAAATCGAGATCTCATAGTGTAGTCAACCGATTTAAAGCGAATAAAATACTTTATTAAATTACTTGTTATAAAATAATTAAAGATGCCAAAAACCTTTAAACTAGTTTAGTTAACATTAATAGAGAGTTTTAATACGGTTAGGTATTTTAGAAATAGACATAGGATAATTAGTTTCATTAGTTAGTGTATTTACAAAAAAATGAATTCTCGTAGGGGTTAGCTCACAAATTATGAAATAATTTTGAAAATTTTAATTATCTTGTTTTAATACATAGTCACATCCTACATGAATATTGAAAATAGATATTAGATTTTTGGGACCCTAATTGTCCCCGAATCTCTAAAAAATCGAAATCTCATAGTATAGTCAACTGATTTAAAGCAAATAAAAAACTTTATTAAATTACTTGTTATAAAATATTTAAAGATGCCAAAAACCTTTAAACTAGTTTAGTTAACATTAATAGAGCGGTTTAATGCGGTTAGATATTTTAGAAATAGACATAGGATGGTTAGTTTCACTAGTTAGTGTATTTACAGAAAAAATGAATTCCCGTAGGGGTTAGCTCACAAATTATGAAATAATTTTGAAAATATTAGTTATCTTGTTTTAATACATAGTTACATCCTACATGAATATTGAAACTAGATCATAGATTTTTGGGACCCTAATTTTCTCTGAATCTCAAAAAAAATCGAGATCTCATAGTGTAGTCAACCGATTTAAAGAGAATAAAACAAATTATTAAATTACTTGTTATAAAATAATTTTAGATGCCAAAAACCTTTAAACATGTTTAGTTAACATTAATAGAGAGGTTTAATGCGGTTATGTATTTTAAAAATAGACATAGGATGACTAGTTTCATTAGTTATTGTATTTACCGAAAAAATGAATTCTCGTAGGGGTTAGCTTACAAATTATGAAATATTTTTGAAGATTTTAGTTATCTTGTTTTAATACATAGTCACATCGTACATGAATATTGAAAATATATCTTAGGTTTTTGGGACACTAATTGTCCCCGAATTTTCAAACAATCGAGATCTCATAGGTAGTCAATCGATTTAAAAAGAATAAAAACATTATTAAACGACTTGTTATAAAAAATTTAAAGATTCCAAAAAACTTTAAACTAGTTTAGTTAAATTTAATAGAGAGGTTTAATGCGGTTAGGTATTTTAGAAATAGACATAGGATGATTTGTTTCATTAGTAAGTGTATTTACCAAAAAAATGAATTCTCGTAGGAGCTAACTCACAAATTATAAAATAATTTTGAAGATTTTAGTAATCTTGTTTTAATACATAATCACATCGTACACGAATATTGAAAATAAATCTTTGATATTTGGGACCCTAATTGTCCCCGAATCTCCAAAAAATCAAGATCTCATAGTGTAGTCAACCGATTTAAAGCGAATAAAAAACTTTATTAAACTAATTTTTATAAAAAATAAAGCTTAATAAAGTGTTTAAATACACGTCACTGACTCAGTTATCATTAGTTATCTTTTTTTCTTACTCACTAAAATCTTAAAATTGATGACTCAGTTGTGAGTACAAAAAGCAGTCACCAGTAGGTTATCGAAAATTAAAGGCCCAGCAACAAATCAGGCCCACAAATCGATACAGCCTACGAAGAGTGAAGATGAAGGAAACTTGGTAATCTGCGTGAATTTTGTCAATACTAAAACCAAAACCCAAAACAAGGAATGGGCACGTCCAGAGATAGAAAATTGGTTTGTCCAATTAAAAGGGAAACACGAAACAGAGTTTTTAATGAGGATACATCAAGAATACATAAAAAAGATAACAATACAAAATAATAAAATAACAAAAATAAGTTTAATGATTCTTTTTTTCTAAAAAATTTTACTCGCAAAAAAAGTATCCATCTTTCTATACCTCAAATTCGCATTCAATCTGATGCGATTTTTAATTTTGGATATCATCCATTGTTTCCCATGTTGTATTACATTGAGCAATTCCCAATTATGAACTAAAGATGCTCGTCGAAATAAAAACCAATTTACTGAAATTTGTTGGTAGCCATTATCATTCGCTATCAACACAGTCAATGTGTTACCAGATGTATTATTCACAATGGCTTGATGCATAACCAAAATCATATTAGCTAAGATATTATTGTTTGAAGCTTGAGGCATAACGGTTGAGAGTTGATGGAACTGTATTCTGGAGTTTTCGATCAGGGTTTGGGTGTCTATTGTAACCCGGTTGGTGAAGGCTGCAACAATGATTTCCTCCACATGACCATTGAAGCCCCAATCCACAAGTCTGACCCGTAGGGCAGGCGAGCTATGCGATGGCCTAAGATCACCATATTTGTTTTTATCTTTTTATGGGTCACATATTTAATTTTAGGTTTATAGTATATAATGCACAAAATTTGAATTCCATGTTTTTATTTAAAATACTATTTTGTAACTAAAAAACAATTGGGTTGTCACATAATTATCTATCTAAAGAACCACCGAAAAAACTGAACGATTTAGAAAAAAATGTAAAGAAGATTATTTTTCAGAAATAATGTTTTGTTCTTTTTTTCGATTTGCTGTATTTTTTCAGAAATGCAAAGATGAGTTTTTTTGTTTAACTGCAAAATTTGTAATTTATAAAGTACCACATTTTTTGTATTGCCTCGGACCACCATTTATGTTGGACTGGGGCTGCCGATCCGTCAATTCCTCTTTGTTACAAGCGGCAAACCTTGACACATTATAAAACCTCGAAACCGAAACCATATTTTTGTTGTAGCTAGTTTGCTTTCGATCTTACAAAGTCTTGAACGTAACCATTGATTTTTGTGGATTCAATCCCTAAGTATTACCACGATTATCTGTGCGCTTTCAGGATATTTCTTAGTGGTTTAAAACCTAAAGAACAATAACCGTTCCATCAGTTGCATTAGAATTCTCGATGGTACACATATGACAATGCAAGTTGGAAGTGATAAAAAGGAAAAGTATTGGAACTTCCGCAAGCATTTTACCATGAACGTGCTTGCGATTTGTAACTTTAACATGGAGTTTATATATACATATGTGGGGACACTACGAAGAGGCCATAATTCAAAATTATTGACATATTGTGCACAACATGATGAACATTGTTATGTGTACCCAGAGACCAAGTCCATGTAAGGACACATGTTAAAATTATTGTCCGATACAAAGTTAAATGTTATCAATTATAAAACATTGATAACATCCATTCAATAAATATTTTTTAAATAGATATCAACAATAAATCTAAATAAATGTGTATTAAATATATTAGAGGCGAAGCTTAACATTTATAAAGCCTGAAACAAAATCACAAGTGCATGATTACATCGAGGTAGTATTTGAGGGTCGATCCTACGAAGAATAAAGATTATACACCAAAAATATGAGAAACAAAATAAGCTAGAACAAGACGTTTTTATGGGATTTTTTATGTTTATGAAAAGAAAAGAAATATAAGAAACCAAAATGCAAGAAGGTAAAGAAAAGAGAAAAGTGTTGGATCATACATGACGCATTAACTCATCATCCTATTTTGAAAAAGAAAAAAATATGAATTAGATAATTCTAATATTAGTAGAATTTCACTATTACAACTACTAATTTTATAATGATAAAATTTCACATAATAACGGTTAGTTTGCAAATACGACAAACAAACAACAATATATATAATCCTCCAACTATTTTAGTTTATTATACAAAAACACAAAACAAAATTAGTAACATAATTTTTAAAATAACGGAGAAGAAATATTTTATAATAATATATTATTTTATAGAAAAAAATAATGAAAATAGACTCGCGGATTAAATCATAGTTGTTTGTAATAAGATTTTTTTTTGTTATTTTTAAAAATTAATATTAAAAAAAAGTGTAGGTCCATGGGCTAAGATACAACTAATGTATGTGCCACGCAAATCGGGCCATATAAACTAACCACAAATATATTTTATCTACTAAAGCACAAGTCACCATACCTAGTTTGTATTTACATTTAAAATTAAAAAAATAACTAAAACAAGATAATGCTAAAACAAAATAATGAACAAAAAAAAAGAAGCACAAATGACTCCTCCAATTATATCTTCACATGTGTCAAATTTTCAATGAAAAATACAGAAAAATTAAACGTATCCATTCACAATTTATGTAATAAAATACTAAATCTCTTAAATATCTCCCTCTAGCTCACGATTCTCCCCACGTAATTTAACAGTTTTATTGCTCTAGAAAAAACCACCACTACTCTGCTTTCTCTCGCTCTCATATCTCTGAAAATATAAATCTCTGAAAATATAAAACACAAAACACTTGCACAGTTACAATTTGACACATGTCACTTAAGATAATCTTTTAATTAAAATAACTTAATTATATCATAAAAGTATCTCAAAAAGTACCCTATTTGATCGTTAAAAAAAAAAAACTAAAATCTCCAGCCAAAAAACAAGCATTACACGTGTCCAGAGATATTGGGGATATAATAGCTGCATGAAGATCAAGAGAGAAAAAAAGGTACCGTGTTGAAGAATTCTCTAGCATAAATGTTTTTGGCCACTTGGTTAGATATGTTTCCAACCATAAGACAGCGTGGAGATCAAGATGGTTCTACCAAACAAAAACAGAGGAAAAGAATGTCAGAAGTTTGAAAATATAAAGGAAATAGATTCTGTTAATAAGATAAGCTTATAAAGAAAACACACCGTAGGTTCATCAAGCAACAACAGATCAGGCTCTATAAATAGTGCACGAGCAAGTGCAGTTCGCATCCTCCAGCCTCCTGAAAAAGTATTTGTAGATTTCTTCTGCATTTCTGGAGTGAAACTGAACCCCTGGAGATATCATAGAGAACAACGTTTGCAAGTTAGCAGTAGTCAGAAGTTGAAAGCAACAAAAGCAAAAAATTAAGCAAAAAACTGTATAAATCTAGTTTAGTTAAAATTAATAGAGAGGTTTAATGCAGTTAGGTATTTTAGAAATAGACATAGGATGATTAGTTTCATTACTAAGTGTATTTACTGAAAAAATGAATTCTCGTAGGGGTTAGCTCACAAATTATGAAATAATTTTGAAAATTTTAGTTATCTTGTTTTAATACATAGTCACATCGTACATGAATATTGAAAATAGATCTTAGATTTTTGGGACCTTAATTGTCTCCGAATCTCCAAAAAAATCGAGATCTCATAGTGTAGTCAACCGATTTAAAGAAAATAATTTTTTTTATTAAATTACTTGTTTTAAAATAATTTTAGATGCCAAAAACCTTCAAACTTGTTTAGTTAAAATTAATAGAGAGGTTTAATGAGGTTAGGTATTTTAGAAATAAACATAGGATTATTAGTTTCATTAGTAAGTGTATTTACCGAAAAATGAATTATCGTAGGGGTTAGCTCACAAATTATGAAATAATTTTGAAAATTTTAGTTATCTTGTTTTAATACATAGTCACATCGTACACGAATATTGAAAATAGATCTTAGATTTTTGGGACCCTAATTGTCCCCGAATCTCCAAAAAATCGAGATCTCATAGTGTAGTCAACCGATTTCAAGAGAATATAAAACTTTATTAAATTACTAGTTATAAAATAATTAAAGATGCCAAAAAATATTTAAACTAATTTAGTTTACATTAATAGAGAGGTTTATTGTGGTTAGATATTTTATAAATTAACATAGGATGATTAGTTTCATAAGTTACTGCATTTACCGAAAAAATGAATTCTTGTAAAGGTTAGCTCACAAATTAATTTTGAAAATTTTGGTTATCTTGTTTTAATACATAGTCGCATCCTAGATGAATATCGAAACTATATCATAGATGTTTGGGTCCCTAATTGTCTCCGGATCTCAAAAAATCGAAATCTCATAGTGTAGTAAACCGATTTAAAGTGAATAAAAAACTTTATTAAATAACTTGTTATAAAATAATTAAAAATGACAAATAACCTTTAAACTAGATTACATAACATTAATAGAGAGGTTTATTGTGGTTAGGTATTTTAGAAAAAGACATAGAATGATTATTTTCATAAGTTACTGCATTTACCGAAAAAATTGAATTCTCGTAGGGGGTTAACTCAAAAATTATGAAATAATTTTAGTTATCTCATTTTAATACATATTCGCATCCTAAAAGAATACTGAAACTAAATCATAGATGTTTGATTTCCTAATTGTCCATGAATCTACAAAAAAAATCGAGATTTCATAGTGTAGTCAACAGATATAAAGCGAATAAATTTTTTTATTAAATTACTTGTTATAAATTACTTGTTATAGAATAAATAAAGATGCCAAAAAAACCTTTAAACTAGTATCGTTAAAATTAATAGAGAGGTTTATTGCGGTTAGGTATTTTAGAAATAGACATATGATGATTAGTTTCATTAGTTAGTGTATTTACCGAAACAATGAATTCTCGTAGGGGTTAGCTCACAAATTATGAAATAATTTTGAAATTTTTAGTTATCTTGTTTTAATACATAGTCACATCGTACATGAATATTGAAAATAAATCTTAGATTATTGGGACCCTAATTGTCCCTGAATCTCCAAAAAATCGAGATCTCATAGTGTAGTCAACCGATTTAAAGCGAATAAATTTTTTTATTAAACTACTTGTTATAAAAAAATTAAAGATGCCAAAAACCTTTAAACTAGTTTAGTTAAAATTAATAGATAGGTTTAATGCGGTTAGGTATTTTAGAAATAGACATAGGATGATTAGTTTCATTAGTTAGTGTATTTACCAAAAAAATGAATTCTCGTAGGGGCTAGCTCCCAAATTATGAAATAATTTTGAAAATTTTAATTATCTTGTTTTAATACATAGTCACATCGAACATGAATATTGAAAATAGATCTTAGATTTTTGGGACCCTAATTGTCCCGGAATCTCCAAAAAATCGAGATCTCATAGTGTAGTCAACCGATTTAAAGCGAATAAAAAACTTTATTAAACTACTTGTTATAAAAAAATTAAAGATGCCAAAAACTTAAACTAGTTTAGTTAAAACTAATAGAGAGGTTTAATGAGGTTATGTATTTTAGAAATAGACATAGGATGATTAGTTTCATTAGTAAGTGTATTTACCGAAAAAATGAATTCTCGTAGGGGTTAGCTCACAAATTATGAAATAATTTTGAAAATTTTAGTTATTGTATTTTAATACATAGTCACATCGTACATGAATATTGAAAATAGATCTTAGATTTTTGGGACCCTAATTATCCCCGAATCTCCAAAAAATCGAGATCTCATATTGTAGTCAACCGATTTAAAGCGAATAATGTTTTTTTTATTAAATTACTTGTTATAAAATAATTAAAGATGCCAATAACCTTTAAACTAGTTTAGTTAACATTAATATAGAGGTTTAATGCGGTTAGGAATTTTAGAAATAGACATAGGATGATTAGTTTCATTAGTTAGTTTAGCTAACGCTCACAAATTTTGAAATAATATTGAAAATTTTAGTTATCTTTTTTAAATAGATAGGCACATTCTACATGAATATTGAAACTAGATCATAGATATTTAGGACCCTAATTGTCCCCGAATATCCAAAAAATCGAGATCTCATAGTGTAGTCAACCGATTTAAAGCGAATAATTTTTTTTATTAAATTAATTTTTATAAAATAATTAAAGATGCCAAAAAACTTTAAACTAGTTTAGTTAACATTAATAGAGAGGTTTAATATGGTTATGTAATTTAGAAATAAACATATGATGATTAGTTTCATTAGTTAGTGTATTTACCAAAAAAATGAATTCTCGTAGGGGCTAGCTCACAAATTATAAAATAATTTTGAAAATTTTAGTTATCTTGTTTTAATACATAGTCACATCGTACATGAATATTGAAAATAGATATTAGATTTTGGGGAACCTAATTGTCCCCGAATCTCCAAAAAATCGAGATCTCATAGTGTAGTCAACCGATTTAAAGCGAATAAAAAACTTTATTAAACTACTTGTTATTAAAAAATTAAAGGCGCCAAAAACCTTTAAACTAGTTTAGTTAATGCTAATAGAGAGGTTTAATGAGGTTAGGTATTTTAGAAATAGACATAGGAAGATTAGTTTCATTAGTAAGTGTATTTACCAAAAAAATGAATTCTCGTAAGGCTACCTCACAAATTATGAAATAATTTTGAAAATTTTAGAAATCTTGTTTTAATACATAGTCACATCCTACACGAATATTGAAAATATATCATAGATTTTAGGGACCCTAATTGTCCCCGAATATCCAAAAAATCGAGATCTCATAGTGTAGTCAACCGATTTAAAGCGAATAAAATACTTTATTAAATTACTTGTTATAAAATAATTAAAGATGCCAAAAACCTTTAAACTAGTTTAGTTAACATTAATAGAGAGTTTTAATACGGTTAGGTATTTTAGAAATAGACATAGGATAATTAGTTTCATTAGTTAGTGTATTTACAGAAAAAATGAATTCTCGTAGGGGTTAGCTCACAAATTATGAAATAATTTTGAAAATTTTAATTATCTTGTTTTAATACATAGTCACATCCTACATGAATATTGAAAATAGATATTAGATTTTTGGGACCCTAATTGTCCCCGAATCTCTAAAAAATCAAAATCTCATAGTATAGTCAACTGATTTAAAGCAAATAAAAAACTTTATTAAATTACTTGTTATAAAATATTTAAAGATGCCAAAAACCTTTAAACTAGTTTAGTTAACATTAATAGAACGGTTTAATGCGGTTAGATATTTTAGAAATAGACATAGGATGGTTAGTTTCACTAGTTAGTGTATTTACGGAAAAAATGAATTCCCGTAGGGGTTAGCTCACAAATTATGAAATAATAGAGAGGTTTATTGCGGTTAGGTATTTTAGAAATAGACATATGATGATTAGTTTCATTAGTTTGTGTATTTACCGAAACAATGAATTCTCGTAGGGGTTAGCTCACAAATTATGAAATAATTTTGAAAATTTTAGTTATCTTGTTTTAATACATAGTCACATCGTACATGAATATTGAAAATAAATATTAGATTATTGGGACCCTAATTGTCCCTGAATCTCTAAAAAATCGAGATCTCATAGTGTAGTCAACCGATTTAAAGCGAATAATTTTTTTTATTAAACTACTTGTTATAAAAAAATTAGAGATGCCAAAAACCTTTCAACTAGTTTAGTTAAAATTAATAGATAGGTTTAATGTGGTTAGGTATTTTAGAAATAGACATAGGATGATTAGTTTCATTAGTTAGTGTATTTACCAAAAAAATGAATTCTCGTAGGGGCTAGCTCACAAATTATGAAATAATTTTGAAAATTTTAATTATCTTGTTTTAATACATAGTCACATCGAACATGAATATTGAAAATAGATCTTAGATCTTTGGGACCCTAATTGTCCCGGAATCTCCAAAAAATCGAGATCTCATAGTGTAGTCAACCGATTTAAAGCGAATAAAAAACTTTATTAAACTACTTGTTATAAAAAAATTAAAGATGCCAAAAACTTAAACTAGTTTAGTTAAAACTAATAGAGAGGTTTAATGAGGTTATGTATTTTAGAAATAGACATAGGATGATTAGTTTCATTAGTAAGTGTATTTACCGAAAAAATGAATTCTCGTAGGGGTTAGCTCACAAATTATGAAATAATTTTGAAAATTTTAGTTATTTTATTTTAATACATAGTCACATCGTACATGAATATTGAAAATAGATCATAGATTTTTGGGACCCTAATTATCCCCGAATCTCCAAAAAATCGAGATCTCATATTGTAGTCAACCGATTTAAAGCGAATAATGTTTTTTTATTAAATTACTTGTTATAAAATAATTAAAGATGCCAATAACTTTTAAACTAGTTTAGTTAACATTAATATAGAGGTTTAATGCGGTTAGGAATTTTAGAAATAGACATAGGATGATTAGTTTCATTAGTTAGTTTAGCTAACGCTCACAAATTTTGAAATAATTTTGAAAATTTCAGTTATCTTTTTTAAATAGATAGGCACATTCTATATGAATATTGAAACTAGATCATAGATATTTGGGACCCTAATTGTTCCCGAATATCCAAAAAATCGAGAACTCATAGTGTAGTCAACCGATTTAAAGCGAATAAAATTTTTTATTAAATTAATTTTTATAAAATAATTAAAGATGCCAAAAAACTTTAAACTAGTTTAGTTAATATTAATAGAGAGGTTTAATACGGTTATGTATTTTTGAAATAAACATATGATGATTAGTTTTATTAGTTAGTGTATTTACCAAAAAAATGAATTCTCGTAGGGGCTAGCTCACAAATTATGAAATAATTTTGAAAATTTTAGTTTTCTTGTTTTAATACATAGTCACATCGTACATAAATATTGAAAATAGATCTTAGATTTTTGGGACCCTAATTGTCCCCGAATCTCCAAAAAATCGAGATCTCATAGTGTAGTCAACCGATTTAAAGCGAATAAAAAACTTTATTAAACTACTTGTTATTAAAAAATTAAAGGCGCCAAAAACCTTTAAACTAGTTTAGTTAATGCTAATAGAGAGGTTTAATGAGGTTAGCTATTTTAGAAATAGACATAGGATGATTAGTTTCATTAGTAAGTGTATTTACTAAAAAAATGAATTCTCGTAAGGCTACCCCACAAATTATGAAATAATTTTGAAAATTTTAGAAATTTTGTTTTAATACATAGTCACATCCTACACGAATATTGAAAATATATCATAGATTTTAGGGACCCTAATTGTCCCCGAATATCCAAAAAATCGAGATCTCATAGTGTAGTCAACCGATTTAAAGCGAATAAAATACTTTATTAAATTACTTGTTATAAAATAATTAAAGATGCCAAAAACCTTTAAACTAGTTTAGTTAACATTAATAGAGAGTTTTAATACGGTTAGGTATTTTAGAAATAGACATAGGATAATTAGTTTCATTAGTTAGTGTATTTACAGAAAAAATGAATTCTCGTAGGGGTTAGCTCACAAATTATGAAATAATTTTGAAAATTTTAATTATCTTGTTTTAATACATAGTCACATCCTACATGAATATTGAAAATAGATATTAGATTTTTGGGACCCTAATTGTCCCCGAATCTCTAAAAAATCGAAATCTCATAGTATAGTCAACTGATTTAAAGCAAATAAAAAACTTTATTAAATTACTTGTTATAAAATATTTAAAGATGCCAAAAACCTTTAAACTAGTTTAGTTAACATTAATAGAGCGGTTTAATGCGGTTAGATATTTTAGAAATAGACATAGGATGGTTAGTTTTGTATTTACAGAAAAAATGAATTCCCGTAGGGGTTAGCTCACAATTTATGAAATAATTTTGAAAATATTAGTTATTTTGTTTTAATACATAGTTACATCCTACATGAATATTGAAACTAGATCATAGATTTTTGGGACCCTAATTTTCTCTGAATCTAAAAAAAAATCGAGATCTCATAGTATAGTCAACCGATTTAAAGAGAATAAAACAAATTATTAAATTACATGTTATAAAATAATTTTAGATGCCAAAAACCTTTAAACATGTTTAGTTAACATTCATAGAGAGGTTTAATGCGGTTATGTATTTTAAAAATAGACATATGATGACTAGTTTCATTAGTTATTGTATTTACCGAAAAAATGAATTCTCGTACGGGTTAGCTTACAAATTATGAAATATTTTTGAAGATTTTAGTTATCTTGTTTTAATACATAGTCACATCGTACATGAATATTGAAAATAGATCTTAGATTTTTGGGACCCTAATTATGAAATATTTTAATGCGGTTTAGGGTATAGGGTATAGGGTATAGGGTATAGGGTATATAGGGTATAGGGTATAGGGTATAGGGTATAGGGTATAGGGTATATAGGGTATAGGGTATAGGGTATATAGGGTATAGGGTATAGGGTATAGGGTATAGGGTATAGGGTATAGGGTATAGGGTATAGGGTTTAGGGTATAGGGTATAGGG